>OX101753.1:85434044-85730680 GCA_944452675.1 Tachina lurida | reverse complement strand
TAATAATAATAATAATAATAATAATAATAATAATAATAATAATAATAATAATAATATAATAATAATAATAATAATAATAATAATAATAATAATAATAATAATAAATAATAATAATAATAATAATAATAATAATAATAATAATAATAATAATAATAATAATAATAATAATAATAATAATAATAATAATAATAATAAATAATAATAATAATAATAATAATAATAATAATAATAATAATAATAATAATAATAATAATAATAATAATAATAATAATAATAATAATAAATAATAATAATAATAATAATAATAATAATAATAATAATAATAATAATAATAATAATAATAATAATAATAATAATAAATAATAATAATAATAATAATAATAATAATAATAAATAATAATAATAATAATAATAATAATAAATTAATAATAATAATAATAATAATAATAATAATAATAATAATAATAATAATAATAATAATAATAATAATAATAATAATAATAATAATAATAATAATAATAATAATAATAATAATAATAATAATAATAATAATAATAATAATAATAATAATAATAATAATAATAATAATAATAATAATAATAATAATAATAATATTAATAATAATAATAATAATAATAATAATAATAATAATAATAATAATAATAATAATAATAATAATAATAATAATAATAATAATAATAATAATAATAATAATAATAATAATAATAATAATAATAATAATAATAATAAATAATAATAATAATAATAATAATAATATAATAATAATAATAATAATAATAATAATAATAATAATAATTAATAATAATAATAATAATAATAATAATAATAATAATAATAATAATAATAATAATAATAATAATAATAATAATAATAATAATAATAATAATAATAATAATAATAAATAATAATAATAATAATAATAATAATAATAATAATAATTAATATAATAATAATAATAATAATAATAATAATAATAATAATAATAATAATAATAATAATAATAATAATAATAATAATAATAATAATAATAATAATAATAATAATAATAATAATAATAATAATAATAATAAATAATAATAATAATAATAATAATAATAATAATAATAATAATAATAATAATAATAATAATAATAATAATAATAATAATAATAATAATAATAATAATAATAATAATAATAATAATAATAATAATAATAATAATAATAATAATAATAATAATAATAATAATAATAATAATAATAATAATAATAATAATAATAATAATAATAATAATAATAATAATAATAATAATAATAATAATAATAATAATAATAATAATAATAATAATAATAATAATAATAATTAATAATAATAATAATAATAATAATAATAATAATAATAATAATAATAATAAATAATAATAATAATAATAATAATAATAATAATAATAATAATTAATAATAATAATAATAATAATAATAATAATAATAATAATAATAATAAATAATAATAATAATAATAATAATAATAATAATAATAATAATAATAATAATAATAATAATAATAATAATAATAATAATAATAATAATAATAATAATAATAATAATAATAATAATAATAATAATAATAATAATAATAATAATAATAATAATAATAATAATAATAATAATAATAATAATAAATAATAATAATAATAATAATAATAATAATAATAATAATAATAATAATAATAATAATAATAATAATAATAATAATAATAATAATAATAATAATAATAATAATAATAATAATAATAATAATAATAATAATAATTAATAATAATAATAATAATAATAATAATAATAATAATAATAATAATAATAATAATAATAATAATAAATAATAATAATAATAATAATAATAATAATAATAATAATAATAATAATAATAATAATAATAATAATAATAATAATAATAATAATAATAATAATAATAATAATAATAATTATAATAATAAATAATAATAATAATAATAATAATAATAATAATAAATAATAATAATAATAATAATAATAATAATAATAATAATAATAATAATAATAATAATAATAATAATAATAATAATAATAATAATAATAATAATAATAATAATAATAATAATAATAATAATAATAATAATAATAATAATAATAATAATAATAATAATAATAATAATAATAATAATAATAATAATAATAATAATAATAATAATAATAATAATAATAATAATAATAATAATAATAATAATAATTAATAATAATAATAATAATAATAATAATAATAATAATAAATAATAATAATAATAATAATAATAATAATAATAATATAATAATAATAATAATAATAATAATAATAATAATAATAATAAATAATAATAATAATAATAATAATAATAATAATAATAATAATAATAATAATAATAATAATAATAATAATATAATAATAATAATAATAATAATAATAATAATAATAATAATAATAATAATAATAAATAATAATAATTAATAATAATAATAATAATAATAATAATAATTAATAATAATAATAATAATAATAATAATAATAATAATAATAATAATAATAATAATAATAATAATAATAATAATAATAATAATAATAATAATAATAATAATAATAATAATAATAATAATAATAATAATAATAACAATAATAATAATAATAATGAACCAAAAATTTATAAATCTTTAGTATATGTACCAAAAATGTCAGAAAGATTAGAAAAATCAGAAATTTATGACAAGGCAAAGTATAAGATGGCATACAAGATGTATAGTACTTTAGGAAATTTATTTACTAACACAAAAGATAGGATTAAAAAACTAGATAGATCTAATGTAATCTACAAAATACCATGTAAAGAAACGACAACGAGGAGATGCGACAAGATGTCTGTGGGCACAACTAAAAATAAATTAAAGACAAGATTAGCCGGACATAAAACAGACCAAAGGTATAGGAATATTAATCCACATAAGACAGCTTTATCTTCACATTGTTTAGATTTAGATCATTATCCAGATTTTGATAATACTTCAATTTTGAATACAGAATCTAATTATAAACGTAGGTATATGTTAGAAATGTTTACACATTATAGATGTTCCAACAAATCAGAGAATTAATTTCAGAACAGATACAGCCAATGTTGCGCAGTCTTATAGATATTTATTACATAAAAACAAGAATAGGGTTTAAGAAAGAAACATACAACAACATAATTATTTTAATGATATTCTTATAAACATTTTTTATAAAAAAATAAAATAATTAAAAAAAAGTTTAATTAATTAATGTTAATGTTTTTGGTATATAAAAATCATGATACTTATTTCTTTTATTTATTATTAAAAATTATAATATACATGTATGTTATAAACTTTTTTCAACTCATATTTTGTAAATATTCATTACAACATTATTCAAAAATTTTTAAGAAACTCAAAGACACAATGTTATGTAAAAGTATTAAAAATATGTATTATCATTTCTAAGAACCTTTCCAAAATTCTATATGAACAAATATTGTAGACTTATACCTATTTTGTTTTATTACCAAAACTATTAAAAAATTGTAAAAATAATTTTTATGACACACTTTGTTATTTAAAAATTTTTTTAAAAAAATATTTTTTATGACACACTTTATTATTTGAAAATTGTATACATAATTGAGAGAAAAAAAAGGAAAAAGAAAAAACATAAAAACAAAAAATCAAAATACAATATTCTATATCCTGAAGAAGTAAACCGAAGGTTTACGAAATATTGAAACAATAAAGCATTATACAAATAGACCTAAAGCTCAAAAAAATAGTTTAATTTAATGTATTTTAGTATTGGGGCCTCACGTTGGGCCCCATTCTCTTGTAATATGCATTTTTATTTTCTTTCTTATTTTTATTATTTATTCGGTTACAAATCGGAACGGTACGGACGTTCTTGAAAGCTAGCTAGTTCGGTAATTGATGGCAGGGATCTTGTTCCAGTTTTTCGATATTGGTATGTATTTACAAAAAAAAATTTAACGTGCCCTAAATTATAAGTAGAGAATTTTACTTAAGTTTTCATTGTCAACCCCTTTTTCGATATCTTTTTTTATTAAGCTTAGATGTTTACGCTTAAAACCTTCTCACATATGTACCCACCACCCAATGTTTTTTTTTCGAAGTCTCAGAGCTATATTCATAAAAAAAAACTTAACACAACCTCTCCCAAAGACCCTTAAAGTTTTACGTCAAGAAGATTATTACTTCATGTTCATATTCATATAAATTTATTAAACATATCTTTGTTTCAAACCATTATCATAGAAAGAAAAAAAAATGTTTATGGTATAATATATAATTGCTTATGTCTCATAAAGGGTTAATACCTATTTTTACAAATAATAAGTAAAAGAAAATACGATACAAAATAAATATGTTGCGAACACAATAATCACAATATATTAACAGCAAAGATTTCTTGTTTTTTTTCTTTTCATTAATAAGAAAAATGTACAATTATGGTTTAATATTTTTGTGTTAGTGAAAAAGGGGAAATTTCGAGTATTTTCCGTTTTGGGAGTTATTATTATTATTATTTATTTTTCTATTATTATTTTTTTTATAGAATTGGAAAAAAAATGCTTATATTTATATTAATATTATAATATATTTCTATATTTATTTTTTTTATATATACTTTTTTTGTAATAAAAACTCGACTTTTGCATATAAAAAAACTGGACACTCCCGGAGAATATTTTGGGAGTTCTGGCGAAACGACACGCTTAAAAAAAAATTTAATATCCCAGCTAAAAAAATATGTATGGAGCATATATGATATCCCATATATGGTTCGGATCCGAAAAATGAGGGTATATGGTCATATATGATAATATATATTCATACATTTTCATACATATACATATTTGGAAATTCATATTCATATTTATTAATATTACTTTTTTTAAGATTTTAAACATCGAAGTTGTATTTCATGAAACATTTGTTTGGATAAATAATTAAAAACGAACTAAAAGATATTTTTTTCATCATTTTAAGAGAAAAGGTGCATCTATTATTTAAAAAAACAAAACTCATCTTCGTACACAAAATTTAATTTAAAAAGAATTTAGATTAAAAACTAATGCAATTAGTCATTAAAAAAATTATCCGTTTATACCAACACTAGGTTTCAATTAAAGTTTTTGCACTAATATGAACTTTGTTTCTTAACAATATCTAGAGTATTTTCTATAAAATGAATGACTGAGCATCCTTTTTATTATTTAATTTTTTAATAGGGCCGCAATGTAAAAATCGTACAAGAATTGGGTTTATTTTTTAAACGCTGAGGCTGTACGAATATAAACTTTGCAAACCGTTTGTAATTTTCTAATAGATTTGCAATTCACTAGTGATAAAAAACAGAGGCGGTATTCGATGTTTGATGCAAATGTTCTTGCGTTAGTGCAAATGAAAAATATCTTAGCTTTTCTTTAAAATCCAACAACAAAATACACACACAATCCACAGAAAAGCTACGATATTTTGCATTTGCACTAACGCAAAACATTTGCATCAAACATGGACTACCGCCAGAGAAAAAGTTCGAGTAAGAAAAATGCAAGCTTTTTTGATTACAATCTTATGTGAGATATCATGTATGCATATATTCCATACATGAATTCATACATATTCATATATATTTATATAAATTCATATATTAAAAATATATAGACCATGCATAATTTTTTTTAGCTGGGATGTTTGAAAACTCTGCTGTTAATGAGAATAATAGTAACATACATACATATTTACATGGTGTAATAATTTAATAATATGTATGTATGTACATATGCATAATTAGGCGTTCCCGTAGTCGGGTACAGATAGAATTTAAAAGTGAACAAAAAAAAAATCAACTTACGCGCTTTATGTCCAACGCTGCATGAAGGCCTTCTGCAATCTTATTGATGACATATGCACGTTTTGCGAGTTGGTATTTTTAAAGATATTTGATATATGTTAAGATAATCAAGTTTTTTTTTTCTTAGTGGTCTTATAGGTTAGTATTCAATCTACAAGTTTTGGGGGATTTTGTATATGTTAATAGGGGATTTTATTATAGAAGTGTTAGTTTAATAATTCATACTTTTGTTTTATGGATATGTGTTAATATAAAGCTAGGCATAAAAGAAATTCAATAGTTGAAGGTTAGCCGCGAATAACGTTTTAAGTGACAAAATAATAACTTTGCAGGAGAGCCAAAAAACGTATTTTAAGGCAAGATTGTTTTTTTCGTTTAATTTTTTTTTAGCGTATCGAAAATAATGATAACTAGCATTATCTTTTCTTCTTGTATCTCTGCTACATTTATCAATTATTTTCGAAAATTTTGTTTACATGATTTTATTAGTTACTTACAAAGTTTTCCACTGACTGACTGATTGTAATTGTATTTTGACGGCGATCAGATGCATAATTTTGGATGGTTTGATGTTTGAACAACGCAAGAGAGTTTATGTTAATAGTAATCTGTGAAAAAAACTGGTTTTTTTTAAATTGTCTTTTACAACGTTATTCGCGGCTGTGCTTCAGTTAATGACGATTGCTTCTATAATTACGATAATGATTATTATTCTAGTTATGATTTGGATTGTGAAAATGTTTTCATTACTTTCTGTTTTTTTTCACGTTTAGTAGCAATGAGTTTTTTTATATGTAGTTTTAGATAGTTAAAATTAAGTTTGTTAGAAAGATTAGTTATTTAACGTAGATACTCAAAATTATGTGATGGCTCTTGACCACAAAGTAATTTTTCTTCTTCTTCTTTTGATGTAAAAATTCCTTTAAAATAGTGAAACAGCAAGGCGGTATTTGCATTTATAGATGTCGGTGTTCTTGCAGCTTTAAGTTATGTTCGATTAAGTTTGTCTGGGCGGAGGAGTGGTACTAGGGACGTAACAGTATTCGCTCCTGTGTAGTTAACAGGCTTCTTAAGAAATTAGCCTCCCGTGTTGAACAGCACCTTAGCGGAAAGTCGTGTGCTATCTTTTAAATTTTTACGCAAGATTAAATACGATGTATGTATTTTTCTGCATTATTAACTCCAAACACGCCTTATTCGAGATATATTTATGTTGCAGTTAAGGGGCAATACGTAAATAGAAAACTTAAAATGTTATTTATTCATTTTCATTAAACAATTTTATTATTTTTTATATTTTCGAATGGGATAAATAAGAATATAAATATAAATAAGAATAGATTTTAAGCAAACTATTTAAAAAAAGTTGTTCACTTTTTGAACTAAATGTAATTAGATATTTGCTCCTAGTGTTTTCACTTCATATTCATTATTATTGCCCAAAACAAAAATATTCGTTTATTTTTTCATTGAACGCTTTTTCTCTAAATTTTTAGACTCCCCATTAAAACGTTTGTTACAAAAAAAGTTTCTATTCCCTATTCTTTGAGAAAGACCCCACATGTATGTACGAATATGCTAGCCTAATAATATAAAAATTCCATCATATTCCAACATTCCATCATATTCCAACATTCGAAAAAAAAACAAAAACAAAACGCACACAAAATAAACCAAAAATAAAAAACTTACTTTGTGCTGTAGGTGAATTTAACTTTAATCAAAGTTATTAATAATTAAAAAAATATATTATTTTTAAGCACCTAAAGGACAATAATACAGTACCACTCGTTATTTAAATATCCAAATTTTATTAGTTTCAGCAATAATCGTTTAAGTACATAGAAAGATGGAAATAAGAATAGAATGAACAAATAAAATACGTTTTTCCTTCTGAGTGTTTATGGAGTTGCCAAGCCAAATTGTTGTATTTTTTTTAGCAAATTAAGAGAGAAAGAGAAATCATGGCTTTAAGATTGGCTAATATTCTTAACTGTTTTTAACTATCTTAGACACAAAAATGTAGAAGAAAAAATACATTCTGCACTGCTCCTATTGTCAATCTATCTAACAAAAAAAAAATCAAGCGAATACGTTGAGTTTAAGTCAGTTAAAATGGTTCTTAGCTTTTTTCACTTGCCTATTTATATATATACCATCTGAATTGCCTAAAAGACCTTGTTGGCAATGTGGCCAAATGCATTTTGTTAAAGATTGCAGATACACTAATCACAAATGCAACCTATGTAACAGAACTGGGCACAAAGAGGGATTTTGTTCGTGTTTCCCTGGAAAAAGTAATCATCAAAATCAACCAAAATATCAAATGTTTAAAAATAATCATAAGAATAAAAATGATTATGTAAAAAGTGTGCACACTTCTAACAGAAACAGAAGATATGTGAAGTTAGTTATCAATAATATAAATGTTAAACTACAACACGATACTGGATCGGATGTTACAATAATTTACAAACCAACATGGGAAAAAATCGGTAAGCCAACATTACACGAATCTACTTTACAACCTCGAGATGCTTCAACTAACAATATACACATTGTTGGAGAATTTGAGGCCAAAGTATATTCCCACTTATTGGCCTGCTGACATGCATAAAATTCCGGATGTAATTGATTTTGGCGTTATGAAAAATATCTCGAGGGATTTAATTCAAATTGAAGCTTCTCTAGATCTCTTGTCCGATCACTCTCCCACGATCGTTACAATTTGTACCCCATTAAGAAGTGACTTACCTCACCCATATGCGAATTTGATAAATCGTGTTAATTGTCTGCGATTTAAAAAATATCTTAGTAGTCATTGCACGGAAAATATTACGCTAAGAACACACGATGATATTGAATTTAACATTGCCAACCTTAATGAAAATATTAAACCGGCTGCTGAACATGCCACTACCACCCATCCTCACACTAGGGTAAATAGAATTTATTCTACGGATATTGAACGTCTCGTAAGTGAAAAAAGAAGAGCTAGAAGAGAATGGCAACAGCACAGATCACCCCAACTTAAAATCAGATTTAAAGAGTGTACTAAACGACTCCAAGAGTTGCTTGCATTTGAAAAAACTGCATCTCTTAAAAATTATTTGGAAGGTCTTGATGACACACCAGCATCTAATTACTCTTTGTGGCGCGCTGCTAGAAAGCTTAAAACACCAGTTGAGTTTAAACCACCTCTGCGCACATCTACAGGAGGTTGGGCAAGAAGCGATCCTGCAAAAGGTAAAATATTTGGCGAGCATTTAAAATCCGTATTTACCCCAAACACATGTTCTGGTGCTGTTGATTTGCCAAATGTAGTTGCGCTACCCCCTCGCGTGATGTACAAAAACTAATTGCAGAACTCAACCCGAAAAAAGCTCCGGGTATTGATGAAATTAGTAACCAGATGCTGATAATGTTGCCTCGTATAGCTATTAGAATCCTGCTATTCATTTTTAATGCCATTTTATGATTGGAGTTAAAATGATTCCAAAGCCGGGCAAAGATCTTACCAAAGCTGAGTCATATAGACCAATAAGTTTACTGTCAAACAATGTCAAAGCTCTTTGAAAAGTTACGCATGACAAAATTGTCCCCAATTCTAGTTAGTAGTGCGTGCATACCGGACCACCAATTTGGTTTTAGAAGTCAGCATAGCACCATTGAACAAACTCATAGATTGGTTCAATTTATAAGAAAAACTTTTGAAGAAAAACAGTATTGCTCTGCGCTGTTGATTGACGTTTCTCAGGCATTTGATAAAGTGTGGCATGAAGGCCTAATTTTAAAATTAAAGAGTTACCTACCAATAAACATTCTAAATCTGCTGGAAAGTTACATTATTTCCCGGAAATTCACTGTTGTGGAAGGAAACTTTATGAGTACGCCTGAAATAATCTCATCCGGTGTGCCACAGGGGAGTATACTGGGGCCAGTTTTGTATTTGATTTATACTTGTGATATGCTAATGAGCAGTAACATTCACACATCTACATTTGCCGATGATACAGCCTGCCTTAGTATGCATGAAAACCCTCACGAGGCTTCCCGATATCTTCAGCAACATATTACTCAGCTAGAACTATGGTTAAATATGTGGAGAATAAAGGTAAACGAACAGAAGTGTGCAAGGTAACATTTACCTTAAGAAAGGACACTTGTTCCCCCATTACAATCAATAATCAAATTGTTCCTCAAAACTTACACGTAAAATACCTTGGTATACATCTTGATCGAAGGCTCACATGGAAATACCACATTGACTCTAAGCTAACACAAATGAAACTTAAACTAACTCAGATACATTGGCTGGTTGGTAGAAATTCAACCCTCACCCTAGATTGTAAACTTTTAATATACAAGTCGCTCTTAAGACCTATATGGTGCTATGGAATTCAGCTTTGGGGTACTGTTTCAGCTTCCAATGTCGAGAGAATCCAACGAAGGCAAAACAAAATTTTACGGTTAATAACATCGGCTCCATGGTATATAAAAAATTCAAATATACATCGTGATTTAAATATGCCACTAGTGACTGAAGAAATTGCAAAATACGCAGGCAAATATTTAACAAAACTCGAGTCACATCCTAATCCGCTTGCCCGTAATATTTTGAATTTTACTGGACAAATCCGCCTAAAAAAGAGGGACACAATGGCTCTTATTCACAGCACTTCAGATGGGTCTTTTTGAAAATACTTTTATTTTTTTCCTTTTGATTATCACTACTTACATATGTATTATATATAACTATTACTAAGCTTATGTCCCACACTGGTTGGGCCTAATTATATTTTTAGATTTAAGATTTGAATACTTATTGTTAGGTCATATATGAAGATACAATAAATAAAAATCATGCATTAAAAAAAAAAAAAAAAGTTTCCATAAACAAAACTGACATTGTTTGCAAGATTCTAGTTTCGGCTTTATCAGATTTAAATCTTTTTGGGTCCGATTTAATTGACAAGTTTGATTTGTGGAATAAACCTCTAGACTCATACACATCTTGTCAAAATGTAAATATAAACGGCACACTGACACCAATGGATTTGTGTAAAAATTTTCCAGAAGTTTTCAGGGAAGATACTGGACATGTCAAACAGTTTAAAATAAACTTGCCATTAAAACCAAACGCTATCCCGATATTCCAACCTAAACGTCAGGTAGTGTATGCAATTAAAGAATCGTTAGATGCAACACTAGACACCTTGGAGCGGGAAGGAATAATTAGCGCAGTAAATTACTCTGATTGGGCTGCTCCAATTGTGGTAGTAAAGAAAGCATCTGGTAAGCTTAGAATCTGTGGTGACTTTTCAACAGGACTCAATGCACAACTTGAAGCAAACAACTTTCCATTGCCAATTCCAGATGATATTTTTGTTCATTTTAATAATTGCGCCTCATTTTCAGTTATAGACCTTAATAACGCTTATATGCAGCTAGAAGTTGATGATGAAACAAAAAAAATTGCTGGTAATAAATACTCATCGTGGTCTTTATACTTTCAACCGCTTAGCTCAAGGAGTAAAATCAGCACCAGGTGCTTTTCAACAAGCCATACAAAAAATACTTTCTGGGATTGAAGGTGTGTATCCATATTTGGATGACTTGGTCATTGCTACAAAGACAAGAAAACAAAATGAAAATGTTGTAAAAGAGGTTTTGCAACGATTAAAAATGTTTAATATGACCGTTAATTTTAAAAAATGTCAATTTTTTAAATCTGGGATATTACATCGATAGCAAGGTATCCCCAGATAAAAACAAGATTACTCAAATTCTTCAACTACCATCTCCCACAAACATAAGTCAGTTACGATCATATTTAGGTGCAGGAAATTATTATAGTAAATTTTTGCCAGAAATGAGGAAATTAAGAGATTCTTTGGACAATCTTTTAAAGATAAACTCAAAATGGAATTGGTCGAAACAATGTCAACAAAGTTTCCAACGATTTAAACAACTCTTGTCATCTAATTTATTGCTTACATATGCCATGTGTTTCCAAATGGTACAGCAAAAGCTATTTATCACTGTTCAAGGGCACTCACACCCGCAGAGAAAAATTATTCTCAAATTGAAAAGGAAGCCCTGGCCTTGGTATTTGCTGTTGTCAGATTTCATAAATACTTGTACGGTAGAAAATTCATCATGCAAACCGACCACAAACCATTGTTGGCCATATTTGGAAATAAAAAGGGAATTCCTGCACATACTGCAAATCGCCTTCAACGTTGGGCCTTAACACTGATGTCTTATGATTTCGAGCTACAATACGTATCAACAAACAATTTCGGTGCTGCTGATATTTTATCAAGGCTAATTCACAACATTCCGGCATCAAACGAAGAGACAGTGGTTGCCTGCATTCAGTTAGAAAAAGATATAAAATTAGTTATTGATGATACAACAAAATTCTTACCGGTTACTTATAATATGATTAAAGATGCAACCATGAGGGATGATGAAATGCAAATAATTATAAAATATCTTCAATCTGGTAAATGGCCCAATATTGTTGATAAAAACCTACAATGTTACTTTTCTAGAAAAGACAATTTAAGTTTTGCAAGTGGGTGTCTTCTGTACGGTGATAGAATCCGAATGGTTTTAGAAAAAGAGTGCTAAAAGAATTACACAAGGGTCATGATGGCATTGAACGCACAAAACTGCTTGCCCGAAGCTAGGTATATTGGCCTCGAATTGATGAGGATATAAAACAATATGTACGAGATTGTTCTAAATGTTCGGCAGCAGCTAAGACATTACCAAAAACCACTTTACAGTCTTGGCCAATTACAAATCGCCCTATGCAACGTCTGCATATAGATATAGCTGGTCCATTAGAAAACTTTTATTATTTTATAATTGTAGACGCGTTCTCTAAATGGCCTCAAATTTACCAGATAAAATCTATATCATCTTTAAATATAATTGATTACCTGCAGCAATTTACTACAATTTTTGGTAATCCAGAACTGATTGTCAGTGACAATGGAACACAGTTTTCCAGCGACAGTTTTCAAAAATTTTGTTTAAAAAATTTTTTTTTTTTTTTTTTTTTTTATGCATGATTTTTATTTATTGTATCTTCATATATGAACTAACAATAAGTATTCAAATCTTAAATCTAAAAAATATAATAAGGCCCGACCAATGTCGGACATAAGCTTAGTAGTAGTTATATATAATACATATGTAAGTAGTGATAATCAAAAGGAAAAAAAATAAAAGTATTTTCAAGAAGTCCCATCTGGAGTGCTGTGAATAAGAGCCATTTTGTCCCTCTTTTTTAGGCGGATGTGTCCAGTAAAGCTCAAAATATTACGGGCAAGCGGATTAGGATGTGACTCGAGTTTTGTTAAATATTTGCCAGCGTATTTTGCAATTTCTTCAGTCACTAGTGGCATATTCAAATCACGATGTATATTTGAATTTTTGATGTACCATGGAGCCGATGTTATCATGCGTAAAATTTTATTTTGCCTGCGTTGAATTTTCTCTACATTTGAAGCTGAAGCAGTGCCCCATAGTTGAATTCCGTAGCACCATATTGGCTTTAAAAGCGACTTGTATATTCAAAGTTTACAGTCTAGGCTAAGTGTTGAATTTCGACCAATCAGCCTAAAATGGAAATAAATCATATTATTATTATATTATCATTAGAAAATGGAATAAATCATATGTTTATAGCTCCATATCACCCACAGTCGAATGGCCAAGAGGTTCGTGGATACCATGAAAAGATCTTTACAAAAGCTAGAAGGATCTGGAACTACAAAACAAAGCTTGTATACATTCCTTCAATGCTATCGATCCTCTCGTAACATATCAACGGGAAAATCACCATCTGAATTGTTCCTGGGAAGGAAACTAAGAATAAATTTAGACTTATTAAAAAAACCAAATGTAGAAGAACCAGTTCGTAACACACTAATGGAAATACAATATAATAAGCAACATGGTGCTAGAGAAATAACCTACAATATAGGACAACATGTCTTTGTAAAATTATACAAACAAAATAAATATACATGGAATTCTGCTGTAATAGTGGAAAAACTTGGTACAGTTATGTACAGGGTGTTTTTTTTAGAGGTATAGAACTTCGAATTGAAATAAAACACAAGAAAATCGTTTTAATGTCCATCAATTTGGCTTTATTGGAAGGATAATTTTATGCCATTAATGTTTAAATATGATTTCGGGCATGTGGCCGCCGCGGCTGGCTCGAATAAAGCCAATTCTACAGGTCCAATTTTCAACCACTTTTTCGAGCATATGGGGCCGTATGTTGGCAATAACGCCACGAATGTTGGCTTCCAAGTCCCCTAACGTTTCTGTTTTGTTGGCGTAGACGAGCGACTTCACATATCCCCAAAGAAAATAATCCAATGGTGTCAAATCACACGATCTTGGTGGCCAATTGACAGGTCCATTCCGCGAAATTATGCGCTCATCGAATGTTTCCTTCAATAAATCGATTGTGACGTGCGCTGTGTGGCATGCAGCGCCGTCTTGTTGGAACCACAACTCATCCACATTCATGCCATCCAATTCGGGAACAAAATAGTCGGTTATCATGGCTGCAATTGCTGTGCACGGTGGCAAATCGATTCATTCGGGTCCTCTTCAACACTTTTCTCTACAGCGGCAATTGTTTCTTCGGTGCGCACTGTTCGACGTCTCTGCGGATGCGTATTATCACATAGAGTAAACTTAGTGCGAAAACGATCCATGGTTAACCGAATTAATTGCTCTGATGGACGATTATGTCGACCATAAAATGGACGGAGCTTGCGGTAAACTTTGCGAACTGAACCATTATTTTCGAAATAAATTTGCACGATTTGCAAGCGTTGTTCTTTTGTCAACCTGTTCATGATGAAATGGCAAACCAAACTAAATATTAATCACTTGACAGCTGACAAAATGGCCGCAAGTTAAAAAAGTGATGCCAACTTAAAGTTCTATACCTCAATAAAAAACACCCAATATAAAGTAAAAATTACAAGTGTTTCTGAATATCGTATTATTAGATGTCATGCGAATCAATTGAGGTTAGATTTGTCAAATTCAAAGAGTAAGCAATCAAATTCATCATCGTTAAAATCGTTAATTGATTGTTTTAATTTACAACCAATGTCATTCAATTCATTAGAAAAAGAAAATTATTTACCTGATAATCAACAACAACCTGGATATCAACAACCTGAATATCACCAACCTGAATATCAACAACCTGAGTATCCACCACAACCTGAGTGTCAACAACATCCAGAGTATCAACAATATGATTATCATCAACAGCCTCAACACCAACGTTATTCTAGTTACCTACAAACTGTAGAACAGCCAACGACTAGTCAATCTCCACCAAATGCTGCCAGTGATATGGTTTTAAGAAGATCCAGTAGAACCCGTAAGCCTCCGTTCTGGGCACCGTATTATATCACTAAAACAAGGGGAGATGTTGGCAATACCAAGAATTAATGAAGGTGCTCTAAATAATGTGTAGACTGTGTAGTAGATAGACACTTATTTATTTTGTGATCTGAGAAAGCCATGTTTTAGATTGTCAGTCTAGTTAAGAATTGATATATTATTTTTTAGACGTTACTTCTTTTGTTTTATTTAAACCTTCTTTTGAGATAAATAAAAGAGAAGAACATAACAGATAGATAAATAAAATAAAGTGAAATTACATTTTTTTTTAAACAAAATTTATGAAAATATTGATTAAATACTTATATACATTAACGGAACAATAAATAGTAATAAGTAAGTGCATAAAATTCATGAGGTATTTTAACTTTTGGTCCTTTATAATGGAAAGGGAAAATAAGTCTAAAACAAAAGCAATTTATGAAGAAGAAGAACTACCAATACAACAAAGAATAGCATTTTTAGCACATATTTGGACAATAATAGGAATGCCAGGTGTCCCAACTGAGGACGATGTCTTAAATAATACTCATGTAGAAGAAATGACAGTTCGTGCAATCAGGTGGTCAGAACGTATAGAAAATGAAAATAGTATGCACCAATAATTTCGTAAAATATATATAAATTTGTAAATATGGGTAAAACAGAATCAAAAATGGAAAATCCCAATGCTAACGTGATTACCAATTTTGAAATCATTGATCATAAGTCAGAAATAAATTCATTATGGTTACTAATGCTAATATTAGTAATAATTTCAACTTGTTGCTTAAAATATATTTGTCACATAAAAGAGCTCTAAGAAAAAAGTATTTCAGTAAAGCAAATGATTTAGATAAATATATAGATAGAATATAATGGATTGTATAATAGAGTATTCAGACAAAGAAATTTAATAGTACCTTTTTATCAATTACGTTTTAACAAGACAAGAAAATGAAGAAAATTAAAAAGAAAAGAAAAAAAAGTTATTAAATTTTTTTAATAATAATAATAATAGTAATAACTATAACTATAATAGATATACTAACAATATCAATTGTAACAATGGAATGAGACAAAAATTTAGCAACTGAAGAAATAGAAACCATTAAAATAGTTAGAAAACTCGGATTTTCCCCTGAGATCAATACAATAGGAAAAGATAACTATGTTGCTGACGCTCTATCGCGAATTACAATAAATGACCTAAAAGACATGAATGATAAAATTTGTTCTATATTAAAAGTCACGACCAGATCGATGACCAATAAAAAAGAAAAAAATAGTAATACACTAAATGAACAGCATAAAAATAAAAATAATGATAAGCCCAGTATATATGTACCTTTAACAAACACTGACGTCAGAAAATACTATAAACTAAAGATTTCCCCCGGAAGATGTTATATCAAACGTGGAAAATCTATACTAACATATATACATATTAATGATTTGTTTACTAAAGAGAATTTTGACTTAGGACAATTTTTCTCTAGGCTCGAAAAAGTGGCCGGTAAACACGATATATATAATTTACAAGTGGCACTTAGTGAGAAAATTTTCGAATTTATCTCTATTAATGAATTTAAACCAAGGTTGGAAACCGAAAAAAATAACGGTATCGGTATTGATACCGGTACAATTATTTTTAAAATTTCGGTATCGGTATTTTTTTTATTTCGGTATCGGTATTACCGGTACATACCGTTATCGAGTTTATAATACCGGTATACCGATATTACTGATAAATTTATTATTTCAGGCAGTGGACATAACAAAATATCTTTTTTTTATTAAATTACTTCAAAAAGGGAGTATTTTTACATTAACATAAAAACATATAAACTTATTTGTTTCTATATATGTTTTTATACTATTATTGAAAAATAATTTATTAAAAAAGTGAAACAACCCAGCAAAAAACTTTGCCTACTAGAATGCAAAAAAGTGTATGTACTCCTCAGTCGTAAGTACTTACAATTTGACTGAATAACCCATTATTTTTGTTTGAGAAGTTCAAAAAGTATGCGGTACCCTATACTTTTTGCCTACTAACATGCAAAAGTTAATATATTACTGATTGCCTAAAAGTACTCAAAATTTAATGGGTTATTTTTTGCTTACAAATATGCAAAATTTTATAGATTAATTTTTGTTTAAACTTATTCTAAATTAATTTGCTAGTTTTTCTTATTAAAATAAATCAATAAATTTTTCTCTAGATATATTTCCTTATTAACTTGAAAGCACTACAACAAGTACTTTCACGTAATGATATAAATAAGTTCTTATTTTATTCATTAAAGGGCAGTCATTATTATGCACATAAAATAATTACATAAATAAGTACCAGTCATTACTTTGTAAGCCATTAAAAGAGTACTACCCATCACAAAATTTCGAAAAGTTTTTGCTGGGAAGAGGTAATATGAATAAAAAAAGTATTTGCTTTGTACTTAAAAATTTGTTTTAAACCCCCAAATATGTGTGTTTTTTTGTTTTTTTAAACAAATTTTTAAGTAAAAACCAAATACTTTTTTATTCATACTACCCAAGGAGACTGCAGTTCAAACTTTACATATATAAAGCATACATTTTGGTTAATTAAACAAAATTGTAAAAATTAAAGTTTTGTCTATATTGATATATTACACTGTGTGACAAATTTTGTTGAAATCGAAATACCTGGTACGTGTTACTATTTTTCCGCTAGGTATTGTCGAGTATAACAATACAAATTGTATTTGAAATTTTCCAGACACCTCCAAAATCTTGAGTTACGGGTAAAAACCGGTTTTTCGTACCCGTAGACACTTATCAACCTCCAACTAAGCTAAATATCAACTGATTTTAAATTTATAAACGTATACAGAAAGAAGAGACTAAGACCTTTTGAACCATATAGATATATCTTGTTTCAGTAAATTTCAAATATGTCTTTATTTTTTCACCATATATGATTTTTTCGGTTTTTTTTCGACACGTTCTTAGGCAATATTTTTGTACTGGACCTATATTGTTTATAACTTTGTTTATAAAACATAATTGAATAAGAGTAATTCACAGGACTGTTTTAAATATTTTGTTAGAAGACTTTTTGTTAAAAAAAATTACCTGTATGATGTATTTCGCGTTCTATTTATACGCTTTCGGTGTATTTAAGCTTCCAGGATGATGAAAGTACAATATAATAGATGTATATAAACACAGAGTACAAAATTGGTACAACAGTGGTCGCCAAAATTTTTTCCTTCATTTTAAAAATACTTTTCTTCACCTCAAGAGAGGAATCTTTAACTTCAAATATAAAAGTTTAGAAGTTTTTTCTCTACTCAACCTTATATATTACGGTGAAGTCTGTAAACAAGACCAACACCAAAGAAAGAAAGTTAATTGAAATATATTTTTGCAATTTTTGCACATATTACGGTTTACAGCTCAACTAAGTTGGATTGAAATTGAAACAACTTAACTTTTAAGCAACTGTTTTTTTTGGTATTCTGAATAACAACTAATTTTAGTTGACTTCGAAACAATGCACGAAAAACAAAGATTCTTATCTATGCTATATGTTTTAAATATTTTTAGTTTTGGCCTTGCTATTTTTTCTTGAGATTCTATGTTTTATGAACATGGGAATAATATTGGTTGACAAATGTGATTGGTTGGCGTCTGGAATAGTAAAGCAAAATGAACACAATGGTCGAAATAAAAAGCAAAATGATAAAAAGTTGTCTCATGGTGAAAAAAGTTGCAATACATAATAAAAATTTATTTTTTGGCCGGAATCGGTATACCGGTACGTACCGGTATGGACGTAAACGGTAGTCTGGATACCGGTATTTTCTAACCGAAATGGATTTCGGTATCGGTAACGATACCGGTATCTAATTTTAGCGGTATTTGAATCGGTATCGGTATTTTTATGATACCGTTTGCCAACCTTGATTTAAACTTATGGGCAATAAAATATTAAATAAAATTAAAGTAGCGCTACTAAATGAGGTGACCCAAATCAATAATAAGAATGCCAAGGCAATTCTTGAAATTATGCTGAAATATCACGATGATCCAATAGAAGGAGGACATTGTGGAATATATAGAACATTAGAAAAAATAAAAAGATATTACTATTGGAAAAATATGTCCAAAGACATATCTAAATACGTAAAAACATGTCACAAATGTCAAACTGCTAAAACCCTAAAACATAACAAAAGTCCAATGACTGTGACACCAACGCCAACAAAACCATTTGATACGGTAGTGGTAGACACAATAGGACCATTCCCAAAATTATTATTTGGAAATGAATACGCAATCACAATAATATGTGATTTAACTAAATATTAAGTAACTATACCTGTTGCGGCGGCAACAAGAGCGTTTGGACAAAGCAATAATAAAACAATATCGGCGTCGGTTTACTTTTGAGCGTTTTATTATCTGTTAAAAAATAATGGTTTCCATGGAAAATACAACATTCACTAAATTTCCTTAAATACTTACAATTTTCTGTCCTCGCTCACGACTTTGTCAAAAGAATAAAAATGTTCATTATTTTCCTTTACAATTGAGGTAAACGGTTACTAATAAAAAAAATACTCGATACCGAGTAAATCCGTGCCGTGATTACACCGACAGTCAAATAAATAAATACATAAAAATACAGCTCTGGTCAAAATCGACCGTTAAATAATAATTCCAAAATATCAATATTAATTTGTAACATCCCGGGCCCCGTGTGTCGACCTGGGAGACTCACCACAAACGTCCAGTACTGCCAGCTTTGATGCCGGGCGCCTCAAATTACCCATGTTTGTCTTAACTACTGCTGCGCGAACCTGCCCATCTGCAGCCTGGAATACTTCCACAATTAAACCTCTTTTCCATTGCCCGCGCGTTTCATTGTCATCACAAATGATGACCACATCGCCAACTTGTATCGGCTTGACTGGAGTGTACCACTTTGTTCGGCGAGTTATTTCCGGCAGATACTCCAGTATCCACCTCTTCCAAAACGTTTGCTTCATCTGCTGAAGTATCTGCCACTGCTTCCTTAAACATACTCTCTCAGGCACTGCAGGCGTTTGAAGTATGTTTGGACATCCCATCAAAAAATGGTTGGGTGTTAAAGGTTCTGCCTCGGAGTGTTCGATTGGAAGATGCGTAAGAGGTCGTGAGTTGATTAAATTTTCCGCTTCCACAAGTAGGCTGTAAAATGTCTCAATCTGCGGAGCCTTTTCATTCAACGTAAATGTTAATACCTTTTTACCATACGTTCCCAGGCACCTCCTGCCGATGGATTAGCTGGAGTGTTAAACACCCATTCTATTCCCCGTTTCGAACACTCGTTCACCAATTTCGTTTCATCAAAAATAAATTCTTCTTTACTCGCCCCTACAAAATTTGTGCCTCTATCGCTTCTTAGCCGCATTGGTAGTCCCCGTCTATTTATGAAATTTTTAATGCATATGATCACTGCGTCGGTCGATAAATCTCTTGCGAGTTCCAAATGAATCGCCCTTACTGCAAGGCAAGTGAATAGAGCCACCCATCTTTTTTCCTGTCGACGGCCTATAGAGACAAAAAAAGGACCAATGTAGTCCACTCCAGTATAGGAAAATGGCCTCACATACGGAGTTACTCTATCTGCTGGGTGTTGGCCCATTAAGGGCGGCCTTGGAACGGCTGACATGTTTTTGCAAATTTGGCAATTTGATCTGACCGACCTTACAACTTGGCGCAGGCAAGGTATCCAAAATCTTAGTCTAATCGCGGCGCAGATAGATTCTTGGTTTTGGTGCCTGAAATTATCATGGTAATGTTTCACTATCAACCTCGTGAGCTGATGATTCTTTGGCAATATTATAGGCTCCTTTGTACTGCGATTAATACAGGTGGCATTATAGATTCGGCCAGATAAACGTATAAGTCCCTCTTTGTTTAATAATGGAGAAAGCTTAAAAATTGGACTCGACTTGGGAATACTTTTATTTGCTTTTAGCCTGCTGTACTCTTCGCAGAAAATATCTCTTTGAACCATTTTACATAAATATTCCGTTGTGTTGTTAATTTCATTTGCACTTAATTGTATACCATGTGCGGCCTTTATATTGTTACACCTCATGTTGAATGATCTGAAAATTCGAACTGCACGGCGAACCCAACTCATAACTCTGACCAATTTTAAAAAACTTGAATAACGATTAAAAGGTATAACGGCGTTCACAGCAATGGCAAACACAAATGTTGATCTTTTCTCTTCCGCGACTTCATGTTTGTCGATATCGTTTGGAATATTCGGCCAATTTGACTTATTATCTCTTAAAAATGCGGGGCCGTTTAACCAGCGTGATGTTGAATATGCACTTGAAAAGTCCTGTGGTCGCGTTGCATCATCAGCAGGATTTAAGGCACCAGGCAACCATCGCCATTGTTTCTCATCAGAAGATTCAAGTATCTCCGCGATGCGATGTCCGACGAATTGTTTGTAGGTCCTGCAGTCGGATTGGATCCACTTGATCCCCGTTTTGGAATCTGACCAAAACACAATTTCTCTAGGCTTGATATTATGGGAGGCTAGTATCGACTCCTTCAATCTGATTCCAAGTACTGCAGCCTGAAGCTCGAGGCGAGGGATAGAAAGTGGTTTTAAAGGTGCGCACCTTGACTTACCCGCGATAAAAGAGATGATTGCTCCACTGAAACATATTCTCCAATATGCGACTGTGGCGTAGGCGACCTCACTAGCATCCTTAGAAGGGCGGACGAGACTTACATGGGGAAGGCCGATCAATATTTTAGGTTGCGCTTCAAAGTAATCATCTATATCGAACTCTTTCAAAATCGGAAATCGTTTCCTAAATTTTTCAAGTCTCCAATCCTGAGAGGGTAATTCTAAATTCCTTGTAGTCCATACATTTTTCATATGGAAACAAGAACTGTTATTGCCTATGCCACTAATCTCAAGACTCACATTTTTTGAAATTTCATTCGTTTTCTTACCGCCTATCCAACCTAGGCATAAATTACCTGTCACCCCCTTTAATCCTATTTTATCCGCAATATTGTCCTCCAAAAGAGTTATTTTGGATCCCTCATCAATAAAGGCCACAACTTCAATGGTTCCTTTCGGACCACTTAATTCCACTGGTAAATATTTATACAACGTTTTTTTATCAAAAGAATCATCTACAATTGTATGGACATAATTGTTTACCTGGCGTTTAAATTGTCTTTCGTTACCAATATCCACATTGCTGTTTGTTTTCAATTCGCCGCATGCCGTGTTGTCACATTGACGTCCAACTTTGTTGCAGTTTTGGTTGTTATCTCCACACTTGTTTGTTTTGATTTCTTTATGTAATAAACGATTATGATATTTATTACATTTCGATAGTCCGCATTGTCGTCTAATTTTGCAATCCAACGAATTGTGACCGGCACGTAAACAACCAAAACAAAGACGTTTATTCTTCACAAAACTCCATCTCTCGGTTATGGGCATTCTTTTAAAGTTTTCGCAGTGGTATAATTGATGGTTTTGGTGGCACATGGGACATTTGGTAAGTCGGCTTTCGCTCGTGGTAATTGTGAATGATGGATTAGTCTTTTCTTTCCTATTGTACACAGACTCATTTCTATAAGTGTCGGCCTCAAACATAAGTGAGACATACGTTGCTGCCTCTTGAAGCCATAAACTAAAATCGCTGACACTGGGGTATGGGCCGAGGTGTGTCATTGAATATTTCGTCCATTCCTCTCTTTTCTGAAGTGGCAACTTACTGACGAGCTCGTCCAATAGTGTAGGATTGCAAAGGTGGGCTGTTGCATTGGAGTTTATTAAAAATGCCGATAAACCCAATACCATCGTACTGAAATTAACTATCTCGTTTATTCTTTTCTCAGATATGCTAGGAAAGGCACGAACCTTTGCGATTTGGCTCCGAATTAATATCTGTAGACGACCGTAATGGAACTCTAATGTGCTGACTACTTGGTTGACACTATCGGGGTGGATTAGAAACGATTCTACTTTTGCTCTTGCATCCCCCTTTAATGATTTTTGCAGCCGTATCAAGTTTTCTAAGTTTGAGTAATTGTAATTGCTTGTAGTTTCCTTAAATGCTACAATAAACATTGGCCATTGTTCTGGCAGACCAGAAAATTGTGGTAAATCATGTAATTTACGAAGTTGGCGCGTATCGCCGGCAGATTGGAATTCGTTTATATTCACAGGTGTAGAAATGGGATTATGAGGCAAGTATGGTGATGATACTGGTGCCGAATGCGATTGGGCTGACGTATATATTTGCGTTGAACGTTGCTGCAACAAATCTAGCGAAGCAGGCGAAAAATTTGAAGGGGTTGTCTGAGTTAAATGTGCGGCACTGTAGGAAGCAGTGGCCGCTGGTATAAATGTTTGTGGTAACGAATATTGAAAGTACGTTCTTGGCAGATATGTTTGCGTGGTACTAATGGGCAAAGGGGTTGTTGTGGGGGCAAATGATTGTGCAGAAGTTAAGGGCAAGGAGGTTTTATAGGGCAAATTTGTTTGGCATGGTATATGGTACTCACATGTATCAGTTGTATAGCTCTGTGGATTTGACTCTGGCATTGTATGGTAATTTTTCGGCATATTATTATATCGTGATGTCATGGCACCAGAATGTGTGGATGTGTTTGGCAATATCAAAGCTGGCAATTGGCCGTCTGTTGGCGGTTTGGCTGAATCCCGTGGAGTATTGACGATGTCCCGTAGCTTCATCTTTAGCGACAATATCTCCTTTTTTAAGTCCTCTACTGAGATTTCTTCTTCTTCAACAATAGTCTTCTCGCAGTCACTGTCGCCGGAGGCATCAGGCGTAATTTCGTCTTTTTGAGTGGACATGTCTCCTTTCGCCAGGCGTTTACTACGGCGTGGCATTTAATTCTTCCAAGAAAATTATAATAAAAATTTGTTGCGGCGGCAACAAGAGCGTTTGGACAAAGCAATAATAAAACAATATCGGCGTCGGTTTACTTTTGAGCGTTTTATTATCTGTCAAAAAATAATGGTTTCCACGGAAAATACAACATTCACTAAATTTCCTTAAATACTTACAATTTTCTGTCCTCGCTCACGGCTTTGTCAAAAGAATAAAAAATGTTCATTCTTTTCCTTTACAATTGAGGTAAGCGGTTACTAATAAAAAAATACTCGATACCGAGTAAATCCGTGCCGTGCTTACACCGACAGTCAAATAAATAAACACATAAAAATACAGCTCTGGTCGAAATCGACCGTTAAATAATAATTCCAAAATATCAATATTAATTTGTAACAATACCAATACAAGACAAAAGCGCTAAAACAATCGCTAAGACAATATTTGAAAATTTTATACTTACCTATGGTCCAATGAAGACGTTCATTTCGGACATGGGAACAGAATATAAAAATTCGATATTAACAGAACTTTGTAATCTACTAAAAATTTAAAAATTAGCTTCGACAGCTCATCACAACCAAACAGTAGGCACAATAGAAAGAAGTCATAGAACTTTCAATGAATACTTACGTTCCTATATATCTACAGACAAATATGACTGGGACGAATGGCTAAAATATTTTACTTATTGTTTTAATACAACACCTTCAACAATACATAATTATTGTCCTTATGAATTAGTCTTTGCAAAAACTCCTAACAGTTTTCAGATTTTCAATGTAGATAAAGTAGCACCACTATATAATATAGAGGACTATGCCAAAGAAACAAAATTTAGGTTAGAAGTAGCATATAAGAGAGCTCAACAAATATTAGATAAAAATAAACTTAAGCAAAAATTAAACTGAAAAATGAAGCAGGCCATAAGTTAGAAATACAATATAGAGGACCTTACAAAATTAAGAAAATAGACTTAAGAAATAATGTAACTATATTTGATAAGAAAACAAATAAAACACAAATAGTTCATAAGAATAGACTTAAGTTATATAATATTAAATAATTAAAACAGTATGCGCGCTACTAATAAAACCTAATATTTTACAATAAAATTTAAATTATTAATTATACTTCAAAAATACTTTTTATGTGTAAAAGAATGTCCATAAAACTAACGTTATATGAACATTCTTATAAAAGGTGGAGGTGTAGCGTGTTCTAACTATCACTACTATCAAGATTGTATAGTAAACATTTAAAGTCAACTTGACCGCAATATACATAACATCCAATGGCATTGAAATTATTTTTGCACTGGACATTTGACACTCATGCAAATGCATTCGACAGACTGCAACGTAAATATGTATTTTGTACAAATGCTATTTGACACTCACCAGTCTGATCGAAGGCCGCAGCATAATGCATTTGAATGAATCATAATTAATAACCACATGTGTTTATATAATAAATATAAACAATACAAAATCCATGTTTTCCAAATTTCTTATGAGACACACGCCGCACGCCTACCGTGGGAAACTAAAAGGAACAATTTGCTTATTAAGCATATACCTTTTCTTTTTCTCTTATGTTAAGATAGGTTAAGCTTTATTCTCATAAGTAGTATATAAGCCAATACAATTTTGTATTTAAATTAATGAATAAACAACTTTCTTATGAGCTCCTTGCTGAGCTCTAACCATCAAAAGAAATAGTTTACTTCATTTAAAATTAAAGCATTCATCTGCTTTAACAAAGGCATTCATCAGCCTTCAACCATTTAGAGCCAGTGGCGTTAATTAGCGCCGGCACCCTCGGGCAGGTAGAACCTTAGGAAATTTTTAAATTATTACAAGCTTAATTATTACAGCTTAAACTTAAGTGATTCCTTTTATATAATGTTATATATTTATTTAAAACAACCATTACAATGAATTGAATACTAGCTATTAGATTTCTTTTTGAAATCTGTTCTCATATAAAGTTTCCACAAAATTATTATACTACTTTCGGCTTTAATAGCAGACAATTTCCTCTTGCAATCATCAAAATTTTCATTAAATTTGGTGGGTTTGTTCTTGTACAATCCTTCTACAATTGTACAACAATGCAAACGAATAAATTTGTCAAAAAACAGTCTTGCATTAATAATTTCTCAACAATAATATTTTTTTGGACTTTGAATTTTTCACAAAATATGACACAAAACCATGTAATTATACCAAAATATGAGACAAAAATATACATTTATGACCAAATCATGCAGAAATATGCATTTTCAGCAAAATATGCAAAAATATGCACTAACAAATCGATGCCATTTTTCCGAAAATTCCTTGTTTCGTAAAGATATTTCGTCCTTGCCATTATCAGGGTTAAGGGGAAAAACATGCATTTGCATGAAGCCCCTGTCCCTGCTGATAACGTAAAGAAATGGGCATTAAGTATATATTTACATGCGATTTAAAAATTCCTGTCCTATATTTCTTACCTGTATTTATTTTTAATTTTATACTCGAAACGAAGACAAAGTAAGGGTTGGTTGTATCAAATTGATATTTTTCCCTCGTCTGGTACGAGACGACAACCGTGTTGGTAATTTCGAATTAAGTACTATTTATTTAAAAAAATTTTTAAGGAAATATCTTCCTTCTGGTTTTATTTTTCTTCTCAAACGCAAATTTTGCTTTAACTTACCCAAGTTTTAAAGTGTGTTGGATCACGTTTTTTTTTCTCCACTATTATGTGGATCAGTTCAACTTTGTACTTCTGCAGCTAAAATTGAAAAGGAATATAAAGTTTTTTTAGGGTTCCGTACACCAAAGGTGAAAATGGAACCCTATTGTTTTCGCTACGCTGTCCGTCTGGCCGTCTGTCCGTCTGTCCGTCTGTCCGTCACAGGGTATTTTCTCGAGAACCGTAAGAGCTACGTACCTGAAATTTGGACAGAGTTTGTAGACCCTTGGCCGCTACAACAACAAATACATGAGAGTTGGAAATTAAAGGGTGTGCCAAAACGAGCAACGAAAAATGTTAAAATCCCATGTAATATACATACAATTGTATGTATATATTTTTAATTAAAGTGTGTACCATCAGTTAATGTAATTTCGACTATGTAATTTTGGTAACTTGCTGTATCTTGGAAACCGTAAGAGCAAACTTCTTGAAATTTTCAAAAACGGTAAAACAAAAAAATCTCAAAATTATAAAATCGCCAAACCCAAAAAAAATCGCCAAAATAAAAAAAAATCGCCAAAACGAAAAAAAGCACCAAATTAAAAAAAATTTCTAAATCGAAAATAAATCGCGGAAAACCGGAAAAATCGCCAAAATAAAAAATCGCCAAAATGAAAAAATTGCCAAAATGAAAAAAATCGCCAAAATTAAAAAAATCGCCAAAATTAAAAAAATTGCCAAAATGAAAAAAAATCGCCAAAATGAAAAAATCGCCAAAATTAAAAAAATCGCCAATATGAAAAAAATCGCCAAAATTTAAGAAATCGCCAAAACGAGAAAAAAGCGAAAATAACCAAAAAAAAACTTAAAAAACACTATATTAAAAAAGTGCTCAGAGCCCAACGTACGGAACCCTTCGTGCGCGAGTCAAAGTCGCACTTTACTGAATTTATTTATATCATACATTGAAACCTATAATAGTAGGCCACGTACGATATTTCTTTAACTCTAGTTTTGTGCTCTTTTTACGCATAGTTTCTTGCTTTATTTTTAGGATAATCACCTCATATTTCATCAAGTTGTCGATATTTCTTTCTTTTTTTTCTATTACAGTTGAGTTAAATTCGAGATTTTTACTTTTTTCATATACTTAACTCTTTATGCTCTGAAGAGTGAGAAGAACGGTCATTTATTTTAGAATTACAATTACTCTTAAGAGAAATTGATTAGGTCAGCAAAAAAAATAAATAAATGAAGAAAATTTAGAAGTAAATAATAGAGTAAATTTATGATTACAGATGTTTTTACATGATATTTAACTCTTTACAAGCAAAAAAAACACAAATATTAATCAAGGTTTATTTGCCAATCGTTTTATTTTTCTTCATTACAAAACAGGTTTTGTGGCTAGTATTTAGATTAGGACACAAAAGCTGAAATCACTCTTTTATATCTTTAGCATGATATTTACCAACATTCTTTCCATTCATGTCTTCTAGTTCGTAATAACAAGAACCAAGTTTGTTTTACTACCTTGGCGTTAACAAACTGATTAGATAATTTGCTTTTATAATGATCGATAGCTTTTGATTGAGAGAAATTTCTTCTAAAAACTATTTGGCCAACCTTAAAGTTTACAGGTCTACACCGCAAATTGTAAAACTTAACATTCGTTCGTAAGCCTTACGCAACATTTCCTGCGCTTGGTTTCTTAGCAATTCTAATTGTTCATCTATTCTTAAGTCGGTATTAGGGCTTTCCAGTAAATCCATGTTTCGTAAAAGTGCATAAGACTTCCCATTCATGAGCATATTCTGACCAAACAGGAGGAAGTATGACAAGAATTCTGTACTTACATGTCTTGAGTTACGTAAAGCGCAACTAATAGTAGATAATTTTTCATCCCAATTACGTTGAGAAGACTTTATATAAGCTCTTATGGCTGCTAAAATAGATCTGTTTACTCGTTCACTAGCATTAGCCTGTGGGGAGTATAATGCCGTTAAATTATGAAAAATTCCATAGGAACTAAGAAATTCTTTAAATAGACCCGATTTGAACTGAACACAATTGTCAGTAGTTATTACTTCTGGAGTCCCAAATATGTTTTTTTTTTTTTTTTTTTTAATGCATGATTTTTTATTTATTGTATCTTCATATATGAACTAACAATAAGTATTCAAATCTTAAATCTAAAAATATAATTAGGCCCGACCAGTGTCGGACATAAGCTTAGTAATAGTTATATATAATACATAAGTAGTGATAGTCAAAAGGAAAAAAATAAAGTATTTTCAAGAAGTCCCATCTGGAGTGCTATGAAAAAGAGCCCATGTGTCCCTCTTTTTTAGGCGGATGTGTCCAGTAAAGTTCAAAATATTACGGGCAAGCGGATTAGGATGTGACTCGAGTTTTGTTAAATATTTGCCAGCGTATTTTGCAATTTCTTCAGTCACTAGTGGCATATTTAAATCACGATGTATATTTGAATTTTTTATATACCATGGAGCCAATGTTATTAAGCGTAAAATTTTGTTTTGCCTTCGTTGGATTCTCTCGACATTAGAAGCTGAAGCAGTGCCCCATAACTGTATTCCGTAGCACCATATTGGTTTCAAAATCGTCTTGTATATTAAAAGTTTACAATCTAGACTGAGTGAAGAATTTCTACCAATCAGCCAATGTAGCTGAGTTAATTTCAGTTTCATTTGTGTTAGCTTTGAGTCAATATGGGGCTTCCATGTAAGCCGTCGATCAAGGTGTATACCAAGGTATTTTACGTGTGAATGTTGAAGAACAACTTGATTGTTGATTCGAATAGGGGAACAAGTATCTCTTCGCAGGGTAAATGTTACCTGGACACACTTTTGCTCGTTTACTTTGATTCTCCATAAATTTAACCATAGTTCCAGTTGTGTAATATGTTCTTGTAGATATCGGGAAGCCTCGTGAGGGTTTTCGTGCATACTAAGGCAGGCTGTATCATCGGCAAACGTAGATGTATGAATATTGCTGCTCAAAGGCATATCACAAGTGTAAATCAAATACAAAACTGGCCCCAGTATGCTCCCCTGTGGCACACCGGATGATATAGATTCGGGCACACTCATGAAGTCTCCTTCCACAACCGTAAACTTCCGGGTAGTAATATAACTTTCTAATAGCTTCAGAAAATTTATTGGTAAATATGATTTCAATTTTAAAATAAGACCTTCATGCCACACTTTATCAAATGCCTGAGAAACGTCGATAAACAGCGCAGAACAATACTTCTTTTCTTCAAATGTTCTTCTTATAAATTGAACCAATCTATGAGTTTGTTCGATGGTGCTATGCTGACTTCTAAAACCAAATTGATGGTCCGGTATGCACCCATTACTAACTAGAATTGGGGACAATTTTGTCATGAGCAGTTTTTCGAAAAGTTTTGACATTGTTGATAGCAGACTTATTGGCCTGTATGACTCAGCCTTGGTAAGGTCTTTGCCCGGCTTTGGAATCATTTTAACTTTGGCAAGCTTCCAGCTATTTGGAAAATACTCCAGTCGTAAAATGGCGTTAAAAATAAATAATAGGATTCTAATTGCAATACGAGGCAACTTTATTAGCATCTGGTTACTAATTCCATCAATACCCGGAGCTTTCTTCGGGTTAAGTTCAGCAATTACTTTTTGTACATCACACGTTCTAAATTTTATGGGTCGAGGGGGTAGCGCCACTACATTCGGCAAATCAATAACACCAGTACACGAGTTAGGGGTAAATACTGATTTTAAATGCTCAGCAAATAGTTTACCTTTTTCAGTATCGCTTCTTGCCCAACTCCCTGTAGATGTACGCAGAGGTGGTTTAAACGCAACAGGTGTTTTAAGCTTTCTAGCAGCGCGCCACAAGGAGTAATTAGATGCTGGTGTGGCATCAAGACCTTCCAGATAGTTTTTAAAAGATGCAGTTTTTTCAAATGCAAGCAAGTCTTGGAGTCGTTTATTGCACTCTTTAAATCTGATTTTATGTTGTGGTGATCTGTGCTGTTGCCATTCCCTTCTAGCTCTTCTTTTTTCACTTACAAGACGTTCAATATCCGTAGAATAAATTCTATTAAATCCAGTCTGCGGGTAGGAGGTAGTCGCATGTTCAGCAGCCTGTTTTATATTTTTGATAAGATTGCCAATGTTAAATTCAATATCTTCGGATGTTCTTAGTATAATGTTTTCCGTACAATGAGTACTGAGATATTTTCTGAACCCCAGCCAATTAACACGGTTGATCGTCTTCACATACGGGTGAGGTAAGTCACTACTTAGTGGGCTACAAATTGTAACGATCGTGGGAGAGTGATCGGAGGAAAGATCTTGAGACGCTTCAGCATGAACTAATTCCCTAGAAATATTTTTCATGACTCCAAAATCTATAACATCAGGAATTTTTTGTATGTCCGTAGGCCAGTAAGTGGGCTCCCCACTCGAAATGACGTCCAAGCCCATTTTTGAAATTATGTTGAACAATGCCCGACCTCTAGGTGTAATAAGACGCGAACCCCAGAACGTATGTTTTGCATTGTAGTCGCCAGCTGCTACGAAGCAAGGGCCAAGGGATTTGTAGAAATTCTCGTATTGGTCCTCAGTAATTGCGAACCTAGGAGGGGAGTAAATTGATGATATGACAAAATTAGTGCAAAAATTTTCGATACAAATATTCGTTGCTTGTAAATGTTCTTCGCAAATGTTGTCAATAATATAATGCTTGAGTCTTGACTTTATTAAAATTGCTGATGCACCGCATGCTCTTCCTCTCGGGTCCTTTGAATCATATAAGGTGTAGCCATAAATTTTAAAAAGGCTTCTCGAAGTCAAATGAGTCTCAGAGACCAACATTATATCAATATTTTTTTCCGTGAGGAAGTACTCAAGTTCATTTTTATGTTGGCGAATGCCGTTTGCGTTCCAGAAACATATTGTTAACGTGTTCATGGCTTATTAAGTATTGCTTGAAGCAGAGTATTCTGCATTCGCAGCATTTCTTGCATCATGCTAGTCATACTTGTTGTAAAATTGTTTATAGTTTGCACCAGATTTTCAATAGTAGCTTCAAGGCGATTAAAATTAAAGCCTGAGTTTGTATTTATTGAAGTATTTGGCCGTGAAACATTTTGTGTGGGAATAGAGCTTGTTTTTGCAGCATCGGCATACGATACACGTGAATTAACTGGTTGGCTCACTTGGGCAAGAGTGGCGGAGTAAGTGGCCGCTTTTTGTGCTGGAGCTACTTTAGGTTTTTGCCCCATTGTCTTTTTAACGAAAGAATATACACGACAACCTCTGTAGTTGGCAGTGTGATTTTCTCCACAATTACTGCATTTTTTGTTACTTTGATCTTTCGGTTTATTGCAACTAGCAGTACCGTGCAATTCACCGCAAATAACACAAACTGTAGGTAATTTGCAGTAAGTTTTTGTGTGGCCATATTCTTGACAATTATGGCACTGTACGGGTCCAGAACGCTTGTGTGGTTCTTCAACTGTTATTTTTCGGTATAAAAGATATTTTAAATTATAAATTGGGTGCGTCTCATTTTTTCTCAATTTTATATCATTCGGCTCAAGTTCAACGCGAAATAGAGGCTGGGGGATCTTCTCCCTATTTATTATATTTGAAACATTTTTTACCTTGAATCCCTGGAGGACGAGTGCGTCTTTTATTTCTTCGGGAACAACATAAGAATCTATGCCCTTCAATACGATCTGCAGGCCTTTAGCACTCTTGAGCTGGTATGTGTAGAAACTTGTTTTATTTTTTTCAAATTCAGAAACCATTTTACGGAAATCTGTTTCGTCATAAATTTGAATTTTCGTTTCATCGATATTGCCACGTTTTATTGGAACAATGTGAAATTTTTTCTCACCAATGACCGAAATTAATTTCTTAATAAGAGCGTTTGAATTTTTTTCTCTCAAATATATTGGTGGCGGCTTGGAGGTTTTTTTCTCAGATATATCAGGTGTGTCGTTGTCATCTTGCAATATTTGAAAACGATTAGTGGAGGATGCGCTGTTATCCCTAGATACCTTTGAAGCAGATGCAATTTTATTAGAATTTGGGCTTCGCCCGCGCTTTCCCACCATTATATATCGGTCCATTCCGACTTGGACCTTGGGTTTTGGGCTACTCTTATTTATATTGACAATTTGGGTAAGTGATGAACACGAGCCTGAATCGGATGATATCGCTGATTTAAATGACGAAGTAGTAGGCAACTGTAATGTTAACAAATCACTAGTTGACATTGGACAAAGCGAAGTTGATCGCTGACGAAAAATTGGCTTAGCCGTTAAAAAAAGTCTGTCATCAGGTTTTTTATTTATTTTGTTTATATTAAGAGCATCAGAACTCACAGTAAGTATATCATCAGATTTTTTATTGTTATCATTAAGATCATCAGAGCTCACAGTAAGATAGGCATTTCTGCCGTTATCACTCACTTCACAATTATTTGTTTTTGAGGTACTCATATAGAGTATTCCTCAAGGGCACTTTGTTAGTGTATTCCTCAAGGGCACTTTGAGTTATTTTGTTTACGGTTGTTTTTGTTTTATTTTTGTTTTAGTTATTACTGTCTATGTAAAAAAATATTAGCAAAGCAAAAAAAGCTTATTTATCAAAGTTAATGTACAACGAATATTATGTACTACAAATATTTTTTTGTATGATTTTTTTTATTATGTATGTAAAAAAAAAATCCGCTAATACGTCTGTTCACTATGAAGGTACAACGAGAACTCAGTCCCAAATATGTGGAAAACTCTTTTTTCGAGGAAATCTTTTATCACGTTAGCGGTAAATTTTCGAATTGGTTCTAACAATAGGTGGTCTAAAACTATAATTTTACTTATATTACCAGAAGTTGAACGAGGGTAAGGACCTAATAAGTCTAAGTACAATCTTTGAAACATTCTCGCTGAACTAGTTTGCTGGCCCATAGGTGGTCTCAAACACTTATTAGTGGCTTTGGTCTGCTTACAGATTTCACACGAAGTAATATAAGTACCAACTTGGTTTGCCATTTTTGGCCAAAAATAAGAGGTTTTTAGTCGTCTAAGAGTTTGTTCAATACCGCCGTGGGCGCAAGTGGATGATCATGTGCTCTTTTTATCAGTTGAAGTGTTAGCGGGGTAGGTATCCATAACTTTAAAGACTGTTCCTCCTGCCATTGCTCACCCGATGCATGGTCACATCTCTTGTATATTAAATTGTCTATAATTCGTATATCTGGAAAATACTTAGCTTTACTTCTAAACCTATTCAACAACTGTAAGTATTCTATTGAGTTGAATTCTTTGTGTTCTAAATCTATTTCGGCTGTATTCTCAATTTCGCTGACATAGGTACTTTCGATATCCATGTGACTTACTTCTTCATTGTTTTCTGAGTATATCCGGGATAAGGCATCGGGTACAAAATTTTGACTTCCTTTCCGATGACATATGGTAAAATTAAAACCTTGCAGTTTCAAAGTCCACCGCGCCAGTCGTCCGTGCAGGTCCGTCTGATTCATGAGCCATTTTAGTGAAGCGTGATCTGTTATGATTTTTAACTGATGTCCCTCTATGTACGCCCTAAACTTTTTAATAGCCATAACCGCCGCTAGGCACTCTTGTTCTGATACTGAATTACTCTTTTGGACAGAGTTAAACTTATGGCTCATAGATGATATTGGCACTTCGTCTTTGTCATCGTTCCTTTGAGCTCAGACAGCTCCGATTCCGTATTTGCTGGCGTCACACTGTATCGAAAACCTACGCAAAAAGTCTGGGCTATGTAATATGGGTGCTGAACACAAAGTGTTTTTAATTTCTTCAAAAGAAACTTTTCCTTCATTTGACTATTTAAAATTCCTGTTTTTCTGCAACATGTCAGTCAAAGGAGCTGTGATAGTAGCAAAATTCCGAACAAATCGTCGGTACCACCCACAGACTCCTAAAAATCGTCTTAACTGTCGGACGAACGTTGGTAACGGAAATTAGGGTATTGGCTGTATTTTTCTGGGTCTTTTTTAATTGTACCGTAGCCTATGATATGTCCTAAATACTTGACTTTGCTTTTTTCTTTATTAATCGTTAACCTAGATTTCCTCATACATAAGGAGACTTCTTGAAGCTATATTACATGTTCGTCAAACGTTTCTGTGATCAAGAGCAAATCGTCTAGGTATATAAATACTTTTGTCCTCAAATGTGCTGGAATTACCTTATCCATAAGCCGTGACATCGTTTGCGGAGCATTACACAAACCAAATGCCATAGTGACAAAATGGTATAAGGGGCTGGTACTGTGAAAGCTGTCTTTTCCTTTGAACTTTCATCTAATGGAATCTGCCAGAAGGCATCCTTAAGGTCAAGACTTGTAAGAAATCTGGCCTTAGAGAGCCTGCTGAGAGTTCCATCGATCAAAGGCACAGGGTAAGCATCTTTCACGGTAACAGTATTAACTTTTCTGGCGTCTAATCCTCACCTTACCCGGCTTGCGCACTAATGCAACTGGCGACGACCAAGGACTTTTGGACTCTTCTATCACACTGTAATGTTATTAGTAGGATTTGCTCAGTATGGCCCTATCTCAGTATGGATGTATGTAAGTGTGGCCCTGTAGTCCCTTGTTTTGTTTATACAGCTGTCAGGGAGACCAGCTTATCAGTAGGCGCTCAAAAGAGGTGCCAAAAGATTTTGAGAATTTAATTGAAACAAGGCAAGTTGTTGCCAGTTTATGTTCACAAATTAAAGTCTGATTTATTCAAAATATTTCCCTGCTTATATATTAGTTTTACAAATCTTAATTAGCCTTTCTAACCTACGTTTAATATTTACAATTATCTTTTGTTTCTTTCTTCACTATGACAATGGTAAGCATTATTTTAAACGACCAATCAAAAAAAGGGAATTTGTTAATTATCAATTTATATTGTGACTCAAAAGTATGTCACTCAATTTCTTGCATTTCAGCATTCTTATTATTTTGGGTTGTGTTGCAATGCTTGTGCATTGAACTGATAATACAGCAATGCAAGTAATTTCTGTTACAGTGCATTACTATAAATGTGGTACACTACACCCTCACCCTTAAGAGAAAAATTATGTAAGTAATTTTTCTTACCATTCTCATAGTAAAGTTACAAAAAATGTTTTTAATGATTTTCTTAAAATACTAATGTTTTTAGTGTATATAAAAGATATATAAAATATAAATAAATTTATTTTGGTATATAATATTTTCTTAAAGTGTAATAAAATTTTAAAATGTTATACAATATGTTTGAAAAAAATTTTTTTTTTTGTATTATTTGCTTACAGGTAAAATTTTGTTTACTATTTATTATTTTCTTACAGTTTATATTAATGGTCTTCTTATGAATTTTATGTTTATTTACATATATAATTATCCTAGAATTTATATTTATAAATTTTTGTATGGTCTTAAATTATTGTCGTGTATTTCTTTTGGTTTTCCTTCATATTCTATTGTAGTGTTTACACCGTTTCTACTTAATATTTTATAAGGTCCCTTGTATGGGCTTTGATTTTTCTTTCTATTTTCTACTTTAACTAGTACTAAATCTCCTATCTTTAAATTAAGTCTATTTTCATATTTATTGTTTATTACTCTATTTTCTTTTGCTTTTGTTGATAAGTCTCTAGCTCTTTTTAGTGTAAATTGTAATTTGAGTCGTAGTTCTTGTGCGTAGTCATCATAGTTATAAAATTTTGTATTGTTGTCTACAATGTCAGATGGTAGGGATGGTAATTTTCCGTATACTAATTCATATGGCGAGTAGCATGTGTCAATGTGTGGTGACGTGTTATAGGCAAAAGTAAAATATGGAATCCACTTATCCCACTCATAATCATTTGCGGTTGTTAATAGAAATTCGTTAAGTACCCTGTGATTTCTTTCAATTGATCCTAGTGTTTCATGGTGATAAGGTGTTGAAAAATTTTGTTTTATTCCTAATAATTAACATATGTTACTCATTATTTCATTTTTAAATTCTGTTCCTCTATCCGACTTAAGTACTTTAAATTGTCCGTATTTTAAAATAAATTGTTCAACAAGTGTTTTGGCTGTTGTAAGTGCATCTTTTGTCGGCATTGGGTGAACAACGACAAATTTTGTCAGTTTGCACTGCATGGTTAAAATGTATCGGTAATCATTTGAAATACGAAGAGGTCCTACGGTGTCAATTGAAATTACTTCGAAACTATTGTTTGGGGTGTCTGTTAGTGTTAAGGGTTCCTTAATGTGTTTTGTTTGTTTATTTTTCGTACATTTGTCACAATATGACACAAATTTCTTTACCATTTTTGACATGTTTTTGCAAATATATTTTTGTTTTAATTTGATGATAGTTTTTCTAATTCCTAAGTGGCCTGCGTGTGTGGCATTGTGGTATTCGTCAATTAGTTTGTATTGTAATATTGCATCTGTTATTTTTGTTGGGGCATTGTATATTAATATTTTTAGTTGAGGACTTTTGTTATTTATCTTTATCTTGGCATATGCTTCTTTTATTTCTTCTTTTGTATATATTTTAAATATTTCATCATTATTTGATAGCGCTAATTCTTTTATATTTTCTTTCTTCATTTTTGATATCAGTTTCCTCAGAATCGAATCTAGTTTCGCTGAGTTATCGCTGAATCTTGCTAGCTTATTAATTTCATGTTCGAGTCTGGTTTCGATGAATTATCATTACGTCCTATGTGCACAATATTATTTTCAATAATTATATCTTTTTCTTCTATATTTTCAAGCTTGTTAAATTTCAATTTTTTTATATTTTTGACGTCATTAATGGATATGCATTCCCATATTTGAAGTTGATCAGACTTCTGAAAATTACATTTTTCCATATTTCTTTCTGTTGCGCGCGCATTATTTTCATTTATATTATTGTTAGTTGCCTCATTGTTTTCTTTTATATTTGCCTCATTAGTTTTATTTTTCATTGCCCTTGTAGTTACTAATAATTTTTTTTCTTTTTCATCGTTTTCTAATGGTATCATTTGTCTTAATATGTCAGAGTCAATTTTTATTTTTGAAAGTGCATCAGCATTAGTGTTCATTTTTCCTTTCTTATAAATAATTGTAAAATCATAATCACTTAAATCTAGTCTAATTCTTGTCATTTTAGATGAAGGATTCTTATGTTAAAACAGTGAAATTAAAGGTCTGTGGTCTGTTACTACTATGAATTGTCTTCCATATAGATAAGGTTTAAAATAATTTATTCCCCAGTGTATTGCTAATAGTTCTTTTTCAATGACTGGTTTATTCATGTCATGTTTTTGTAATGCTTTACTTGCATATGAAATTGGTAAATCTTGTCCTATTTCTCCTTGTGATAGTACAGCACCTAACGCGTAGTTTGAAGCGTCAGTTGTTAGTATAAAAGGTTTTTCAAAATTTGGGTATTGTAATACAGGTGGGTTGATTAGTTTTTCTTTTAGTGTTTCGAAGGCATGTTGGCATTGTTCTGTCCATTTGAATTCTGTCGATTTCTTTAAAAGTGCGTTTAGATCTTTAGCGATGTCAGCAAAATTAGGTATGAATTTTCTGTAATAATTGCAAAATGCAATGAATCGTCTTACTTCGTCTGTGTTTTTAGGTATTGGATAATTTTTTATTGTTTCATATTTAGATGGGTCTGTCTTTACACCGTCTTTTGTTATTAAATGTCCCAACTAAATCACTTCTGGTCTTAAAAAACAACATTTCTTTGGATTAAGTTTTAGATTGTACTTTTGAAGTCTGTCCAGTACTTTTATTAAATTTTGGTTGTGATGGTTTAAGCTACATCCATATACTATTATGTCATCTACATAAAGAAATGCTTCATATTTCTAGTCCGGAAAGTGCTATTGTTAGCATTCGTTGAAAGCTATTTGAAGACATTTTTAGTCCGAAAGGGAGTCTTTTGAATTGATAGTGGCCTTGAGGCGTAGAAAATGCTGTAAGTGGTCTAGATTCTTCATTTAATTCAATCTGGTGAAATGAGCTTGTCATGTGTAGTGTGGAAAACCATTTGGCTCTACCAAGTTTGTCTAAAATATCTTCTAGTCTAGTTAGTGGAAATTTGTCGCTTACAATTTTGTCGTTTAGTTTTCTAAAGTCTACTACTAGTCTCCATTTCTTTTTGTCTTCAGTGTTCTTTTTGGGTACCAAGAGGAGTGGAGCATTATATGGGCTAATTGATGGTTCTATTGTATCATCATCAAGCATTGTTTGTACTTGTTCGTTTATTATTTCAGTATGTGCATGAGGTAATCTGTAGTTTTTTATGTACACTGGTGTATTGTCTAGACTTGTGCCATTTAGTTCATTTCAGTGACCGGTCATTTTAGTTCATTATTTATAAATGAACTAGTTCGTTCATTTAGTTCAATCGGTCTTTTTAGTTCAATGAATTAGTTAGGCCTTTTTAGTTCAATGATTTTACATCTACAATTCTACATGCATATGTACCTATGTTTGTGTGGTCTTTGGAAAAATTTAAAACACAGACTCTGTGATTAAAAAACTACGAACACTAATGAATTAATAATAAATTTGCTTTATAATGAGTTTATAAAACATATTTAGTGTGAAAACCTTTAAATATTTTAAATTTTAAAATATTTTTAAGTGTTTACTTGTGTTTTCTTGTTTATTGCATTTGTGGTAGTAGACATCGATAAAAAAGAACCAAATATACATGCATACATACATATGGATGAGTATAGAAGCAAAGCACACAAACAGTAAAAAAGTAAAGCAAAACGTTGAAAACATTTAGTTCATATCCTCTGTGTTAGTTCATTTTGTGTCTTAGTTCTTAGTTCAAAAATTGAACTAGATCAAAAATTGAACTAGTGATCGTAAAACAATTGAACTAGTTCACATAGTTCAAAGTACTGAATCGTTCATTTGAACTAGTTCGTTCATGAACTACACAAGACTAGTATTGTCTGACGTCATGATGTTCTGTGTGTAAAAATTGTTGACGCTTAATTTTTCGTCTTCGAGGTGAAAAACATTTTGATATTTCCTAAAAATTTTTGTTAATTCTGTTTTAGCATAATTGTCATTATTATTTAATTGCAAGTCATTTATTATTTGTTCAAAACGTTTGGGGTTATTAACATTATTGTAATTTAATATTTCATAGTTTTTAAGTGGATCAGTTTGGAGTTTAATGCCTTTTAAAATTATTTCATCATTTGTTGTATTTAATATTTTTAGATGAGTCATGCCGTTTTTTGGTGCTATTGAATTACTTAAAAATACGCCTGGTTTTAATTCATTATTAAAAATTACGCTATCTTCAGTTAAGTTTAATTTTAATGCTTGTATTATTTCTGTTCTTGGTGGTATTTTTATTTGTAGTGACGTAAATGATTTTGTATGCATTGGAAGTGTTATAGTTGTATTATTTGTAAATATGGAAATTGTGAATGTTTCGTAATCTATTTTGCAAAGGTATTTCTTGGGAAAATCTCTACCTATTATTCCGTCTGTTTCTATGGGAAAGTCTGAATCTACTATATGAAATGGGTGTAAGCATATTTCATTTGCTAAATTTAGTTCTATTTCTATTGTACCTAGGGAATGGATTTCTTCTGTAGTAATGCCTGTTAATTTGCATCTTTCTTCTTCGTTTAAAAATTCATATTGGAATTAATTTTGCATTCGACAAAGTGATATGTCAGCTCCTGTGTCAATAAGAAATGTGAAAGTTTTGTTTTTGTACTTAGTGGTTATGAAATTTGTGTTATTATCAGATACTTTGTGTATTTTTAAATTTGGCTGTCCGGAATATCTCTGTATTCTGCCTAATGCGTTTCCCGAATCTTGTATTGTGTGTATATGTCTGATGTTGTTATTTCTGTATGTGTTATTTTGTCTATTATTACTGTTTCCATTCCTATTATTGTAGGTGTTATTTCTAGTGTTTGGATTATTGTTTCTATTAAAATTTGTATTGTTTCTATAGTTATTAAAATTATTTCCTCTATTAAAATTGTTATTTCTGGAGTTAAAAAATTTATTGTTTATGTTATTATTATGGTTATTACTGCGATTTGTATTGTTAAAATTACTATTTCTATTCTGATTTCTATTATTAAATCTAATTCTCTGATGCATAATATGTGCTTGGGCATTTGAATTGTTGGATTCTTCTGCAATTTCTAAAGCTTCTGCAAATGTTTTTACTCTGCTTGCTTCTATTGTTTTGACTATTTCTCTATTGGCTAATCCATTTTTAAATGCGTTAAATGCAATGATACCATTTGATTGTATTATTGCATTTCTGCTTTCTTCGCCTATGCTTGATATTTGTAATTCGTTTAATTCTGAAATTAAACTTTCAATTTTGTCTGCGAATTTTCGTATGTCACCTTGTTGTGATATTTTATTTAATTCATTTAATATGCTATTTGGTGTTTGTTTTGTCTTATAATTTTTCTTTAGTTCTTTTATTAATTCTTCTAAATTGTTTGGTATACTAGTTTGCTTTATTCTATTTTGTACTTTTTGATCTAATCTTGTTTTAAAAACGAATTGAAAGAAATTGGGTTTCTTTGTATCATCTAGGGTCTCTTGAATTAATCCTAAATTGGCTATGAATGGGTTAAGTTCTTCCTTTCTACCAGAGTAAATGGGAATTAATTTTGCAATTGATGCAAGCTCTGAAGCGTTCATTGTCATTGTTGCAGTTGGTTGCGTCATGTCTGAGTTTTTCGAAATTTTTCTAATTAATTGTTGATGTAGAGAGCTATGTAGGTATTTCTAATTCTAATCCTTTTCTTGTTGATATTTTTGAAAGTTTATCTCTTATATCTAAGAAAAATGCGTCGGCTGCGACATTGTGTGAAGTTGTCAGTCGATTATAGTTTACGTTTAATATTACTCTTATTTCTTCAAATTTTGTTATTAAATTCTGTATGTGTTTTTCAATTGTCTCGTCTTTTGTTGCTCTATCAGTGTTTAAGCATTTATAGGACTTATCAAAATTTTCTTTTATCAATCCAATTTTACTAACAATATTTTGCCATTCCATTGATTTAAAATGTATGTTTACTTAATTAAATTTTATCTAAATTATGATTTTCCTCTCAGTTTTACTAATTTGAATTGAAAAAAAATTTTTATTCTAAATATTATACTTTCGTAATAATAGGATTGTCTCTAATTCTGTCTTTGTTGGGTTCAATATCTCCCTTCATCGGGAGTTCCTTCAATTCCTAAGTCTTTCCATAGTTGAGTCAACCATTGAATAGAATACTGAATTTGTTTTTCAGTGTTTTCTTCTGTTAAGACCTGATTTTCTTTTAATATAGGTAAAGAGTTCTGTTTATGTTTCGGTTTTACCATTTTTCTATTTGTCTTTAATAATAATTAGATTTTATATAACTATTCAAAAATTTATTTGACAAAAGTATATTATTTTTTTTTTTATTTTGTTTTTCTTTCAATGCTAATGTTTTTTTTTATTTCTTTTTTTTTTCTTTAGTTGTACCAGCTAAAGTCAACTGCGTGTACAGTTGTGCCAGTTTTTTCCGTTGCTGGAATTTTTTACCGCCACGTCTTCTATTAGTTGCTTCTGGCTGTTTTGTTGGTGTTGGAGTTGATTTATTTTTGGACGCCTGTCGTCTTCTATATTCGTCTATGGTGATGGCCTTTGGGCCGGCATTCAGTGGTGTTGCCTTGTAGACTGGAGCGGATGTGGGTATGGGGTCTACTTCATACTTTTCCAATAAGTATTTTTCCCATCTCGCGAAAATCTGGTTGATTTCCTCAGTCATCTATTGTTTCTATTGTATTCTCAAATGTAGTTAATGCTGTGTATTTTTAATGTTTTGTTGGTTTGATTTTGTTTGCAGGATTGTAGTTAGGATTTTTAATTTATTGTAGGAAGGTTCTTTTTGTCCGCAGGATCGCCATGTAATGTTATTAGTAGGATTTGCTCAGTATGGCCCTATCTCAGTATGGATGTATGTAAGTGTGGCCCTGTAGTCCCTTGTTTTGTTTATACAGATGTCAGGGAGACCAGCTTATCAGTAGGCGCTCAAAAGAGGTGCCAAAAGATTTTGAGAATTTAATTGAAACAAGGCAAGTTGTTGCCAGTTTATGTTCACAAATTAAAGTCTGATTTATTCAAAATATTTCCCTGCTTATAAACTAGTTTTACAAATCTTAATTAGCCTTTCTAACCTACGTTTAATATTAACAATTATCTTTTGTTTCTTTTCTCACTATGACAATGGTAAGCATTATTTTAAACGACCAATCAAAGAAAAAGAGAATTTGTTAATTATCAATTTATATTGTGACTCAAAAGTATGTCATTCAATTTCTTGCATTTCAGCATTCTTATTATTTTGGGTTGTGTTGCAATGCTTGTGCATTGAACTGATATTACAGCAATGCAAGTAATTTCTGTTACAGTGCATTACTATAAATGTGGTACACTACAACACCTAGTTGCAGCATGTGATCTATTTCAGCGTATAGTAGTTGCTCCACAGCAGGCGAAACAGCAAAGTGTCGCTGCTTAATCGGTTTATTTTCTGCAGTATCTATTACATGAGTTACTAACGACGTTCTCCCCAAGCCTTCCTTCGCAAACGATGGAAATGCTTTAATGGCTATATCTAATTTGGCTCTTTGATCGTTGTCAAAAATATGAGTATTTTAATGGGTTTCGACTTCACACAACTCATTGTTTATCGTCTCAGATTTTACTTCTGAGAGCAAGTCCTTGGCTAACCCAAAAGCTCTGACAAATCTGCTCCCAGATATAAATTTTGACTTAAGGTAGGTAGTCGCAATTCTCCTCTAAAAATAATTGTGGTAGCTATACTGCCTAATGCCGGGTGTTTTGTGCCATCAGCGGTCTTGAGATGTACCTTCAGTTTTTTATATGGATGTTTGTTTTCTGTTAAAAATCTCTTGGCATAATCTGAAGAAAAACAAGACACCATAGCGCCTGTATCAATCATACCTACCACCTTTTCGTTAAAAAGTGTCACTGATACAAAAGGTCTTATATCCGTATCAATTTGGTCAGAAACAACAGCCGAACACAAAAGTTTTCGATTTTTAATAAAATTTTTCCAAAAAATTTAATCTTCTCGTGCTTCTTTTAGTTTTTCTATGTGGCTTCGATTCCGATATTTCTTCAGAAAAACTTCGTTGCCTGGCCTCTTTATATTCTTTGAGTCTAATATAAAAGGGTTTAAAATACCTAGGAACATAGTGGCTAGTTAACTTTTCACTTTCAGTACTACTGCTGTATTTAGAAATGTCTTTGTTTTTATCAAAAATATAATCAGTTTGGCATTGAGGTGTTCTTATTTTTAAAGTTGTGTCGATTTGGTCAGAAACTGCTTGGGTTTCTGACTGCGTGGATAGTTTTTTGAAAGCATAGAACATTTACTACAATTTGATTTAAGCACATTTGGTGCACCACAACCATAACAAAAAATTCTCCTCTCACCCATACAATCTTCAAAACGGTGCCCATTTTCTCAACAGTTCCAACACACTAAATCTTTTATTTCTTCTAGTACGATAGCGGAAAGCGTGTCTTTAATCTCGCAATTTGAATATAACTCCGACACTACTTTCCGTTGTGCAATAGTACGATTATTCCTATGGCTTAGCTCTTCTTCCAATATTTCGTGCTTAGTAACAAAATCTCTTAGATGAGATATACAATTAATTTTAAAATGTAGAAGTTCTTTGCGAACATCAGGGTCCAAGTTTCTTTTTAATATTTCTAATAATTCATGCTCACTTATAGGGTGTTGAAGACGATCCGATATTTTTAAAACTGCTTCATAATATACATCAAACTTCTCCCTATATCTTTGCTTTCTACTCCTTATTTGCTCTATTAAATCGAAGTCCGTTCTTCTGTCACGAAACTGATTTCTTAGCTCAGTGCACAACCTGTTCCAATCTAATTCCTCAGTATTTCTGTGGAATCGCCAATACTTTTCCATAAAATAGCAAGTGAATATGTCTACATAATAGGGAAAAATCCCCAATTAAGATTTGAATAGTAAGGGCTTGAACGCCATAAATAAAGTTGTCAATAGACAAACCATTTTCTTCTTGCCCCCTAAATTTAAGGTGCTAGCCTGAAATAATATATACTACTTTATCAAAGTCAAAATTCTCATTCATCACAGAATTTGCGGAACTTTGATTATTACTTACATTTCTATTAGTATTATTATAATAATTTCTGTTTATTACGCTTTCCCTGGAATGTGCATTTGGATTCCTACGATCAAAATTACCTACTTGCGTATGATCTCTAAAGTTAACATTCTGGTTTCTAACAATTGCATAAGCGTTCTCAAGGCTTGGTCTATTATCAGAATTTAGATTTATGTTCAGTGAGACCAAATGAGTTCTAACAGCTTCGTTGATTAAGAACTGAAGTGAAGTATCACTTATATTGTGAGAGTCAACATTCTTTCGTAAATTCTTAAGAGAGTTTTAAGACAAATTTAGCAAGGTATCACTTCCTTTGTCTGTCAAAATTTTAATTAACAGCCAGAGTTTGTGATCCTTCGTTATTAAGAATATTCCGTCTTGTGTTCTTTTTATTAAAATTCTTGGGTATTGCACCCCTATTGTTAACATCACTATTAGTAGGAAATTGGTTTGAAGTGGTTTGTGATTCTCCTTTTTCCAGTATATTATAATTTTTTAATGTTGTTTGTCTACATAATTTACTACAAACTGGGCATGCTTGTGTTTGTTTAAGTATTTCTATTATGCAATCTCTGTGGAAAATATGTCTGCATGATGTTGAAACAACGATATCATCAATTTCGTAATCTTTTTTACATATGGAGCAAATGCCTGTGTTGCGTTCATTTTCGATTGACGATGCCAGATTTTCATTGCTATGAATTAATGGCATCTTAATTAGTATTTTTATTAGATTCGGTAACAGCAATAAAATTAACTGTAAAACTTTAAGGTCTTCGGTAAATTGGGTGTGAATATATTGTAAAAAAAATCATGGATAAAAGAAAGGTGAACATCAGGTTACAAGGAATAATATGAGAGCACTGTTCTGCCAGTTTTAGAAAGGTAAAAGCGGACAACTTCTGCTTTATGATACTCGGCAAGTCAATTGTAATTCCAAAGCTCTTACTAAACTAAACAACACTGCAGCCACACAAACAGGAATACATTTTTTAAGTTGATTTCCTTTTAAGCTAATTGGGCCTAATATTTCAATGCAAATAAAAATCCATTTATTTACAGTTTTTCCCGACGTTTCGTAGATTTTTTGTCTACTTTTTCAAGGGATCGTCTATTTAAATAATAAAAACAATTATAAAAACAATTTTGCTTTGTGTCATTTTAACTTACAATTCATGGAATAATTAATTACATAGGTACATATACATATTTTACATATTGAATAACAATACTCAACATTAAAACATATATAAACAAATATAACATTTTTTAAACACAACTTAACTTAATATCACAGATCTGTTTCGTTTAAAGCTACTTTGTAGTTTGTGTTTATGTTTGCTGTATCTTCTTTTAGATTCATTGTTTTGTTTATTTTTTGCTGTATTCTTAATGTTTCAATAGTGTATCTTTTTCTTTCCATTTTTTCTATATCCAAAATTTTAACTCCTTCGAAGTCAGCTGAGTGTCCAGTTTGTAATACATGTTGTGCTAGTGCTGTTGTTTCCTTCTTTTTTACTATGTCCATTTTGTGTTCTCCCATTCTTGTATCTAAACTTCTCTTTGTTGTGCCAATGTATATTAGATCACAGTTTTCGTCGTTTTTCCCTTTACATTGTATTTCGTATATGACATTGTTTTGTTTGTTTTTCTCAACACGCGTTTTTGTTTTTGTAAATATTGTGTTTAAAGTTCTGTTTGGTTTATAAGCAAAACAAGCATTTGTTATTTTTATTGTTTTTCTTATGTTATTGTTGTCAGTAAGGTTGGGGACATATGATACACTGAACAATTTTTTGTCTTCTATTGGTGAGGTATTTGTTTGTTGTGAGTTATTTTTTAGTTGTTGTTTTATGCTTTCAATAAGTAAGTTTATCAAGTTTGTAGGAAAACTGTTTTTCTTTAAAATTTGGAATATAGTTTTAATGTTTTTGCTGTGAAATTGTCTGTCGCTGATACTAAGCACTCTTTTTATAAAACTTTTTGCGGTGTTAATTATTTGACTTTTTGGCTGTGTTGTGTAAAAATTCATTAATCTACCAGACGACATTTCTTTTGTATACCAGTCAAAACTTATTTTGTTTTTCGATCTATGTAGCATGACATCTAGATATGAAATTTTGTTTTCAGTTTCCGTTTCTATTGTAAATTTAATTTTTGGATGGTATTTATTTAAAACTGATAAAATAGTATTTTTGTCTTTTTCTTTAATGATTGCTAATATGTCATCTACATATTTAGCAATATAAGTAATGTGTATTCCATGTTCCCTTAATTCATGAAGTGCATCGTCTAGTAAGTTGTCAAGTACAATATTTGCTATGGTGGGGGAGAGAGGATTTCCCATAGGCATTCCATAAATTTGATTATATATTTTGTCTTTATAGACAAAATAATTATTGTCTTTGAGGCAAAATTGTAAAATTTTAAGAAATTTCGAGCGAGGTAGCCTTGTCAGTGTTTGAATGGTGGTCCATTTTTTCATAATATTTTGAATAGCTAGGTGAACAGGAATATTGGTAAAAAGTGATATGACATCAAAAGAAACTAATATTTCACCTTCATCGAGTGTTTTGTTCATAAGCTGGCTTTTTAGCTGTGTGGAATTTTTTAAATTATAATCTATTGAAATTGTTTGTTTTAGAATATTGCCTATGTATTTCGATAGTTCATAACATGGAACTTTCACTGAAGATACTATTGGTCTAAGGGGAGTGTCTGTTTTATGAATTTTGGGTAGTCCATAGATTCTTGGGGCTGTTGCTGCTGGAGAAGTTAATTTGCGTTTTTGCCATTTTTCTATAAAACCACTTTTATACATCTCTGATACTATGTTATTATTGTCTTTTCTTAACTTTTCTGTAGGATCTGATCTTATTACTTTGTACGTTTCCTTATCGTTTAATAATTTTTCCATTTTTTCACTATATTCTTTTTTGTACATCATAACTGTTTTATTTCCTTTATCCGCCTGTGTAACTAAAATTTCATCATGGATTTTCAAGAATCTCTTCGTTTCTTTAAAAACTTTAAGTATAAATTTTTCCCTTTCTGAGCTTCCCATATTTCTCTTAAAATGGCTTATTTTATTGGCTAATCTTGTTCTGGCAACATCTTTTTCTATGTTATCTTCTATAGTCTGTATATATTGTTCCATGTCGGCTATTACATGTAATGTTGAAAAATTACTTTTGTTGATGGGTAACGCAAACTTTTTCCCCATTGACAATATCCATTTACATTCCGTAGGTACAGTACAATTAGTGTTGTTAACCAGCCAATCTTCATTGTAAACTAATCCATGTTTCTCAAATTGTATTTTTTTCAGTGTATCTAATTTGTTGTTCTGTGTATTTCTTATATTTTCTCTTATGTATGTTATTCTTTCTGTTTGTTTTTTAATAAATGTCGTATAGTCAATCGCTGAAGTCATATATTTTATGCCTGTGCTCAGGTTATGAATCTTCCTTTTGCATAGTTTAATGTTAGTGTTTGTTTGTGATATTTCTAGGTTCAAAATCTTTTTGTGAAAATTATATTCAATCTTTTTAAGTTTCCCAATTGTTTTTTCGCAGGAGAATAGCATTTTTACCTGTTTTGTTGTGTTTGTCGTATGATTCGGTATTATGCCATAACTTCTACATGATAATATGAATTTTAGTCTTTCTTGTAATTGTGTTAGTCTCTTTATTTCGTTGCAGTATTCTTTCATTGCTCTGCTTGTCTCTACGTCATATTTAAGTGCGATGTGTTTAAAAAAGTTCTTCATTTTTAGTACCAATTTTTTTTTATCTTCTAATATTTAAATAGGTAATTTGTTTCGGCAAGCTATCCGATGTAGTTTTATCTCTTTGTTATTTTGGCCAGTATCCAGGTTTAAGTTGATTTCCTTTTAAGCTAATTGGGCCTAATATTTCAATGCAAATAAAAATCCATTTATTTACAGTTTTTCCCGACGTATGTTTTAATGTTGAGTATTGTTATTCAATATGTAAAATATGTATATGTACCTATGTAATTAATTATTCCATGAATTGTAAGTTAAAATGACACAAAGCAAAATTGTTTTTATAATTGTTTTTATTATTTAAATAGACGATCCCTTGAAAAAGTAGACAAAAAATCTACGAAACGTCGGGAAAAACTGTAAATAAATGGATTTTTATTTGCATTGAAATATTAGGCCCAATTAGCTTAAAAGGAAATCAACTTAAACCTGGATACTGGCCAAAATAACAAAGAGATAAAACTACATCGGATAGCTTGCCGAAACAAATTACCTATTTAAATATTAGAAGATAAAAAAAAATTGGTACTAAAAATGAAGAACTTTTTTAAACACATCGCACTTAAATATGACGTAGAGACAAGCAGAGCAATGAAAGAATACTGCAACGAAATAAAGAGACTAACACAATTACAAGAAAGACTAAAATTCATATTATCATGTAGAAGTTATGGCATAATACCGAATCATACGACAAACACAACAAAACAGGTAAAAATGCTATTCTCCTGCGAAAAAACAATTGGGAAACTTAAAAAGATTGAATATAATTTTCACAAAAAGATTTTGAACCTAGAAATATCACAAACAAACACTAACATTAAACTATGCAAAAGGAAGATTCATAACCTGAGCACAGGCATAAAATATATGACTTCAGCGATTGACTATACGACATTTATTAAAAAACAAACAGAAAGAATAACATACATAAGAGAAAATATAAGAAATACACAGAACAACAAATTAGATACACTGAAAAAAATACAATTTGAGAAACATGGATTAGTTTACAATGAAGATTGGCTGGTTAACAACACTAATTGTACTGTACCTACGGAATGTAAATGGATATTGTCAATGGGGAAAAAGTTTGCGTTACCCATCAACAAAAGTAATTTTTCAACATTACATGTAATAGCCGACATGGAACAATATATACAGACTATAGAAGATAACATAGAAAAAGATGTTGCCAGAACAAGATTAGCCAATAAAATAAGCCATTTTAAGAGAAATATGGGAAGCTCAGAAAGGGAAAAATTTATACTTAAAGTTTTTAAAGAAACGAAGAGATTCTTGAAAATCCATGATGAAATTTTAGTTACACAGGCGGATAAAGGAAATAAAACAGTTATGATGTACAAAAAAGAATATAGTGAAAAAATGGAAAAATTATTAAACGATAAGGAAACGTACAAAGTAATAAGATCAGATCCTACAGAAAAGTTAAGAAAAGACAATAATAACATAGTATCAGAGATGTATAAAAGTGGTTTTATAGAAAAATGGCAAAAACGCAAATTAACTTCTCCAGCAGCAACAGCCCCAAGAATCTATGGACTACCCAAAATTCATAAAACAGACACTCCCCTTAGACCAATAGTATCTTCAGTGAAAGTTCCATGTTATGAACTATCGAAATACATAGGCAATATTCTAAAACAAACAATTTCAATAGATTATAATTTAAAAAATTCCACACAGCTAAAAAGCCAGCTTATGAACAAAACACTCGATGAAGGTGAAATATTAGTTTCTTTTGATGTCATATCACTTTTTACCAATATTCCTGTTCACCTAGCTATTCAAAATATTATGAAAAAATGGACCACCATTCAAACACTGACAAGGCTACCTCGCTCGAAATTTCTTAAAATTTTACAATTTTGCCTCAAAGACAATAATTATTTTGTCTATAAAGACAAAATATATAATCAAATTTATGGAATGCCTATGGGAAATCCTCTCTCCCCCACCATAGCAGATATTGTACTTGACAACTTACTAGACGATGCACTTCATGAATTAAGGGAACATGGAATACACATTACTTATATTGCTAAATATGTAGATGACATATTAGCAATCATTAAAGAAAAAGACAAAAATACTATTTTATCAGTTTTAAATAAATACCATCCAAAAATTAAATTTACAATAGAAACGGAAACTGAAAACAAAATTTCATATCTAGATGTCATGCTACATAGATCGAAAAACAAAATAAGTTTTGACTGGTATACAAAAGAAATGTCGTCTGGTAGATTAATGAATTTTTACACAACACAGCCAAAAAGTCAAATAATTAACACCGCAAAAAGTTTTATAAAAAGAGTGCTTAGTATCAGCGACAGACAATTTCACAGCAAAAACATTAAAACTATATTCCAAATTTTAAAGAAAAACAGTTTTCCTACAAACTTGATAAACTTACTTATTGAAAGCATAAAACAACAACTAAAAAATAACTCACAACAAACAAATACCTCACCAATAGAAGACAAAAAATTGTTCAGTGTATCATATGTCCCCAACCTTACTGACAACAATAACATAAGAAAAACAATAAAAATAACAAATGCTTGTTTTGCTTATAAACCAAACAGAACTTTAAACACAATATTTACAAAAACAAAAACGCGTGTTGAGAAAAACAAACAAAACAATGTCATATACGAAATACAATGTAAAGGGAAAAACGACGAAAACTGTGATCTAATATACATTGGCACAACAAAGAGAAGTTTAGATACAAGAATGGGAGAACACAAAATGGACATAGTAAAAAAGAAGGAAACAACAGCACTAGCACAACATGTATTACAAACTGGACACTCAGCTGACTTCGAAGGAGTTAAAATTTTGGATATAGAAAAAATGGAAAGAAAAAGATACACTATTGAAACATTAAGAATACAGCAAAAAATAAACAAAACAATGAATCTAAAAGAAGATACAGCAAACATAAACACAAACTACAAAGTAGCTTTAAACGAAACAGATCTGTGATATTAAGTTAAGTTGTGTTTAAAAAATGTTATATTTGTTTATATATGTTTTAATGTTGAGTATTGTTATTCAATATGTAAAATATGTATATGTACCTATGTAATTAATTATTCCATGAATTGTAAGTTAAAATGACACAAAGCAAAATTGTTTTTATAATTGTTTTTATTATTTAAATAGACGATCCCTTGAAAAAGTAGACAAAAAATCTACGAAACGTCGGGAAAAACTGTAAATAAATGGATTTTTATTTGCATTGAAATATTAGGCCCAATTAGCTTAAAAGGAAATCAACTTAAACCTGGATACTGGCCAAAATAACAAAGAGATAGGAATACATTTTTTTTTTACTTTTAAATTGCCTTGGATTGTAATGATTTTAAAATTAACCAAAAGCAATATTTCCAAGAGCAAAGAAAGCGTATTTTTATTCTTGATTTTAAACCAACAAAACAAAAAAAAAAAAAAGACGAACACAAAGCTAATTGGTATATCAAAGATATTTGTTAAAAGAAAACTTAAATTATTTGTAACGACGGTGATAAAAATAGGGGGTTCTCTATTCTTTATCACCATCCGATTTCTACAGATGTTATTGTCTTTTTTGTATTTTTTTAATGTATTTTCTTTTATCTAATTTTTCGACCTTTTTCTTATATATTTAATTAAACTATTTTTTTGAGCTTTAGGTCTATTTGTTTCAATATTTCGTAAACCTTCGGTTTACTTCTTCAGGATATAGAATATTGTATTTTGATTTTTTGTTTTTTTGTTTTTTCTTTTTCCTTTTTTTTCTCTCAATTATGTATACAATTTTCAAATAATAAAGTGTGTCATAAAAAATATTTTTTAAAAAAAAATTTAAATAACAAAGTGTGTCATAAAAATTATTTTTACAATTTTTTAATAGTTTTGGTAATAAAACAAAATAGGTATAAGTCTACAATATTTGTTCATATAGAATTTTGGAAAGGTTCTTAGAAATGATAATACATATTTTTAATACTTTTACATAACATTGTGTCTTTGAGTTTCTTAAAAATTTTTGAATAATGTTGTAATGAATATTTACAAAATATGAGTTGAAAAAAGTTTATGACATACATGTATATTATAATTTTTAATAATAAATAGAAGAAATAAGTATCATGAATTTTATATACCAAAAACATTAACATTAATTAATTAAACTTTTTTTAATTATTTTATTTTTTTATAAAAAATGTTTATAAGAATATCATTAAAAATAATTATGTTGTTGTATGTTTCTTTCTTAAACCCTATTCTTGTTTTTATGTAATAAATATCTATAAGACTGCGCAACATTGGCTGTATCTGTTCTGAAATTAATTCTCTGATTTGTTGGAACATCTATAATGTGTAACATTTCTAACATATACCTACGTTTATAATTAGATTCTGTATTCAAAATTGAAGTATTATCAAAATCTGGATAATGATCTAAATCTAAACAATGTGAAGATAAAGCTGTCTTATGTGGATTAATATTCCTATACCTTTGGTCTGTTTTATGTCCGGCTAATCTTGTCTTTAATTTATTTTTAGTTGTGCCCACATACATCTTGTCGCATCTCTCGTTGTCGTTTCCTTTACATGGTATTTTGTAGATTACATTAGATCTATCTAGTTTTTTAATCCTATCTTTTGTGTTAGTAAATAAATTTCCTAAAGTACTATACATCTTGTATTCCATCTTATACTTTGCCTTGTCATAAATTTCTGATTTTTCTAATCTTTCTGACATTTTTGGTACATATACTAAAGATTTATAAATTTTTGGTTCATTATTATTATTATTATTGTTATTATTATTATTATTATTATTATTATTATTATTATTATTATTATTATTATTATTATTATTATTATTATTATTATTATTATTATTATTATTATTATTATTATTATTATTATTATTATTATTATTATTATTATTATTATTATTATTATTATTATTATTATTATTATTATTATTATTATTATTATTATTATTATTATTATTATTATTATTATTATTATTATTATTATTATTATTATTATTATTATTATTATTATTATTATTATTATTATTATTATTATTATTATTATTATTATTATTATTATTATTATTATTATTATTATTATTATTATTATTATTATTATTATTATTATTATTATTAATATTATTATTTTTATTATTTAATTGCCTTATTAATTTACAAGAAAGATAATAGGGGAAATTATTTTCATTCAGTATACTTATTATCTTCTTTATATTTTTCTTATGGAATTCAATATCACTTATTGTCAATATTCGTTCTATGAAGTTCTTAGCTGTGTTAATTATCATCCACTTAGGATGTTTTGAGTAATAATTAATAATCCTACCCGATGAAGTTTGTTTTTTGTACCAATCTATTGATAATTTATTTCCCTTTTTTAATATTAATGTATCCAAATATGGAAGTACTGAGTTATTTTCCATTTCAATTGTAAATTTTATGTCTTGGTGAAAAGAGTTAAATGTTGATAAAATAGTATTTATTTCATTTTCTGGAATTATGCAAAATAAATCATCAACATATTTCACCAAAAATTTTTGTTTTAATAGTTAATTTTCTGATACTTTCATCTAATAGTTTTTCCATCACTATATCCGCTATAACTGGTGAAGCTGGTGATCCCATAGGAAGACCTTTCTGTTGTTGGTATATTTTATCATTGCATTTAAAATATCTACTTTCAACTATACAAAACTTTACAATACGTAAAAACAAACTCTTATTATCTGTGTATTGTGTTATCCTATTCCAATTTTCATCTATTATATTCATAGCCAGATCAACTGGTATGCTTAGAAATAGAGATACAACATCAAAGGATATTAATTTATCATCACTATCTAATCTTAACTGTTATTTTGTTTTTAAAATCTAAAGAATTAATGATATTATATTCCGAACCTGTAGTTAATTTTTTTAGAATATGTGTTATATATTTGCTAAGTTCATAAGAAGGAGAATTTATACTAGAACAAATTGGTCTTAATGGAAAATTATCTTTATGGATCCTAGGTAGTCCATATAATTTTGGAGATATAGCTGAATTTGTCTTTAATTTGTATTTTTCTGAATTGGAAATAATACTTGCCCTAAAAAGTTCTTCAACTAACTCATTATTACATTTTTGTAATCTACTAGTAGGATCTCTATTAACTAGATTATATGTTTCAACATCACTTAAAATATTATCGATTCGGACGTCATAGTCACTTTTATTCATAGCAACTGTAACGTTTCCCTTATCTGCATTTAAAATAATTACATTATTATTTAATTTTAAAAACTTTTTTGCAGATTTTACACAATTAATCACATATTTATCCCTATTGGTCAATATACTTTTGTTTATGTGACTATCAACAATTGTAGTGAATCTTGATCTAATTATGTCTTGTTTTTCCCTATCTTGTACAGTCTGGATGAAGTCTTCTCCATCTGCTATGACCTTCATAATAGGTAAATCATTTCCTTGTATTGGTAATGCATGTTTCTTTCCTAGTGATAATATGTATTGTACATCAAAAGGAAAAACTACATCTGATTTATTAACAAACCATTTTTGGTTTAACCTGATTCCTAGTTCTCTTTCTTGTAAATTAACTAGACAATTAAATTTTTTAATATGTACCTTTTTAATTCTTTTTGTAAATGTCTCTTCTACCCTTTTAGTATATTCTAAAAAATTGTTAATATCTTGAATACTTAAAATTCTTCTTAATGCTGCTTCAATAATTGATATTATAATTCCAAACTCCTTAAGGTTTTCATGTTTTTGTTTAATTGCCCAATTCAGCATCTTGCTTTGAAAATTTTTAATATTTCTCGAAATCATCGATTGTGTAGACAATTGGCCGTTACCATGAAAAATAGTAAAAATATTTTTAGTGGAATTTTTTATGAAATTAGGAATAATACCTCTATTCCGACAACAAATCAGAAAAGTTATTGTTGCTTTACATTTGATAATTTTTTCCCTGATTTTTTTGTACCTATTCATGGTCCATCTCGTCTCATTATTCCTTTTAAGTATTCCATATCCGTTTCCTCTACTATTGTTTTCAAAAAGTGTGTCTTCCCTTCTTCTCCTTAATCTGTCATTATTTATGTATTGATTTTCTCTTATATTTCTATTTCTGGTGTTTCTTCCTTCACTTATTCTTCTGACCATATTGATTTCTCTATTATTATTGATATAATATCTTTCTTGATAGTTTGCGAAATTGTTGTCAGCATCTTGTTCGTATTGATATGTTCTTCCATAATTACTACTGAAATTGCTTCTGTTGTTAATATGATTGAGAAATCCGTTGTATCCTGTTCTCCTATCTTGAATAAATCTTTGTGTATTCATATTGAAAATATCACTATTCATCACTTTTTTGCTTTCTGCTTTCGGGCTCACAATTATAATTCTTTTATCTAATTTTTCGACCTTTTTCTTATATATTTAATTAAACTATTTTTTTTTTTTTGAGCTTTAGGTCTATTTGTATAATGCTTTATTGTTTCAATATTTCGTAAACCTTCGGTTTACTTCTTCAGAATATAGAATATTGTATTTTGATTTTTTGTTTTTTTGTTTTTTCTTTTTCCTTTTTTTTTCTCTCAATTATGTATACAATTTTCAAATAATAAAGTGTGTCATAAAAAATATTTTTTAAAAAAATTTTTAAATAACAAAGTGTGTCATAAAAATTATTTTTACAATTTTTTAATAGTTTTGGTAATAAAACAAAATAGGTATAAGTCTACAATATTTGTTCATATAGAATTTTGGAAAGGTTCTTAGAAATGATAATACATATTTTTAATACTTTTACATAACATTGTGTCTTTGAGTTTCTTAAAAATTTTTGAATAATGTTGTAATGAATATTTACAAAATGTGAGTTGAAAAAAGTTTATAACATACATGTATATTATAATTTTTAATAATAAATAGAAGAAATAAGTATCATGATTTTTATATACCAAAAACATTAACATTAATTAATTAAACTTTTTTTTAATTATTTTATTTTTTTATAAAAAATGTTTATAATAATATCATTAAAAATAATTATGTTGTTGTATGTTTCTTTCTTAAACCCTATTCTTGTTTTTATGTAATAAATATCTATAAGACTGCGCAACATTGGCTGTATCTGTTCTGAAATTAATTCTCTGATTTGTTGGAACATCTATAATGTGTAACATTTCTAACATATACCTACGTTTATAATTAGATTCTGTATTCAAAATTGAAGTATTATCAAAATCTGGATAATGATCTAAATCTAAACAATGTGAAGATAAAGCTGTCTTATGTGGATTAATATTCCTATACCTTTGGTCTGTTTTATGTCCGGCTAATCTTGTCTTTAATTTATTTTTAGTTGTGCCCACATACATCTTGTCGCATCTCTCGTTGTCGTTTCCTTTACATGGTATTTTGTAGATTACATTAGATCTATCTAGTTTTTTAATCCTATCTTTTGTGTTAGTAAATAAATTTCCTAAAGTACTATACATCTTGTATGCCATCTTATACTTTGCCTTGTCATAAATTTCTGATTTATCTAATATTTCTGACATTTTTGGTACATATACTAAAGATTTATAAATTTTTGGTTCATTATTTTTATTATTATTGTTATTATTATTATTATTATTATTATTATTATTATTATTATTATTATTATTATTATTATTATTATTATTATTATTATTATTATTATTATTATTATTATTATTATTATTATTATTATTATTATTAGTATTATTATTATTATTATTATTATTATTATTATTATTATTATTATTATTATTATTATTATTATTATTATTATTATTATTATTATTATTATTATTATTATTATTATTATTATTATTATTATTATTATTATTATTATTATTATTATTATTATTATTATTATTATTATTATTATTATTATTATTATTATTATTATTATTATTATTATTATTATTATTATTAATATTATTATTTTTATTATTAAATTGCCTTATTAATTTACAAGAAAGATAATAGGGGAAATTATTTTCATTCAGTATACTTATTATCTTCTTTATATTTTTCTTATGGAATTCAATATCACTTATTGTCAATATTCGTTCTATGAAGTTCTTAGCTGTGTTTATTATCATCCACTTAGGATGTTTTGAGTAATAATTAATAATCCTACCCGATGAAGTTTGTTTTTTGTACCAATCTATTGATAATTTATTTCCCTTTTTTAATATTAATGTATCCAAATATGGAAGTACTGAGTTATTTTCCATTTCAATTGTAAATTTTATGTCTTGGTGAAAAGAGTTAAATGTTGATAAAATAGTATTTATTTCATTTTCTGGAATTATGCAAAATAAATCATCAACATATTTCACCAAAAATTTTGGTTTAATAGTTAATTTTCTGATACTTTCATCTAATAGTTTTTCCATCACTATATCCGCTATAACTGGTGAAGTTGGTGATCCCATAGGAATAATAATAATAATAATAATAATAATAATAATAATAATAATAATAATAATAATAATAATAATAATAATAGTAATAATAATAATAATAATAATAATAATAATAATAATAATAATAATAATAATAATAATAATAATAATAATAATAATAATAATAATAATAATAATAATAATAATAATAATAATAATAATAATAATAACAATAATAATAATAATAATGAACCAAAAATTTATAAATCTTTAGTATATGTACCAAAAATGTCAGAAAGATTAGAAAAATCAGAAATTTATGACAAGGCAAAGTATAAGATGGCATACAAGATGTATAGTACTTTAGGAAATTTATTTACTAACACAAAAGATAGGATTAAAAAACTAGATAGATCTAATGCAATCTACAAAATACCATGTAAAGGTAACGACAACGAGAGATGCGACAAGATGTATGTGGGCACAACTAAAAATAAATTAAAGACAAGATTAGCCGGACATAAAACAGACCAAAGGTATAGGAAATTAATCCACATAAGACAGCTTTATCTTCACATTGTTTAGATTTAGATCATTATCCAGATTTTGATAATACTTCAATTTTGAATACAGAATCTAATTACACTGTGCTACAAAAGTTGAGAAAAAAAATATTCAGCGATTCTAATGTACCAATTCTGTTTTGTTGGAGTCCATGGATGACGAAAATATCGTTGGTTTTTTTAGGTCACTTCATAAAGTGATTTTATAACGGTAAATGTAGTGAAAAACGGGGTTTCTTAGCTTTTCAGTTTTAAACAGTTGTAACTTCTTTGTTTCCCAACGGATTTCTTTTAACTTTTCGTTGGTTAAAAGGCTCGAATATTATCTTTCAATAAAGATATATTTTTTGTCAATCGACTAAGAAATGGCTAAGTTACAGTCGTTGAAGTGTACAAATAATCCATTAAAAAGTATTCTTTTGTAACTCATAAGCAACTTATAGCCTGAGGAAAACAAAATAATACTTTTTTAATTGGTTTTTTGTACACTTCAACGACTGTAACTTAGCCATTTCTTAGTCGATTTACAAAAAATATATCTTTATTGAAAGATAATATTCAATTCTTTTCACCAAAAAAAAGTTAAAAGAAATCCGTTGGGAAACAAAGAAGTTACAACTGAAAATCTAAGAAACCTCGTTTTTCACTACATTTACCGTTATAAAATCAGTTTATGAAGTGACCAAAAAAATCCAACGGTATTTTCGTCATCCATGGACTCCAACAAAATAGAATTGGTACATTAGAATCCCTGAATATTTTTTGTGTATCACAGTGTTATAAACGTAGGTATATGTTAGAAATGTTACACATTATAGATGTTCCAACAAATCAGAGAATTAATTTCAGAACAGATACAGCCAATGTTGCGCAGTCTTATAGATATTTATTACATAAAAACAAGAATAGGGTTTAAGAAAGAAACATACAACAACATAATTATTTTTAATGATATTCTTATAAACATTTTTTATAAAAAAATAAAATAATTAAAAAAAAGTTTAATTAATTAATGTTAATGTTTTTGGTATATAAAAATCATGATACTTATTTCTTTTATTTATTATTAAAAATTATAATATACATGTATGTTATAAACTTTTTTCAACTCATATTTTGTAAATATTCATTACAACATTATTCAAAAATTTTTAAGAAACTCAAAGACACAATGTTATGTAAAAGTATTAAAAATATGTATTATCATTTCTAAGAACCTTTCCAAAATTCTATATGAACAAATATTGTAGACTTATACATATTTTGTTTTATTACCAAAACTATTAAAAAATTGTAAAAATAATTTTTATGACACACTTTGTTATTTAAAAATTTTTTTAAAAAATATTTTTTATGACACACTTTATTATTTGAAAATTGTATACATAATTGAGAGAAAAAAAAGGAAAATGAAAAAACATAAAAACAAAAAATCAAAATACAATATTCTATATCCTGAAGAAGTAAACCGAAGGTTAACGAAATATTGAAACAATAAAGCATTATACAAATAGACCTAAAGCTCAAAAAAAATAGTTTAATTTAATGTATTTTAGTATTGGGGCCTCACGTTGGGCCCCATTCTCTTGTAATATGCATTTTTATTTTCTTCTTATTTTTATTATTTATTCGGTTACAAATCGGAACGGTACGGACGTTCTTGAAAGCTAGCTAGTTCGGTAATTGATGGCAGGGATCTTGTTCCAGTTTTCGATATTGGTATGTATTACAAAAAAAAATTTAACGTGCCCTAAATTATAAGTAGAGAGTTTTACTTAAGTTTTCATTGTCAACCCCTTTTTCGATATCTTTTTTTATTAAGCTTAGATGTTTACGCTTAAAACCTTCTCACATATGTACCCACCACCCAATGTTTTTTTTCGAAGTCTCAGAGCTATATTCATAAAAAAAACTTAACACAACCTCTCCCAAAGACCCTTAAAGTTTTACTTCAAGAAGATTATTACTTCATGTTCATATTCATATAAATTTATTAAACATATCTTTGTTTCAAACCATTATCATAGAAAGAAAAAAAATGTTTATGGTATAATATATAATTGCTTATGTCTCATAAAGGGTTAATACCTATTTTTACAAATAATAAGTAAAAGAAAATACGATACAAAATAAATATGTTGCGAACACAATAATCACAATATATTAACAGCAAAGATTTCTTGTTTTTTTTCTTTTCATTAATAAGAAAAATGTACAATTATGGTTTAATATTTTTGTGTTAGTGAAAAAGGGGGAATTTCGAGTATTTTCCGTTTTGGGAGTTATTATTATTATTATTTATTTTTCTATTATTATTTTTTTTTTATAGAATTGGAAAAAAATGCTTATATTTATATTAATATTATAATATATTTATATATTTATTTTTTTATATATACTTTTTTTGTAATAAAAACTCGACTTTTGCATATAAAAAAACTGGACACTCCCGGAGAATATTTTGGGAGTTCTGGCGAAACGACACGCTTAAAAAAAAAATTTAATATCCCAGCTAAAAAAATATGTATGGAGCATATATGATATCCCATATATGGTTCGGATCCAAAAAATGAGGGTATATGGTCATATATGATAATATATATTCATACATTTTCATACATATACATATTTGGAAATTCATATTCATATTTATTAATATAACTTTTTTTAAGATTTTAAACATCGAAGTTGTATTTCATGAAACATTTCTTTGGATAAATAATTAAAAACGAACTAAAAGATATTTTTTTCATCATTTTAAGAGAAAAGGTGCATCTATTATTTAAAAAAACAAAACTCATCTTCGTACACAAAATTTAATTTAAAAAGAATTTAGATTAAAAACTAATGCAATTAGTCATTAAAAAAATTATCCGTTTATACCAACACTAGGTTTCAATTAAAGTTTTTGCACTAATATGAACTTTGTTTCTTAACAATATCTAGAGTATTTTCTATAAAATGAATGACTGAGCATCCTTTTTATTATTTAATTTTTTTAATAGGGCCGCAATGTAAAAAATCGTACAAGAATTGGGTTTATTTTTTAAACGCTGAGGCTGTACGAATATAAACTTTGCAAACCGTTTGTATTTTCTAATAGATTTGCAATTCACTAGTGATAAAAAACAGAGGCGGTATTCGATGTTTGATGCAAATGTTCTTGCGTTAGTGCAAATGAAAAATATCTTAGCTTTTCTTTAAAATCCAACAACAAAATACACACACAATCCACAGAAAAGCTACGATATTTTGCATTTGCACTAACGCAAAACATTTGCATCAAACATGGACTACCGCCAGAGAAAAAGTTCGAGTTAAGAAAATGCAAGCTTTTTTGATTACAATCTTATGTGAGATATCATGTATGCATATATTTTTATATGGCTCCATATATTACATCTTATTTCTATATATATGAAGAGTTTTATAATTAAATTTCCATACATTATAATACCTCATACATTATAATACATTTCATATATTAGTCCATATATCAACTCATATAAAATACTTTTGCCATGTATAATCCTATATATGTCCATACATGAATTCATACATATTCATATATATTTATATAAATTCATATATTAAAAATATATAGACCATGCATAATTTTTTTAGCTGGGATGTTTGAAAACTCTGCTGTTAATGAGAATAATAGTAACATACATACATATTTACATGGTGTAATAATTTAATAATATGTATGTATGTACATATGCATAATTAGGCGTTCCCGTAGTCGGGTACAGATAGAATTTAAAAGTGAACAAAAAAAAATCAACTTACGCGCTTTATGTCCAACGCTGCATGAAGGCCTTCTGCAATCTTATTGATGACATATGCACGTTTTGCGAGTTGGTATTTTTAAAGATATTTGATATATGTTAAGATAATCAAGTTTTTTTTTCTTAGTGGTCTTATAGGTTAGTATTCAATCTACAAGTTTTGGGGGATTTTGTATATGTTAATAGGGGATAATTATTATAGAAGTGTTAGTTTAATAATTCATACTTTTGTTTTATGGATATGTGTTAATATAAAGCTAGGCATAAAAAAAATTCAATAGTTGAAGGTTAGCCGCGAATAACGTTTTAAGTGACAAAATAATAACTTTGCAGGAGAGCCAAAAAACGTATTTTAAGGCAAGATTGTTTTTTTCGTTTAATTTTTTTTTAGCGTATCGAAAATAATGATAACTAGCATTATCTTTTCTTCTTGTATCTCTGCTACATTTATCAATTATTTTCGAAAATTTTGTTTACATGATTTTATTAGTTACTTACAAAGTTTTCCACTGACTGACTGATTGTAATTGTATTTTGACGGCGATCAGATGCATAATTTTGGATGGTTTGATGTTTGAACAACGCAAGAGAGTTATGTTAATAGTAATCTGTGAAAAAACTGGTTTTTTTTAAATTGTCTTTTACAACGTTATTCGCGGCTGTGCTTCAGTTAATGACGATTGCTTCTATAATTACGATAATGATTATTATTCTAGTTATGATTTGGATTGTGAAAATGTTTCATTACTTTCTGTTTTTTTTCACGTTTAGTAGCAATGAGTTTTTATATGTAGTTTTAGATAGTTAAAATTAAGTTTGTTAGAAAGATTAGTTATTTAACGTAGATACTCAAAATTATGTGATGGCTCTTGACCACAAAGTAATTTTTCTTCTTCTTCTTTTGATGTAAAAATTCCTTTAAAATAGTGAAACAGCAAGGCGGTATTTGCATTTATAGATGTCGGTGTTCTTGCAGCTTTAAGTTATGTTCGATTAAGTTTGTCTGGGCGGAGGAGTGGTACTAGGGACGTAACAGTATTCGCTCCTGTGTAGTTAACAGGCTTCTTAAGAAATTAGCCTCCCGTGTTGAACAGCACCTTAGCGGAAAGTCGTGTGCTATCTTTTAAATTTTTACGCAAGATTAAATACGATGTATGTATTTTTCTGCATTATTAACTCCAAACACGCCTTATTCGAGATATATTTATGTTGCAGTTAAGGGGCAATACGTAAATAGAAAAATTAAAATGTTATTTATTCATTTTCATTAAACAATTTTATTATTTTTTATATTTTCGAATGGGAAGTTCAATCAATTTCTTCTTAGAAAGCTTTTGTGCATTGAAAACTCCTTGTAAGGTCTGTAGATGTAATCGGCTTTGTAGCGTGTTCTAACTATCACTACTATCAAGATTGTATAGTAAACATTTAAAGTCAACTTGACCGCAATATACATAACATCCAATGGCATTGAAATTATTTTTGCACTGGACATTTGACACTCATGCAAATGCATTCGACAGACTGCAACGTAAATATGTATTTTGTACAAATGCTATTTGACACTCACCAGTCTGATCGAAGGCCGCAGCATAATGCATTTGAATGAATCATAATTAATAACCACATGTGTTTATATAATAAATATAAACAATACAAAATCCATGTTTTCCAAATTTCTTATGAGACACACGCCGCACGCCTACCGTGGGAAACTAAAAGGAACAATTTGCTTATTAAACATATACCTTTTCTTTTTCTTTTATGTTAAGATAGGTTAAGCTTTATTCTCATAAGTAGTATATAAGCCAATACAATTTTGTATTTAAATTAATGAATAAACAACTTTCTTGTGAGCTCCTTGCTGAGCTCTAACCACCAAAAGAAATAGTTTACTTCATTTAAAATTAAAGCATTCATCTGCTTTAACAAAGGCATTCATCTGCCTTCAAACATTTAGAGCCAGTGGCGTTAATTAGCGCCGGCACCCTCGGGCAGGTAGAACCTTAGGGAATTTTTAAATTATTACAAGCTTAATTATTACATGGCGATCCTGCCAGTCTAAAAAAAAAAAAAAATATTTACAACTTGCGACCTTAGAGCGCAGACTTCCTAAAATATTTATGGGTCCTGGCAGACCAGCCAAAACGCTCTGCCAGAGGAAGAAAGATGTCCGCCTGGCCAAGAGGCAATAAAACAAATAGTTAACAATGGGCGAACACTAGGCCCAGTGGTTGAAAATCAACCATTAACGCACAGAGGTGGAGAATAGAATGAAAATATTTAAAGTTTGATGAATTTAAAACACAATTTAAAAACTATATTCAAATATACATATGTATAGACTCCAAGGTAAACCACTCTCTTAAACCACTTTCTTAACTACTAAATACGAATTTAAAATTTCATTTATCGGTATAAATAAGAATAGATTTTAAGCAAACTATTTAAAAAAAAGTTGTTCACTTTTTGAACTAAATGTAATTAGATATTTGCTCCTAGTGTTTTCACTTCATATTCATTATTATTGCCCAAAACAAAAATATTCGTTTATTTTTTCATTGAACGCTTTTTCTCTAAATTTTTAGACTCCCCATTAAAACGTTTGTTACAAAAAAAGTTTCTATTCCCTATTCTTTGAGAAAGACCCCACATGTATGTACGAATATGCTAGCCTAATAATATAAAAATTCCATCATATTCCAACATTCCATCATATTCCAACATTCGAAAAAAAAACAAAAACAAAACGCACACAAAATAAACCAAAAATAAAAAACTTACTTTGTGCTGTAGGTGAATTTAACTTTAATCAAAGTTATTAATAATTAAAAAAATATATTATTTTTAAGCATCTAAAGGAAAATAATACAGTACCACTCGTTATTTAAATATCCAAATTTTATTAGTTTCAGCAATAATCGTTTAAGTACATAGAAAGATGGAAATAAGAATAGAATGAACAAATAAAATACGTTTTTCCTTCTGAGTGTTTATGGAGTTGCAAAGCCAAATTGTTGTATTTTTTTTAGCAAATTAAGAGAGAAAGAGAAATCATGGCTTTATGATTGGCTAATATTCTTAACTGTTTTTAACTATCTTAGACACAAAAATGTAGAAGAAAAAATACATTCTGCACTGCTCCTATTGTCAATCTATCTAACAAAAAAAAAAATCAAGCGAATACGTTGAGTTTAAGTCAGTTAAAATGGTTCTTAGCTTTTTTCACTTGCCTATTTATATATATACCATCTGAATTGCCTAAAAGACCTTGTTGGCAATGTGGCCAAATGCATTTTGTTAAAGATTGCAGATACACTAATCACAAATGCAACCTATGTAACAGAACTGGGCACAAAGAGGGATTTTGTTCGTGTTTCCCTGGAAAAAGTAATCATCAAAATCAACCAAAATATCAAATGTTTAAAAATAATCATAAGAATAAAAATGATTATGTAAAAAGTGTGCACACTTCTAACAGAAACAGAAGATATGTGAAGTTAGTTATCAATAATATAAATGTTAAACTACAACACGATACTGGATCGGATGTTACAATAATTTACAAACCAACATGGGAAAAAATCGGTAAGCCAACATTACACGAATCTACTTTACAACCTCGAGATGCTTCAACTAACAATATACACATTGTTGGAGAATTTGAGGCCAAAGTATATTCCCACTTATTGGCCTGCTGACATGCATAAAATTCCGGATGTAATAGATTTTGGCGTTATGAAAAATATCTCGAGGGACTTAATTCAAATTGAAGCTTCTCTAGATCTCTTGTCCGATCACTCTCCCACGATCGTTACAATTTGTACCCCATTAAGAAGTGACTTACCTCACCCATATGCGAATTTGATAAATCGTGTTAATTGTCTGCGATTTAAAAAATATCTTAGTAGTCATTGCACGGAAAATATTACGCTAAGAACACACGATGATATTGAATTTAACATTGCCAACCTTAATGAAAATATTAAACCGGCTGCTGAACATGCCACTACCACCCATCCTCACACTAGGGTAAATAGAATTTATTCTACGGATATTGAACGTCTCGTAAGTGAAAAAAGAAGAGCTAGAAGAGAATGGCAACAGCACAGATCACCCCAACTTAAAATCAGATTTAAAGAGTGTACTAAACGACTCCAAGAGTTGCTTGCATTTGAAAAAACTGCATCTCTTAAAAATTATTTGGAAGGTCTTGATGACACACCAGCATCTAATTACTCTTTGTGGCGCGCTGCTAGAAAGCTTAAAACACCAGTTGAGTTTAAACCACCTCTGCGCACATCTACAGGAGGTTGGGCAAGAAGCGATCCTGAAAAAGGTAAAATATTTGGCGAGCATTTAAAATCCGTATTTACCCCAAACACATGTTCTGGTGCTGTTGATTTGCCAAATGTAGTTGTAGTTGTATTACTCAGCTAGAACTATGGTTAAACATGTGGAGAATAAAGGTAAACGAACAGAAGTGTGCTCAGGTAACATTTACCTTAAGAAAGGACACTTGTTCCCCCATTACAATCAATAATCAAATTGTTCCTCAAAACTTACACGTAAAATACCTTGGTATACATCTTGATCGAAGGCTCACATGGAAATACCACATTGACTCTAAGCTAACACAAATGAAACTTAAACTAACTCAGATACATTGGCTGGTTGGTAGAAATTCAACCCTCACCCTAGATTGTAAACTTTTAATATACAAGTCGCTCTTAAGACCTATATGGTGCTATGGAATTCAGCTTTGGGGTACTGCTTCAGCTTCCAATGTCGAGAGAATCCAACGAAGGCAAAACAAAATTTTACGGTTAATAACATCGGCTCCATGGTATATAAAAAATTCAAATATACATCGTGATTTAAATATGCCACTAGTGACTGAAGAAATTGCAAAATACGCAGGCAAATATTTAACTAAACTCGAGTCACATCCTAATCCGCTTGCCCGTAATATTTTGAATTTTACTGGACAAATCCGCCTAAAAAAGAGGGACACAATGGCTCTTATTCATAGCACTTCAGATGGGTCTTTTTGAAAATACTTTTATTTTTTTCCTTTTGATTATCACTACTTACATATGTATTATATATAACTATTACTAAGCTTATGTCCCACACTGGTTGGGCCTAATTATATTTTTAGATTTAAGATTTGAATACTTATTGTTAGGTCATATATGAAGATACAATAAATAAAAATCATGCTATAAAAAAAAAAAAAAAGTTTCCATAAACAAAACTGACATTGTTTGCAAGATTCTAGTTTCGGCTTTATCAGATTTAAATCTTTTTGGGTCCGATTTAATTGACAAGTTTGATTTGTGGAATAAACCTCTAGACTCATACACATCTTGTCAAAATGTAAATATAAACGGCACACTGACACCAATGGATTTGTGTAAAAATTTTCCAGAAGTTTTCAGGGAAGATACTGGACATGTCAAACAGTTTAAAATAAACTTGCCATTAAAACCAAACGCTATCCCGATATTCCAACCTAAACGTCAGGTAGTGTATGCAATTAAAGAATCGTTAGATGCAACACTAGACACTTTGGAGCGGGAAGGAATAATTAGCGCAGTAAATTACTCTGATTGGGCTGCTCCAATTGTGGTAGTAAAGAAAGCATCTGGTAAGCTTAGAATCTGTGGTGACTTTTCAACAGGACTCAATGCACAACTTGAAGCAAACAACTTTCCATTGCCAATTCCAGATGATATTTTTGTTCATTTTAATAATTGCGCCTCATTTTCAGTTATAGACCTTAATAACGCTTATATGCAGCTAGAAGTTGATGATGAAACAAAAAAAATTGCTGGTAATAAATACTCATCGTGGTCTTTATACTTTCAACCGCTTAGCTCAAGGAGTAAAATCAGCACCAGGTGCTTTTCAACAAGCCATACAAAAAATACTTTCTGGGATTGAAGGTGTGTATCCATATTTGGATGACTTGGTCATTGCTACAAAGACAAGAAAACAAAATGAAAATGTTGTAAAAGAGGTTTTGCAACGATTAAAAATGTTTAATATGACCGTTAATTTTGAAAAATGTCAATTTTTTAAATCTGGGATATTACATCGATAGCAAGGTATCCCCAGATAAAAACAAGATTACTCAAATTCTTCAACTACCATCTCCCACAAACATAAGTCAGTTACGATCATATTTAGGTGCAGGAAATTATTATAGTAAATTTTTGCCAGAAATGAGGAAATTAAGAGATTCTTTGGACAATCTTTTAAAGATAAACTCAAAATGGAATTGGTCGAAACAATGTCAACAAAGTTTCCAACGATTTAAACAACTCTTGTCATCTAATTTATTGCTTACATATGCCATGTGTTTCCAAATGGTACAGCAAAAGCTATTTATCACTGTTCAAGGGCACTCACACCCGCAGAGAAAAATTATTCTCAAATTGAAAAGGAAGCCCTGGCCTTGGTATTTGCTGTTGTCAGATTTCATAAATACTTGTACGGTAGAAAATTCATCATGCAAACCGACCACAAACCATTGTTGGCCATATTTGGAAATAAAAAGGGAATTCCTGCACATACTGCAAATCGCCTTCAACGTTGGGCCTTAACACTGATGTCTTATGATTTCGAGCTACAATACGTATCAACAAACAATTTCGGTGCTGCTGATATTTTATCAAGGCTAATTCACAACATTCCGGCATCAAACGAAGAGACAGTGGTTGCCTGCATTCAGTTAGAAAAAGATATAAAATTAGTTATTGATGATACAACAAAATTCTTACCGGTTACTTATAATATGATTAAAGATGCAACCATGAGGGATGATGAAATGCAAATAATTATAAAATATCTTCAATCTGGTAAATATTGTTGATAAAAACCTACAATGTTACTTTTCTAGAAAAGACAATTTAAGTTTTGCAAGTGGGTGTCTTCTGTACGGTGATAGAATCCGAATGGTTTTAGAAAAAGAGTGCTAAAAGAATTACACAAGGGTCATGATGGTATTGAACGCACAAAAATGCTTGCCCGAAGCTACGTATATTGGCCTCGAATTGATGAGGATATAAAACAATATGTACGAGATTGTTCTAAATGTTCGGCAGCAGCTAAGACATTACCAAAAACCACTTTACAGTCTTGGCCAATTACAAATCGCCCTATGCAACGTCTGCATATAGATATAGCTGGTCCATTAGAAAACTTTTATTATTTTATAATTGTAGACGCGTTCTCTAAATGGCCTCAAATTTACCAGATAAAATCTATATCATCTTTAAATATAATATATGGAGTTCTCGTTGTACCTTCATAGTGAACAGACGTAATAGCGGAATTTTTCTTATATACAAACTAAACAAAAAAAAAGCATACAAAAATATTCGTAGTACATATTAACTTTGATAAATAAGCATTTATTTGCTTTGATAATATTTTTACATATAGAAATAACAAAAATAAAAAAAACCGTAAACAAAAAAACATACAAAATACCCTTGTGGAATACTCTTTATGAGTACCCCAGAGGAAAAAAATAGTGAAGTGAGTTCTAACGGCAAAAATGCCTATTTTACTGTGAGTTTTGATGCTCATAATGATAACAATAAAAATAAAAAATCTGATAATAGACTTGCTGTGAGTTCTGAAGCTCTTAATAAAAATCAAAAATCTGATAATAGAATTTTTCTAACGGCAAAACCACAGTTTCGTCAGCGATCAACTTCGCTTTGTCCAATGCCAACTAGTGAATCGTTGACATTATTGCCTAGTACTTCTACATTTAACTCAGCGATATCATCCGCTTCGGGCTCGTGGTCAACAATTAAACAAGTTGTTACTGAAGACAACAGTAGTACAAAACCAAAGGTACAAGTAGGAATGGACAGATATATAACCATTTTAAAGCGCGGGCGAAGCCCAAATTCTACTAAAATTGGATCCGCCCCAAAGATGTCTAGGGATAACAGCACATCTTCTATCAATCATCAAAATCGTTTTTAATTATTGCAAGACAAAAACGACAAGCCCGCTGCATCATCGCAAAAGTCTTTTAAGCCACCACCTATTTATCTGAGAGAAAAAAATTCAAACGCGCTTCTAAAAAATCTACTGTCGACCATTGGTGAAAATACTTTTCACATCATTCCAATTAAACAAGGTAATATTGATGAAACTAAAATCCAAATATATGATGAAAAAGATTTCCGAAAAATTGTTAGTGAGTTTGAAAAAAATAAAACAAATTTTTATACATATCAACTTAAGAGTGCTAAAGGCCTACAAATAGTATTAAAGGGCATAGATTCATATGTTGAGCCTGAAGAAGTAAAATGTGCACTTATCGAACAAGGATTTAAAGTAAAAATTGTTACCAATATAATCAATAGAGAGAAGATTCCCCAGCCTCTATTTCGTGTTGAACTGGAGCCGAATGATATACAGTTAAAGAAAAATGAGACGCACCCAATTTATAGTCTAAAATACCTTTTACACCGAAAAATCACAGTTGAAGAGCCACGTAAGCGTTCAGGTCCCGTACAGTGCCATAATTGCCAAGAATATGGCCACACAAAAACCTACTGCAAATTACCTACAGTTTGTGTTATCTGCGGTGAATTGCATGGTACTGCTAACTGTACCAAGCCAAAAGTACAAGCTGAAAAAAAATGCAGTAATTGTGGAGAAAATCACACCGCTAATTACAGAGGATGCCGTGTATATTCTTTCGTTAAACAGGCTATGGGTCAAAAATCTAAATTAGCTCCAGTTCAATCAGCAAATGCTTACTCCGCCACTCTGCCTCAAACTAGCCAACTAGTTAATTCACGTGTATCGTATGCCGATGCTGCTAAGACTAGTTCTATTCCCACACAAAATGTTCCACCGCCAAGTAATTCAACGAATGCAAACTCTAGCTTTAACTTTAGTCGTCTTGAAGCTACTATAATAATAATAATAATTATAATAATAATAACAATAATAATAAAAATAATGAACCAAAAATTTATAAATCTTTAGTATATGTACCAAAAATGTCAGAAAGATTAGAAAAATCAGAAATTTATGACAAGGCAAAGTATAAGATGGCATACAAGATGTATAGTACTTTAGGAAATTTATTTACTAACACAAAAGATAGAATTAAAAAACTAGATAGATCTAATGTAATCTACAAAATACCATGTAAAGGAAACGACAACGAGAGATGCGACAAGATGTATGTCGGCACAACTAAATATAAATTAAAGACAAGATTAGCCGGACATAAAACAGACCAAAGGTATAGGAATATTAATCCACATAAGACAGCTTTATCTTCACATTGTTTAGATTTAGATCATTATCCAGATTTTGATAATACTTCAATTTTGAATACAGAATCTAATTATAAACGTAGGTATATGTTAGAAATGTTACACATTATAGATGTTCCAACAAATCAGAGAATTAATTTCAGAACAGATACAGCCAATGTTGCGCAGTCTTATAGATATTTATTACATAAAAACAAGAATAGGGTTTAAGAAAGAAACATACAACAACATAATTATTTTTAATGATATTCTTATAAACATTTTTTATAAAAAAATAAAATAATTAAAAAAAAGTTTAATTAATTAATGTTAATGTTTTTGGTATATAAAAATCATGATACTTATTTCTTCTATTTATTATTAAAAATTATAATATACATGTATGTTATAAACTTTTTTCAACTCATATTTTGTAAATATTCATTACAACATTATTAAAAAATTTTTAAGAAACTCAAAGACACAATGTTATGTAAAAGTATTAAAAATATGTATTATCATTTCTTAGAACCTTTCCAAAATTCTATATGAACAAATATTGTAGACTTATACCTATTTTGTTTTATTACCAAAACTATTAAAAAATTGTAAAAATAATTTTTATGACACACTTTGTTATTTAAAATTTTTTTTAAGAAATATTTTTTATGACACACTTTATTATTTGAAAATTGTATACATAATTGAGAGAAAAAAAAAGGAAAAAGAAAAAACAAAAAAACAAAAAATCAAAATACAATATTCTATATCCTGAAGAAGTAAACCCAAGGTTTACGAAATATTGAAACAATAAAGCATTATACAAATAGACCTAAAGCTCAAAAAAATAGTTTAATTAAATATATAAGAAAAAGGTCGAAAAATTAGATAAAAGAATTATAATTGTGAGCCCGAAAGCAGAGAGCAAAAAAGTGATTTTTTTTTTTTTTTATGCATGAATTTTTATTTATTGTATCTTCATATATGAACTAACAATAAGTATTCAAATCTTAAATCTAAAAAATATAATTAGGCCCGACCAATGTCGGACATAAGCTTAGTAGTAGTTATATATAATACATATGTAAGTAGTGATAATCAAAAGGAAAGAAAAAATAAAAGTATTTTCAAGAAGTCCCATCTGGAGTGCTGTGAATAAGAGCCATTGTGTCCCTCTTTTTTAGGCGGATGTGTCCAGTAAAGTTCAAAATATTACGGGCAAGCGGATTAGGATGTGACTCGAGTTTTGTTAAATATTTGCCAGCGTATTTTGCAATTTCTTCAGTCACTAGTGGCATATTCAAATCACGATGTATATTTGAATTTTTGATGTACCATGGAGCCGATGTTATCATGCGTAAAATTTTATTTTGCCTGCGTTGAATTTTCTCTACATTTGAAGCTGAAGCAGTGCCCCATAGTTGAATTCCGTAGCACCATATTGGCTTTAAAAGCGACTTGTATATTAAAAGTTTACAGTCTAGGCTAAGTGTTGAATTTCGACCAATCAGCCAATGTACCTGAGTTAGTTTAAGTTTCATTTGAGTTAACTTAGAATCAATGTGGTGTTTCCATGTAAGTCGTCGATCAAGGTGTATACCAAGATATTTCACATGTGAATGTTGAGAAACAACTTGATTGTTAATCCGAATGGGGGAACAAGTATCTCTTCGTAAAGTAAATGTTACTTGAACACACTTTTGTTCATTTACCTTGATTCTCCATAAGTTTAACCAAAGCTCCATCTGGCTAATGTGTTCCTGGAGTTTGCGGGATGCCTCATCAGGGTTTTCATGCATACTAAGGCAGGCTGTATCGTCGGCAAATGTGGAAGTATGGATACTACTGCTCACAGGCATATCACAAGTATAAATTAAATATAAAACTGGTCCCAGTATACTCCCCTGTGGCACACCAGATGAAATTGTTTCAGGCCTACTTGTAAAGTCTCCTTCCGCAACAGTGAACTTACGGGAAATAATGTAACTTTCCAAAAGATTTAAAATGTTTATTGGTAAGTAAGTCTTCAATTTTAAAATAAGGCCTTCATGCCACACTTTATCAAATGCCTGGGAAACGTCAATAAACAGCGCAGAACAATACTTTTTTCCCTCAAAAGTTCTTCTTATAAATTGAACTAATCTGTGAGTTTGTTCAATGGTGCTATGCTGACTTCTAAAACCAAATTGATGGTCTGGTATGCACCCACTACTAATTAGAATTGGGGACAATTTTGTTTTGAGCAGTTTTTCGAAAAGCTTTGACATTGTAGATAGTAGACTTATTGGCCTATATGACTCAGCTTTTGTTATATCTTTGCCCGGCTTTGGAATCATTTTAACCTTGGCAAGTTTCCAGTTTTGTGGATAATACTCCAGTCGTAAAATAGCATTAAATATGAATAACAGGATTCTCATTGCAATATGAGGCAAGTTCATCAGCATCTGATTACTAATTCCATCAATACCCGGAGCTTTCTTCGGGTTGAGCTCGGCAATTATTTTTTGTAAATCACGCGTCTTAAACTTTATGTGTTGAGGGGGTAGAGCGACTATATTCGGCAAATCAGCAACACCAGTACATATATTTGGCGTAAAAACGGATTTTAAGTGCTCAGCAAATATTTTACCTTTTTCAGTATCGCTTCTTGCCCAACCTCCGGTAGATGTGCGTAGAGGTGGCTTATACTCAACGGGTGTTTTAAGCTTTCTGGCAGCGCGCCACAAGGAGTAATTAGACCATTGATCACCAAAAGGCCGCCCGTGGGCACTTTGTTATGCTCTTTTTTACACGTACATTCGTACAAGCATGCAATTTGCTCTCTTTTACATTACATATGTATGTGTTTGCTTATCATTGAATTAGACGCCGGTGTAACATCAAGACCCTCCAGATAATTTTTAAGAGATGCAATTTTTTCAGATGCAAGCAACTCTTGGAGTCGTTTAGTGCACTCTTTAAATCTGATTTTATTTTGTGGTGATCTGTGCTGTTGCCATTCCCTTCTAGCCCTTCTTTTTTCACGTACGAAACGTTCAATGTCTGTAGAATAAATTTTATTAAACCCAATCTGCGGATGGGAGATAGTGGCATGTTCAGCAGCCTGTTTAATATTCTCGCTGAGATTGGCAATGTTCGATTCAATATCATCGGGTGTTCTAAGCGTAATGTTTTCCGTACAATGACTGCTGAGATATTTTTTGAACCCCAGCCAATTTACACGATTGATCATCTTCACATATGGGTCAGGTAAGTTACTTCTTAATGGGCTACAAATTGTGATGATCGTCGGGGAGTGATCGGACGAGAGATCAAGAGAAGCTTGAACTTGAATTAAATCCCTAGAGATATTTTTTATGACGCCAAAATCTATAACGTCCGGAATTTTTTGTATGTCAGTAGGCCAATAAGTGGGCTCCCCACTCGAAATGACATCCAAGCCCATTTTTGAAATAGTGTTGAACAATGCTCGACCTCTGGGTGTAACAAGGCGCGAACCCCAGAACGTATGTTTCGCATTGTAGTCTCCAGCTGCTACAAAACAAGGTCCAAGAGATTTGTAGAAATCCTCATATTGATTCTCAGTGATTGAAAATCTGGGAGGGGAGTAAATTGATGATATAACGAAATTTGAACAAAAACTTTCAATGCCAATATTTGTTGCTTGTAGGTATTCTTCACAAATGTTATCAAGAACATAGTGCTTGAGTCTTGACTTTATTAGAATTGCTGATCCACCGCAAGCCCTTCCTCTAGGGTCCTTTGTATCATATATAGTGTAGCCATAAATTTTAAAAAGACTTCTCGAAGTCAAATGAGTCTCAGATACTAACATTATATCAATATTTTTTTCCGTGAGGAAGTGCTCAAGTTCTCTAAAAAGTGATGAATAGTGATATTTTCAATATGAATACACAAAGATTTATTCAAGATAGGAGAACAGGATACAACGGATTTCTCAATCATATTAACAACAGAAGCAATTTCAGTAGTAATTATGGAAGAACATATCAATACGAACAAGATGCTGACAACAATTTCGCAAACTATCAAGAAAGATATTATATCAATAATAATAGAGAAATCAATATGGTCAGAAGAATAAGTGAAGGAAGAAACACCAGAAATAGAAATATAAGAGAAAATCAATACATAAATAATGACAGATTAAGGAGAAGAAGGGAAGACACACTTTTTGAAAACAATAGTAGAGGAAACGGATATGGAATACTTAAAAGGAATAATGAGACGAGATGGACCATGAATAGGTACAAAAAAATCAGGGAAAAAATTATCAAATGTAAAGCAACAATAACTTTTCTGATTTGTTGTCGGAATAGAGGTATTATTCCTAATTTCATAAAAAATTCCACTAAAAATATTTTTACTATTTTTCATGGTAACGGCCAATTGTCTACACAATCGATGATTTCGAGAAATATTAAAAATTTTCAAAGCAAGATGCTGAATTGGGCAATTAAACAAAAACATGAAAACCTTAAGGAGTTTGGAATTATAATATCAATTATTGAAGCAGCATTAAGAAGAATTTTAAGTATTCAAGATATTAACAATTTTTTAGAATATACTAAAAGGGTAGAAGAGACATTTACAAAAAGAATTAAAAAGGTACATATTAAAAAATTTAATTGTGTAGTTAATTTACAAGAAAGAGAACTAGGAATCAGGTTAAACCAAAAATGGTTTGTTAATAAATCAGATGTAGTTTTTCCTTTTGATGTACAATACATATTATCTCTAGGAAAGAAACATGCATTACCAATACAAGGAAATGATTTACCTATTATGAAGGTCATAGCAGATGGAGAAGACTTCATCCAGACTGTACAAGATAGGGAAAAACAAGACATAATTAGATCAAGATTCACTACAATTGTTGATAGTCACATAAACAAAAGTATATTGACCAATAGGGATAAATATGTGATTAATTGTGTAAAATCTGCAAAAAATTTTTAAAATTAAATAATAATGTAATTATTTTAAATGCAGATAAGGGAAACGTTACAGTTGCTATGAATAGAAGTGACTATGACGTGCGAATCGATAATATTTTAAGTGATGTTGAAACATATAATCTAGTTAATAGAGATCCTACTAGTAGATTACAAAAATGTAATAATGAGTTAGTTGAAGAACTTTTTAGGGCAATTATTATTTCCAATTCAGAAAAATACAAATTAAAGACAAATTCAGCTATATCTCCAAAATTATATGGACTACCTAAGATCCATAAAGATAATTTTCCATTAAGACCAATTTGTTCTAGTATAAATTCTCCTTCTTATGAACTTAGCAAATATATAACACATATTCTAAAAAAATTAACTACAGGTTCGGAATATAATATCATTAATTCTTTAGATTTTAAAAACAAAATAAAACAGTTAAGATTAGATAGTGATGATAAATTAATATCCTTTGATGTTGTATCTCTATTTCCAAGCATACCAGTTGATCTGGCTATGAATATAATAGATGAAAATTGGAATAGGATAACACAATACACAGATATTAATAAGAGTTTATTTTTACGTATTATAAAGTTTTGTATAGTTGAGAGTAGATATTTTAAATGCAATGATAAAATATACCAACAACAGAAAGGTCTTCCTATGGGATCACCAGCTTCACCAGTTATAGCGGATATAGTGATGGAAAAACTATTAGATGAAAGTATCAGAAAATTAACTATTAAAACAAAAATTTTTGGTGAAATATGTTGATGATTTATTTTGCATAATTCCAGAAAATGAAATAAATACTATTTTATCAACATTTAACTCTTTTCACCAAGACATAAAATTTACAATTGAAATGGAAAATAACTCAGTACTTCCAATAATAAATTATCAATAGATTGGTACAAAAAACAAACTTCATCGGGTAGGATTATTAATTATTACTCAAAACATCCTAAGTGGATGATAATTAACACAGCTAAGAACTTCATAGAATGAATATTGACAATAAGTGATATTGAATTCCATAAGAAAAATATAAAGAAGATAATAAGTATACTGAATGAAAATAATTTCCCCTATTATCTTTCTTGTAAATTAATAAGGCAATTTAATAATAAAAATAATAATATTAATAATAATAATAATAAAATGGACCCATGAAATGAACGTGTCCGTCTTAAGAGCCTATTACCAGGCAACGCGCAACAATAGTTTAACTAACTACAGGCAGCAAATGTACGAATATTTTATGGAAAAAAACCCTCAACTCAGTACCATTACACAACAAAATCTAGCAGATAGAAGAGCTACAATATTCCGTAATAACCAGATACCACCAACAGAAAGAGAAGAAATACGGTTAACTGTAATTAATCAAGAACACCTAGACAGCAATCGACAAATGTCACACGCAACTTTAGAACCCCCAGAAACAACATCGACACAACTACCTCCAAATCAAATAGATACAAACCCTACTGCAACACAACAGCGCAACGCGGAACTAATTCACCAATCAAATCACAACCCACTTCCTTCCCCTAGAATACGAACCTGGCAAAATGATTACAATACACTGGAAAAACTAAGGCTAGTTTTTAATGAGGCAAAAATTAAATACCTGGAAATGGACGCCAAATTCAGACCCTTTCTACCAAAACATAAGCCAAACAAGAAACTGTATAAAGTTACATCTATAGTTAATAATGAATTATTACCCACTGAAATTTCAGAAGACTGCGACTACAACCACATAGTCGGGATCATTTACTGCAGCGCATACACAATATCCATATTTATGAGAACCCAAAAAGATACCTCAGAGTCACAAAGAAATCCCCAACAAACGCACCAAGAATCAACAGACAGAAGCAATAACCAACCACCAAAACCAAAATACATAAAACCAGGATGGCAAAGAAGGTTACAAAACAAAATAGATGAAATCAGGAAAGACTTAGGTTTCCTAACTGGATACAACACCAACAAAACTGGAAGGAAAACAATTACCAAACTCCAAAACATTAAACGAAGACACCTAATCCACACACAGTTTGATCCGCCAAATCACTCCTTGGAACAGCTAAGAGACACCGTCAAACAAAAATTAGCAAAATACACCGACAGGATGCGGAGCTACACAAAAAGCCACATAAGAGCTAAGCATAACAAAGTTTTCCAAACAGAAGAAAAACGGTTTTATAACATGCTGGGAAAACCCGCAGATAATACAACAACCCACATAAACAGCATTAATATAGAAGACATAGAGAAATTCTGGAAAAGAATATGGAGCAAGACCGAAACGCACAATCCAAAACCAATATGGATGGACAGTGTGCAAAAAAGTATGGCTGAAATAAGATCCATGACCACAACTGAGATTAGCCGAGATATATTCGAAAAAGCCATACACAAACTACACAATTGGAAACAACCTGGAAACGATAAGATACATAACTATTATTACAAACACCTCACAACCATACACAATCATTTGATGAGAATATTTAATAGTATGATAATCAATCCAAACAACATCCCGAACGGAATGTGCAATGGCGTTACGTACCTGAAGCCAAAAGTTGATAATCCGATCTGTGCTTCCCAATTTAGACCTATAACGTGCCTAAACACGGGCTATAAAATCTTCACCTCGTGTATTGCAATAGCCATAGGAGAATACTGCGAACACAACAACATTCTCGCAGAAGAACAAAAAGGATGCCGAAAAGGGACAAAAGGCTGTAAAGATCAACTGATAATCGATAGTGTAGCCACTAAACAAGCCATCAGAAATAAAAGAAATATGTACACAGCATTTATCGACTACCAAAAAGCATTCGACTCTGTTCCACACTCCTGGCTATTGGAAGTCTTAAAAATATATAAAATAAACCCAACAATTACAGAATGCATCGCAGTTCTAATGAATAACTGGGAAACTACGCTACACATACATCAAGGAAAAGTTAATATAACATCCAACCCAATAAAAGTACTGCGAGGTATATACCAAGGTGATTCGCTGAGTCCTCTAATGTTTTGCATAGCCCTCAATCCCCTCTCGCTACTCTTACATCAAAGCAAATATGGTTATAAGCTTGGATCCGATGTTGAAAGATTATCTCATTGCTTTTATATGGATGATCTAAAACTCTATGCCAGCACAATGTCAAACCGAGACAGTCTACTAAGAATAGTCGAATTGTTTTCAAAGGATATAAGAATGAAATTCGGAATTGACAAATGCAGAACACAGAATATAACGAAAGGAAAATACACAACTGCAAGAAGTTTTATAACCACAGAAAATGAAGAAATAACGGCATTACAAAACGATGAACACTACAAGTACCTAGGCATAAGACAGCATATAACAATTGATCACAAAAAACAAAAAGAAGACGTAAATAAAGAGTTCATGAATAGAGTCAATAAAATATGCAAAAGCAAGCTCAACGGTTTGAACCTAATGAAAGCCATAAACACATATGCCATCCCGCTGCTTACCTACACCTTTGGAGTTATTGCCTGGTCCGATACAGAGCTTAACAAGATGGATATGGGAATAAGAACTACATTGACAAAATATAAGTATCATCATCCAAAAGCGTCACTAGAAAGAATAAATATCCCAAGAAATCTCGGAGGACGAGGGCTAATAAATATAAAAACACTTCATGAGCGCCAACTTCAGAAATTAACTATGTACTTCAGAGATAAAGCAGAAACATCAACACTCTATAGGGGAGTAGTAAATGCGGACGACAACATCACACCTCTTAACTTAAAAAAAAGCCAAAATATACAGCCAACCACTATAGCGCAATTAATCCAACGCTGGAAATCCAAACCGCTTCATGGAAAATATCCAAACCTGATCAACCAACCATATATTGATACAGTAAACACCAACAATTGGCTTAAATACAGCTATTTATTCGCTGAAACAGAAGGTTTTATAATGGCCATCCAGGATGGGGTAGTACCAACAAGAAATTATAGGAAATATATAATCCGAGACCAAACAATCACAGATGATAGCTGCCGCAGGTGTGGAAACGCACCTGAAACTATACCCCACCTGTTGAACAATTGTACAACGCTATTGCCAAATCATTATAAACAAAGGCACGACAATATCGGAAAGATATTGTACATTAGTATAATAAAAAACCTAAGAATAAATGAACAAACAACTTATTATTTCAAATACCAACCCAAACCAATAATCCAAAACCAACGTTATACAATATACTGGGACAGATCAATACTACTCAATAATCCAACAAACACAAACATACCCAATAGACCAGATACTATAATCATAGATAAACAGGAAAAAGTTGCACAAATAATTGATTTCGCAGTACCGTATGACAACAATATTCAGGAAACAATAGCCACCAAAAAATCCAAATACACACAACTAGCACAATATCTCAAAAATACACAGAACCTATCAAAAATTGAAATCATACCAATTATAATAAGCTCCTTAGGAACAATACCCAAGGAGACCACAAATGTAATCAAGAAGCTACATCTAGATGGAAAAATATTGGCCTTAATGCAAAAAGCAATCCTTATAAATACGTCTACTATTATGAGGGAAACACTTAACTGATGGATATAAAACATGGATTATATCCCAACTGAGCGTAACCTATGGTCTAAGACCCGGTACGTGAATTCCAGCATATGCTGAGAATATAGAATTCTATAATTTTTTTTTTTTTTTCATATACATTTAATTTATTGTATCTTCAAAAATGAACTAACAATAAGTAATCAAATCTTAAATCTAAATATAATTATTAGGCCCGACCAATATCGGACATAAGCTTAGTGATAGTTATAAATAATACGTAAGTAGTGATAATCAAAAAGAAGTATTTTTAAGCAGTCCCATCTGGAGTGTTGGGTATAAGAGCCCTTGTGTCCCTTTTTTTTAAGCGGATGTGTCCAGTAAAGCTCAAAATATTACGGGCAAGCGGATTAGGATGTGACTCGAGTTTAGTTAAATATTTGCCTGCGTATTTTGCAATTTCTTCACTCACTAGTGGCATATTTAAATCACGATGAATATTTGAATTTTTAACGTACCATGGAGCAGATGTTATCAAACGTAAAATTTTGTTTTGCCTTCGTTGCATTCTCTCGACATTTGAAGCTGAAGCAGTGCCCCACAGCTGAATTCCATAGCACCATATTGGCTTCAAAAGCGACTTGTATATCAAAAGTTTGCAGTCTAGGCTGAGTGTTGAATTTCTGCCAATTAACCAATATATTTGAGTCAATTTAAGTTTCATTTGGGTTAACTTAGAGTCAATATGATATTTCCATGTAAGCCTTCGATCAAGGTGTATGCCAAGGTATTTGACTTGAGAATGTTGAGGAATATTTTGATTGTTGATTCGAATGGGGGAACAGGTATCTTTTCTTAGGGTAAACGTTATATGAACACACTTTTGTTCATTGACTTTAATTCTCCATAAGTTCAACCATATTTCAAGCTGGGTAATGTGTGCTTGGAGATTGCGGGATGCCTCATCAGGATTTTTGTGAATACTCAAACAGGCTGTATCATCGGCAAATGTAGAAGTGTGGATGTTATTGCACACAGGCATATCACAAGTATAAATTAGATACAAGACTGGCCCCAGAATACTACCCTGTGGCACACCAGAGAAGATATAGACTCGGGTACACTCATGAAGTCTCCTTCCACAACAGTAAATTTCCTATCAAGGATATAACTTTCCAAAAGCTTTTGTATGTTTATTGGTAGGTATGTCTTCAGTTTTAAAACCAGGCCTTCGTGCCACACTTTATCAAATGCCTGAGAAACATCAATAAAAAGGGCAGAACAATACTTTTTTTCTTCAAATGTCCTCCTTAAAACTTGAACCAATCTATGCGTTTGCTCAATAGTGCTATGCTGACTTCTAAAGCCAAATTGATGGTCCGGGATGCACCCACTATCAGCTAAAATTGTGGACAATTTAGTCATGAGCAGCTTTTCGAAAAGCTTTGAAATTGTTGAAAGTAAGCTTATAGGCCTATATGACTCAGCCTTGGTAACATCTTTGCCTGGCTTTGGAATCATTTTACTCTTGGCAAGTTTCCAGTTATGTGGAAAATACTGCATTCGTAAAATTGCATTAAAAATAAATAGCAAGATTCTTATTGCAATATGAGGCAAATTCATCAGCATCTTGTTACTAATGCCATCAATACCTGGAGCTTTCTTCGGGTCGAGTTCTGCAACTATTTTTTGTAGTTCACGCATCTAAAACCTTAAGGGACGAGGGGGTAGAGAGACTACACTTGGTAAATCGGCAGCACCCGTACATGAATTGGGAGTGAATACAGATTTTAAATGCTCAGAAAATTCTATAATAATAATAATAATAATAATAATAATAATAGTAATAATAATAATAATAATAATAATAATAATAATAATAATAATAATAATAATAATAATAATAATAATAATAATAATAATAATAATAATAATAATAATAATAATAATAATAACAATAATAATAATAATAATGAACCAAAAATTTATAAATCTTTAGTATATGTACCAAAAATGTCAGAAAGATTAGAAAAATCAGAAATTTATGACAAGGCAAAGTATAAGATGGCATACAAGATGTATAGTACTTTAGGAAATTTATTTACTAACACAAAAGATAGGATTAAAAAACTAGATAGATCTAATGCAATCTACAAAATACCATGTAAAGGTAACGACAACGAGAGATGCGACAAGATGTATGTGGGCACAACTAAAAATAAATTAAAGACAAGATTAGCCGGACATAAAACAGACCAAAGGTATAGGAATATTAATCCACATAAGACAGCTTTATCTTCACATTGTTTAGATTTAGATCATTATCCAGATTTTGATAATACTTCAATTTTGAATACAGAATCTAATTACACTGTGCTACAAAAGTTGAGAAAAAAAATATTCAGCGATTCTAATGTACCAATGCTGTTTTGTTTGAGTCCATGGATGACGAAAATATCGTTGGTTTTTTTAGGTCACTTCATAAAGTGATTTTATAACGGTAAATGTAGTGAAAAACGGGGTTTCTTAGCTTTTCAGTTTTAAACAGTTGTAACTTCTTTGTTTCCCAACGGATTTCTTTTAACTTTTCGTTGGTTAAAAGGCTCGAATATTATTATTATATCTATAAAGATATATTTTTTGTCAATCGACTAAGAAATGGCTAAGTTACAGTCGTTGAAGTGTACAAATAATCCATTAAAAAGTATTCTTTTGTAACTCATAAGCAACTTATAGCCTGAGGAAAACAAAATAATACTTTTTTAATTGGTTTTTTGTACACTTCAACGACTGTAACTTAGCCATTTCTTAGTCGATTTACAAAAAATATATCTTTATTGAAAGATAATATTCAATTCTTTTCACCAAAAAAAAGTTAAAAGAAATCCGTTGGGAAACAAAGAAGTTACAACTGAAAATCTAAGAAACCTCGTTTTTCACTACATTTACCGTTATAAAATCAGTTTATGAAGTGACCAAAAAAAACCAACGGTATTTTCGTCATCCATGGACTCCAACAAAATAGAATTGGTACATTAGAATCCCTGAATATTTTTTGTGTATCACAGTGTTATAAACGTAGGTATATGTTAGAAATGTTACACATTATAGATGTTCCAACAAATCAGAGAATTAATTTCAGAACAGATACAGCCAATGTTGCGCAGTCTTATAGATATTTATTACATAAAAACAAGAATAGGGTTTAAGAAAGAAACATACAACAACATAATTATTTTTAATGATATTCTTATAAACATTTTTTATAAAAAAATAAAATAATTAAAAAAAAGTTTAATTAATTAATGTTAATGTTTTTGGTATATAAAAATCATGATACTTATTTCTTTTATTTATTATTAAAAATTATAATATACATGTATGTTATAAACTTTTTTCAACTCATATTTTGTAAATATTCATTACAACATTATTCAAAAATTTTTAAGAAACTCAAAGACACAATGTTATGTAAAAGTATTAAAAATATGTATTATCATTTCTAAGAACCTTTCCAAAATTCTATATGAACAAATATTGTAGACTTATACATATTTTGTTTTATTACCAAAACTATTAAAAAATTGTAAAAATAATTTTTATGACACACTTTGTTATTTAAAAATTTTTTTAAAAAATATTTTTTATGACACACTTTATTATTTGAAAATTGTATACATAATTGAGAGAAAAAAAAGGAAAAAGAAAAAACATAAAAACAAAAAATCAAAATACAATATTCTATATCCTGAAGAAGTAAACCGAAGGTTAACGAAATATTGAAACAATAAAGCATTATACAAATAGACCTAAAGCTCAAAAAAATAGTTTAATTTAATGTATTTTAGTATTGGGGCCTCACGTTGGGCCCCATTCTCTTGTAATATGCATTTTTATTTTCTTCTTATTTTTATTATTTATTCGGTTACAAATCGGAACGGTACGGACGTTCTTGAAAGCTAGCTAGTTCGGTAATTGATGGCAGGGATCTTGTTCCAGTTTTCGATATTGGTATGTATTACAAAAAAAAATTTAACGTGCCCTAAATTATAAGTAGAGAGTTTTACTTAAGTTTTCATTGTCAACCCCTTTTTCGATATCTTTTTTTATTAAGCTTAGATGTTTACGCTTAAAACCTTCTCACATATGTACCCACCACCCAATGTTTTTTTTCGAAGTCTCAGAGCTATATTCATAAAAAAAACTTAACACAACCTCTCCCAAAGACCCTTAAAGTTTTACTTCAAGAAGATTATTACTTCATGTTCATATTCATATAAATTTATTAAACATATCTTTGTTTCAAACCATTATCATAGAAAGAAAAAAAATGTTTATGGTATAATATATAATTGCTTATGTCTCATAAAGGGTTAATACCTATTTTTACAAATAATAAGTAAAAGAAAATACGATACAAAATAAATATGTTGCGAACACAATAATCACAATATATTAACAGCAAAGATTTCTTGTTTTTTTTCTTTTCATTAATAAGAAAAATGTACAATTATGGTTTAATATTTTTGTGTTAGTGAAAAAGGGGGAATTTCGAGTATTTTCCGTTTTGGGAGTTATTATTATTATTATTTATTTTTCTATTATTATTTTTTTTTTATAGAATTGGAAAAAAATGCTTATATTTATATTAATATTATAATATATTTATATATTTATTTTTTTATATATACTTTTTTTGTAATAAAAACTCGACTTTTGCATATAAAAAAACTGGACACTCCCGGAGAATATTTTGGGAGTTCTGGCGAAACGACACGCTTAAAAAAAAAATTTAATATCCCAGCTAAAAAAATATGTATGGAGCATATATGATATCCCATATATGGTTCGGATCCAAAAAATGAGGGTATATGGTCATATATGATAATATATATTCATACATTTTCATACATATACATATTTGGAAATTCATATTCATATTTATTAATATAACTTTTTTTAAGATTTTAAACATCGAAGTTGTATTTCATGAAACATTTCTTTGGATAAATAATTAAAAACGAACTAAAAGATATTTTTTTCATCATTTTAAGAGAAAAGGTGCATCTATTATTTAAAAAAACAAAACTCATCTTCGTACACAAAATTTAATTTAAAAAGAATTTAGATTAAAAACTAATGCAATTAGTCATTAAAAAAATTATCCGTTTATACCAACACTAGGTTTCAATTAAAGTTTTTGCACTAATATGAACTTTGTTTCTTAACAATATCTAGAGTATTTTCTATAAAATGAATGACTGAGCATCCTTTTTATTATTTAATTTTTTTAATAGGGCCGCAATGTAAAAAATCGTACAAGAATTGGGTTTATTTTTTAAACGCTGAGGCTGTACGAATATAAACTTTGCAAACCGTTTGTATTTTCTAATAGATTTGCAATTCACTAGTGATAAAAAACAGAGGCGGTATTCGATGTTTGATGCAAATGTTCTTGCGTTAGTGCAAATGAAAAATATCTTAGCTTTTCTTTAAAATCCAACAACAAAATACACACACAATCCACAGAAAAGCTACGATATTTTGCATTTGCACTAACGCAAAACATTTGCATCAAACATGGACTACCGCCAGAGAAAAAGTTCGAGTTAAGAAAATGCAAGCTTTTTTGATTACAATCTTATGTGAGATATCATGTATGCATATATTTTTATATGGCTCCATATATTACATCTTATTTCTATATATATGAAGAGTTTTATAATTAAATTTCCATACATTATAATACCTCATACATTATAATACATTTCATATATTAGTCCATATATCAACTCATATAAAATACTTTTGCCATGTATAATCCTATATATGTCCATACATGAATTCATACATATTCATATATATTTATATAAATTCATATATTAAAAATATATAGACCATGCATAATTTTTTTAGCTGGGATGTTTGAAAACTCTGCTGTTAATGAGAATAATAGTAACATACATACATATTTACATGGTGTAATAATTTAATAATATGTATGTATGTACATATGCATAATTAGGCGTTCCCGTAGTCGGGTACAGATAGAATTTAAAAGTGAACAAAAAAAAATCAACTTACGCGCTTTATGTCCAACGCTGCATGAAGGCCTTCTGCAATCTTATTGATGACATATGCACGTTTTGCGAGTTGGTATTTTTAAAGATATTTGATATATGTTAAGATAATCAAGTTTTTTTTTCTTAGTGGTCTTATAGGTTAGTATTCAATCTACAAGTTTTGGGGGATTTTGTATATGTTAATAGGGGATAATTATTATAGAAGTGTTAGTTTAATAATTCATACTTTTGTTTTATGGATATGTGTTAATATAAAGCTAGGCATAAAAAAAATTCAATAGTTGAAGGTTAGCCGCGAATAACGTTTTAAGTGACAAAATAATAACTTTGCAGGAGAGCCAAAAAACGTATTTTAAGGCAAGATTGTTTTTTTCGTTTAATTTTTTTTTAGCGTATCGAAAATAATGATAACTAGCATTATCTTTTCTTCTTGTATCTCTGCTACATTTATCAATTATTTTCGAAAATTTTGTTTACATGATTTTATTAGTTACTTACAAAGTTTTCCACTGACTGACTGATTGTAATTGTATTTTGACGGCGATCAGATGCATAATTTTGGATGGTTTGATGTTTGAACAACGCAAGAGAGTTATGTTAATAGTAATCTGTGAAAAAACTGGTTTTTTTTAAATTGTCTTTTACAACGTTATTCGCGGCTGTGCTTCAGTTAATGACGATTGCTTCTATAATTACGATAATGATTATTATTCTAGTTATGATTTGGATTGTGAAAATGTTTCATTACTTTCTGTTTTTTTTCACGTTTAGTAGCAATGAGTTTTTATATGTAGTTTTAGATAGTTAAAATTAAGTTTGTTAGAAAGATTAGTTATTTAACGTAGATACTCAAAATTATGTGATGGCTCTTGACCACAAAGTAATTTTTCTTCTTCTTCTTTTGATGTAAAAATTCCTTTAAAATAGTGAAACAGCAAGGCGGTATTTGCATTTATAGATGTCGGTGTTCTTGCAGCTTTAAGTTATGTTCGATTAAGTTTGTCTGGGCGGAGGAGTGGTACTAGGGACGTAACAGTATTCGCTCCTGTGTAGTTAACAGGCTTCTTAAGAAATTAGCCTCCCGTGTTGAACAGCACCTTAGCGGAAAGTCGTGTGCTATCTTTTAAATTTTTACGCAAGATTAAATACGATGTATGTATTTTTCTGCATTATTAACTCCAAACACGCCTTATTCGAGATATATTTATGTTGCAGTTAAGGGGCAATACGTAAATAGAAAAATTAAAATGTTATTTATTCATTTTCATTAAACAATTTTATTATTTTTTATATTTTCGAATGGGAAGTTCAATCAATTTCTTCTTAGAAAGCTTTTGTGCATTGAAAACTCCTTGTAAGGTCTGTAGATGTAATCGGCTTTGTAGCGTGTTCTAACTATCACTACTATCAAGATTGTATAGTAAACATTTAAAGTCAACTTGACCGCAATATACATAACATCCAATGGCATTGAAATTATTTTTGCACTGGACATTTGACACTCATGCAAATGCATTCGACAGACTGCAACGTAAATATGTATTTTGTACAAATGCTATTTGACACTCACCAGTCTGATCGAAGGCCGCAGCATAATGCATTTGAATGAATCATAATTAATAATTAAAATAATAAATATAAACAATACAAAATCCATGTTTTCCAAATTTCTTATGAGACACACGCCGCACGCCTACCGTGGGAAACTAAAAGGAACAATTTGCTTATTAAACATATACCTTTTCTTTTTCTTTTATGTTAAGATAGGTTAAGCTTTATTCTCATAAGTAGTATATAAGCCAATACAATTTTGTATTTAAATTAATGAATAAACAACTTTCTTGTGAGCTCCTTGCTGAGCTCTAACCACCAAAAGAAATAGTTTACTTCATTTAAAATTAAAGCATTCATCTGCTTTAACAAAGGCATTCATCTGCCTTCAAACATTTAGAGCCAGTGGCGTTAATTAGCGCCGGCACCCTCGGGCAGGTAGAACCTTAGGGAATTTTTAAATTATTACAAGCTTAATTATTACATGGCGATCCTGCCAGTCTAAAAAAAAAAAAAAATATTTACAACTTGCGACCTTAGAGCGCAGACTTCCTAAAATATTTATGGGTCCTGGCAGACCAGCCAAAACGCTCTGCCAGAGGAAGAAAGATGTCCGCCTGGCCAAGAGGCAATAAAACAAATAGTTAACAATGGGCGAACACTAGGCCCAGTGGTTGAAAATCAACCATTAACGCACAGAGGTGGAGAATAGAATGAAAATATTTAAAGTTTGATGAATTTAAAACACAATTTAAAAACTATATTCAAATATACATATGTATAGACTCCAAGGTAAACCACTCTCTTAAACCACTTTCTTAACTACTAAATACGAATTTAAAATTTCATTTATCGGTATAAATAAGAATAGATTTTAAGCAAACTATTTAAAAAAAAGTTGTTCACTTTTTGAACTAAATGTAATTAGATATTTGCTCCTAGTGTTTTCACTTCATATTCATTATTATTGCCCAAAACAAAAATATTCGTTTATTTTTTCATTGAACGCTTTTTCTCTAAATTTTTAGACTCCCCATTAAAACGTTTGTTACAAAAAAAGTTTCTATTCCCTATTCTTTGAGAAAGACCCCACATGTATGTACGAATATGCTAGCCTAATAATATAAAAATTCCATCATATTCCAACATTCCATCATATTCCAACATTCGAAAAAAAAACAAAAACAAAACGCACACAAAATAAACCAAAAATAAAAAACTTACTTTGTGCTGTAGGTGAATTTAACTTTAATCAAAGTTATTAATAATTAAAAAAATATATTATTTTTAAGCATCTAAAGGAAAATAATACAGTACCACTCGTTATTTAAATATCCAAATTTTATTAGTTTCAGCAATAATCGTTTAAGTACATAGAAAGATGGAAATAAGAATAGAATGAACAAATAAAATACGTTTTTCCTTCTGAGTGTTTATGGAGTTGCAAAGCCAAATTGTTGTATTTTTTTTAGCAAATTAAGAGAGAAAGAGAAATCATGGCTTTATGATTGGCTAATATTCTTAACTGTTTTTAACTATCTTAGACACAAAAATGTAGAAGAAAAAATACATTCTGCACTGCTCCTATTGTCAATCTATCTAACAAAAAAAAAAATCAAGCGAATACGTTGAGTTTAAGTCAGTTAAAATGGTTCTTAGCTTTTTTCACTTGCCTATTTATATATATACCATCTGAATTGCCTAAAAGACCTTGTTGGCAATGTGGCCAAATGCATTTTGTTAAAGATTGCAGATACACTAATCACAAATGCAACCTATGTAACAGAACTGGGCACAAAGAGGGATTTTGTTCGTGTTTCCCTGGAAAAAGTAATCATCAAAATCAACCAAAATATCAAATGTTTAAAAATAATCATAAGAATAAAAATGATTATGTAAAAAGTGTGCACACTTCTAACAGAAACAGAAGATATGTGAAGTTAGTTATCAATAATATAAATGTTAAACTACAACACGATACTGGATCGGATGTTACAATAATTTACAAACCAACATGGGAAAAAATCGGTAAGCCAACATTACACGAATCTACTTTACAACCTCGAGATGCTTCAACTAACAATATACACATTGTTGGAGAATTTGAGGCCAAAGTATATTCCCACTTATTGGCCTGCTGACATGCATAAAATTCCGGATGTAATAGATTTTGGCGTTATGAAAAATATCTCGAGGGACTTAATTCAAATTGAAGCTTCTCTAGATCTCTTGTCCGATCACTCTCCCACGATCGTTACAATTTGTACCCCATTAAGAAGTGACTTACCTCACCCATATGCGAATTTGATAAATCGTGTTAATTGTCTGCGATTTAAAAAATATCTTAGTAGTCATTGCACGGAAAATATTACGCTAAGAACACACGATGATATTGAATTTAACATTGCCAACCTTAATGAAAATATTAAACCGGCTGCTGAACATGCCACTACCACCCATCCTCACACTAGGGTAAATAGAATTTATTCTACGGATATTGAACGTCTCGTAAGTGAAAAAAGAAGAGCTAGAAGAGAATGGCAACAGCACAGATCACCCCAACTTAAAATCAGATTTAAAGAGTGTACTAAACGACTCCAAGAGTTGCTTGCATTTGAAAAAACTGCATCTCTTAAAAATTATTTGGAAGGTCTTGATGACACACCAGCATCTAATTACTCTTTGTGGCGCGCTGCTAGAAAGCTTAAAACACCAGTTGAGTTTAAACCACCTCTGCGCACATCTACAGGAGGTTGGGCAAGAAGCGATCCTGAAAAAGGTAAAATATTTGGCGAGCATTTAAAATCCGTATTTACCCCAAACACATGTTCTGGTGCTGTTGATTTGCCAAATGTAGTTGTAGTTGTATTACTCAGCTAGAACTATGGTTAAACATGTGGAGAATAAAGGTAAACGAACAGAAGTGTGCTCAGGTAACATTTACCTTAAGAAAGGACACTTGTTCCCCCATTACAATCAATAATCAAATTGTTCCTCAAAACTTACACGTAAAATACCTTGGTATACATCTTGATCGAAGGCTCACATGGAAATACCACATTGACTCTAAGCTAACACAAATGAAACTTAAACTAACTCAGATACATTGGCTGGTTGGTAGAAATTCAACCCTCACCCTAGATTGTAAACTTTTAATATACAAGTCGCTCTTAAGACCTATATGGTGCTATGGAATTCAGCTTTGGGGTACTGCTTCAGCTTCCAATGTCGAGAGAATCCAACGAAGGCAAAACAAAATTTTACGGTTAATAACATCGGCTCCATGGTATATAAAAAATTCAAATATACATCGTGATTTAAATATGCCACTAGTGACTGAAGAAATTGCAAAATACGCAGGCAAATATTTAACTAAACTCGAGTCACATCCTAATCCGCTTGCCCGTAATATTTTGAATTTTACTGGACAAATCCGCCTAAAAAAGAGGGACACAATGGCTCTTATTCACAGCACTTCAGATGGGTCTTTTTGAAAATACTTTTATTTTTTTCCTTTTGATTATCACTACTTAAATATGTATTATATATAACTATTACTAAGCTTATGTCCCACACTGGTTGGGCCTAATTATATTTTTAGATTTAAGATTTGAATACTTATTGTTAGGTCATATATGAAGATACAATAAATAAAAATCATGCTATAAAAAAAAAAAAAAAGTTTCCATAAACAAAACTGACATTGTTTGCAAGATTCTAGTTTCGGCTTTATCAGATTTAAATCTTTTTGGGTCCGATTTAATTGACAAGTTTGATTTGTGGAATAAACCTCTAGACTCATACACATCTTGTCAAAATGTAAATATAAACGGCACACTGACACCAATGGATTTGTGTAAAAATTTTCCAGAAGTTTTCAGGGAAGATACTGGACATGTCAAACAGTTTAAAATAAACTTGCCATTAAAACCAAACGCTATCCCGATATTCCAACCTAAACGTCAGGTAGTGTATGCAATTAAAGAATCGTTAGATGCAACACTAGACACTTTGGAGCGGGAAGGAATAATTAGCGCAGTAAATTACTCTGATTGGGCTGCTCCAATTGTGGTAGTAAAGAAAGCATCTGGTAAGCTTAGAATCTGTGGTGACTTTTCAACAGGACTCAATGCACAACTTGAAGCAAACAACTTTCCATTGCCAATTCCAGATGATATTTTTGTTCATTTTAATAATTGCGCCTCATTTTCAGTTATAGACCTTAATAACGCTTATATGCAGCTAGAAGTTGATGATGAAACAAAAAAATTGCTGGTAATAAGTACTCATCGTGGTCTTTATACTTTCAACCGCTTAGCTCAAGGAGTAAAATCAGCACCAGGTGCTTTTCAACAAGCCATACAAAAAATACTTTCTGGGATTGAAGGTGTGTATCCATATTTGGATGACTTGGTCATTGCTACAAAGACAAGAAAACAAAATGAAAATGTTGTAAAAGAGGTTTTGCAACGATTAAAAATGTTTAATATGACCGTTAATTTTGAAAAATGTCAATTTTTTAAATCTGGGATATTACATCGATAGCAAGGTATCCCCAGATAAAAACAAGATTACTCAAATTCTTCAACTACCATCTCCCACAAACATAAGTCAGTTACGATCATATTTAGGTGCAGGAAATTATTATAGTAAATTTTTGCCAGAAATGAGGAAATTAAGAGATTCTTTGGACAATCTTTTAAAGATAAACTCAAAATGGAATTGGTCGAAACAATGTCAACAAAGTTTCCAACGATTTAAACAACTCTTGTCATCTAATTTATTGCTTACATATGCCATGTGTTTCCAAATGGTACAGCAAAAGCTATTTATCACTGTTCAAGGACACTCACACCCGCAGAGAAAAATTATTCTCAAATTGAAAAGGAAGCCCTAGCCTTGGTATTTGCTGTTGTCAGATTTCATAAATACTTGTACGGTAGAAAATTCATCATGCAAACCGACCACAAACCATTGTTGGCCATATTTGGAAATAAAAAGGGAATTCCTGCACATACTGCAAATCGCCTTCAACGTTGGGCCTTAACACTGATGTCTTATGATTTCGAGCTACAATACGTATCAACAAACAATTTCGGTGCTGCTGATATTTTATCAAGGCTAATTCACAACATTCCGGCATCAAACGAAGAGACAGTGGTTGCCTGCATTCAGTTAGAAAAAGATATAAAATTAGTTATTGATGATACAACAAAATTCTTACCGGTTACTTATAATATGATTAAAGATGCAACCATGAGGGATGATGAAATGCAAATAATTATAAAATATCTTCAATCTGGTAAATATTGTTGATAAAAACCTACAATGTTACTTTTCTAGAAAAGACAATTTAAGTTTTGCAAGTGGGTGTCTTCTGTACGGTGATAGAATCCGAATGGTTTTAGAAAAAGAGTGCTAAAAGAATTACACAAGGGTCATGATGGTATTGAACGCACAAAAATGCTTGCCCGAAGCTACGTATATTGGCCTCGAATTGATGAGGATATAAAACAATATGTACGAGATTGTTCTAAATGTTCGGCAGCAGCTAAGACATTACCAAAAACCACTTTACAGTCTTGGCCAATTACAAATCGCCCTATGCAACGTCTGCATATAGATATAGCTGGTCCATTAGAAAACTTTTATTATTTTATAATTGTAGACGCGTTCTCTAAATGGCCTCAAATTTACCAGATAAAATCTATATCATCTTTAAATATAATATATGGAGTTCTCGTTGTACCTTCATAGTGAACAGACGTAATAGCGGAATTTTTCTTATATACAAACTAAACAAAAAAAAGCATACAAAAATATTCGTAGTACATATTAACTTTGATAAATAAGCATTTTTTTGCTTTGATAATATTTTTACATATAGAAATAAAAAAAAATAAAAAAAAACCGTAAACAAAAAAACATACAAAATACCCTTGTGGAATACTCTTTATGAGTACACCAGAGGAAAAAAATAGTGAAGTGAGTTCTAACGGCAAAAATGCCTATTTTACTGTGAGTTTTGATGCTCATAATGATAACAATAAAAATAAAAAATCTGATAATAGACTTGCTGTGAGTTCTGAAGCTCTTAATAAAAATCAAAAATCTGATAATAGACTTTTTCTAACGGCAAAACCACAGTTTCGTCAGCGATCAACTTCGCTTTGTCCAATGCCAACTAGTGAATCGTTGACATTATTGCCTAGTACTTCTACATTTAACTCAGCGATATCATCCGCTTCGGGCTCGTGGTCAACAATTAAACAAGTTGTTACTGAAGACAACAGTAGTACAAAACCAAAGGTACAAGTAGGAATGGACAGATATATAACCATTTTAAAGCGCGGGCGAAGCCCAAATTCTACTAAAATTGGATCCGCCCCAAAGATGTCTAGGGATAACAGCACATCTTCTATCAATCGTCAAAATCGTTTTTCATTATTGCAAGACAAAAACGACAAGCCCGCTGCATCATCGCAAAAGTCTTTTAAGCCACCACCTATTTATCTGAGAGAAAAAAATTCAAACGCGCTTCTAAAAAATCTACTGTCGACCATTGGTGAAAATACTTTTCACATCATTCCAATTAAACGAGGTAATATTGATGAAACTAAAATCCAAATATATGATGAAAAAGATTTCCGAAAAATTGTTAGTGAGTTTGAAAAAAATAAAACAAATTTTTATACATATCAACTTAAGAGTGCTAAAGGCCTACAAATAGTATTAAAGGGCATAGATTCATATGTTGAGCCTGAAGAAGTAAAATGTGCACTTATCGAACAAGGATTTAAAGTAAAAATTGTTACCAATATAATCAATAGAGAGAAGATTCCCCAGCCTCTATTTCGTGTTGAACTGGAGCCGAATGATATACAGTTAAAGAAAAATGAGACGCACCCAATTTATAGTCTAAAATACCTTTTACACCGAAAAATCACAGTTGAAGAGCCACGTAAGCGTTCAGGTCCCGTACAGTGCCATAATTGCCAAGAATATGGCCACACAAAAACCTACTGCAAATTACCTACAGTTTGTGTTATCTGCGGTGAATTGCATGGTACTGCTAACTGTACTAAGCCAAAAGTACAAGCTGAAAAAAAATGCAGTAATTGTGGAGAAAATCACACCGCTAATTACAGAGGATGCCGTGTATATTCTTTCGTTAAACAGGCTATGGGTCAAAAATCTAAATTAGCTCCAGTTCAATCAGCAAATGCTTACTCCGCCACTCTGCCTCAAACTAGCCAACTAGTTAATTCACGTGTATCGTATGCCGATGCTGCTAAGACTAGTTCTATTCCCACACAAAATGTTCCACCGCCAAGGAATTCAACGAATGCAAACTCTAGCTTTAACTTTAGTCGTCTTGAAGCTACTATTGAGAATCTGGTGCTAACTATAAACAACTTTACAACAAATATGACTAGCATGATGCAAGAAATGCTGAGAATGCAGAATACTCTGCTTCAAGCATTAGTCAACAAACCATGAACACGTTAAAACTATGTTTCTGGAACGCAAACGGCATTCGCCAACATAAAAATGAACTTGAGCACTTCCTCACGGAAAAAAATATTGATATAATGATGGTCTCTGAGACTCACTTGACTTCGAGAAGCTGCTTTAAAATAAATGGTTACACTTTATATGATTCATAGGACCCGAGAGGGAGAGCATGCGGTGGATCAGCAATTCTAATTAAGTCAAGACTCAAGCACTATATCCTTGAGAACGTTAGTGAAGAATATATGCAAGCTACGAATATTTTCGTAGAAAATTTTTGTGCGAACTTCGTGATATCATCAATTTACTCACCTCCCAGATTTTCAGTTACCGAAGATCAGTATGAGAAGTTCTACAAATCGCTTGGATCTTGTTTCGTGGCAGCTGGTGACTACAATGCAAAACATACATACTGGGGCTCGCGTCTTGTTACACCTAGAGGTAGAGCGTTGTTTAATACAATTTCAAAAATGGGCTTAGATGTCATTTCGAGTGGGGAGCCTACTTACTGGCCTACTGACGTAAGAAAAATTCCAGATGTTATAAAATTTGGCGTCACGAAAAATATCCATAGGGACTTAATTCACGTAGAGGGCTCTGTAGATCTGTCCTCCGATCACTCTCCCACAATAGTTACAATTTTCAACCCACTAAGGAGTGATTTAACTAACTCATATGCAAAAACTATTAACAGGGTCAACTGGCTAGGATTCAAAAAATATATTAGTAGTCACTGCGTAGAAAACATTCAGCTAAGATCACCTGATGATATTGAATTTAATATTGCCAATCTTAGCGAATATATTAAACAGGCTGCTGAACATGCCACTACTTCCTATCCGCAGACTGGCTTTAATAGAATTTATTCTACGGAAATTGAACGTCTTGTATGTGAAAAAAGGAGAGCTAGAAGAGAATGGCAACAACACCGATCACCCCTAAATAAAATCAGACTTAAAGAATGTACTAAACGACTCAAAGAGCTGCTATCGTCGGAAAAGACTGCATTACTGGAAAAGTATTTAGAAGGTCTTGATGTAACGTCAACATCTAATTACTCTTTATGGCGCGCTACTAGAAATCTTAAAAGACCCGTTGATCTCAAATCACCATTGCGTACTTCGACTGGAGGCTGGGCAAGAAGCGATAGTGAGAAAGGTAACTTATTTTCTGAGCATTTAAAATCTGTATTCACTCCCAATTCATGTACGGATGCTGCCGATTTACCGAGTGTAGTCTCTCTACCCCCTCGTCCCTTAAGGTTTAAGATGCGTGAACTACAAAAAATAGTTGCAGAACTCGACCCGAAGAAAGCTCCAGGTATTGATGGCATTAGTAACAAGATGCTGATGAATTTGCCTCATATTGCAATAAGAATCTTGCTATTTATTTTTAATGCAATTTTACGAATGCAGTATTTTCCACATAACTGGAAACTTGCCAAGATTAAAATGATTCCAAAGCCAGGCAAAGATCTTACCAAGGCTGAGTCATATAGGCCTATAAGCTTACTTTCAACAATTTCAAAGCTTTTCGAAAAGCTGCTCATGACTAAATTGTCCACAATTTTAGCTGATAGTGGGTGCATCCCGGACCATCAATTTGGCTTTAGAAGTCAGCATAGCACTATTGAGCAAACGCATAGATTGGTTCAAGTTTTAAGGAGGACATTTGAAGAAAAAAAGTATTGTTCTGCCCTTTTTATTGATGTTTCTCAGGCATTTGATAAAGTATGGCACGAAGGCCTGGTTTTAAAACTGAAGACATACCTACCAATAAACATACAAAAGCTTTTGGAAAGTTATATCCTTGATAGGAAATTTACTGTTGTGGAAGGAGACTTCATGAGTGTACCCGAGTCTATATCTTCTGGTGTGCCACAGGGTAGTATTCTGGGGCCAGTCTTGTATCTAATTTATACTTGTGATATGCCTGTGAGCAATAACATCCACACTTCTACATTTGCCGATGATACAGCCTGTTTGAGTATTCACAAAAATCCTGATGAGGCATCCCGCAATCTCCAAGCACACATTACCCAGCTTGAAATATGGTTGAACTTATGGAGAATTAAAGTCAATGAACAAAAGTGTGTTCATATAACGTTTACCCTAAGAAAAGATACCTGTTCCCCCATTCGAATCAACAATCAAAATATTCCTCAACATTCTCAAGTCAAATACCTTGGCATACACCTTGATCGAAGGCTTACATGGAAATATCATATTGACTCTAAGTTAACCCAAATGAAACTTAAATTGACTCAAATATATTGGTTAATTGGCAGAAATTCAACACTCAGCCTAGACTGCAAACTTTTGATATACAAGTCGCTTTTGAAGCCAATATGGTGCTATGGAATTCAGCTGTGGGGCACTGCTTCAGCTTCAAATGTCGAGAGAATCCAACGAAGGCAAAACAAAATTTTACGTTTGATAACATTTGCTCCATGGTACGTTAAATATTCAAATATTCATCGTGATTTAAATATGCCACTAGTGAGTGAAGAAATTGCAAAATACGCAGGCAAATATTTAACTAAACTCGAGTCACATCCCAATCCGCTTGCCCGTAATATTTTGAGCTTTACTGGACACATCCGCTTAAAAAAAAGGGACACAAGGGCTCTTATACCCAACACTCCAGATGGGACTGCTTAAAAATACTTCTTTTTGATTATCACTACTTATGTATTATTTATAACTATCACTAAGCCTATGTCCGATATTGGTCGGGCCTAATAATTATATTTAGATTTAAGATTTGATTACTTATTGTTAGTTCATTTTTGAAGATACAATAAATAAATATGTATATGAAAAAAAAAAAAAAATCTTTAAATATAATTGATTGCCTGCAGGAATTTACTACAATTTTTGGTAATCCAGAACTGATTGTCAGTGACAATGGAACACAGTTTTCCAGCGACAGTTTTCAAAAATTTTGTTTAGAAAATGGAATAAATCATATGTTTATAGCTCCATATCACCCACAGTCGAATGGCCAAGAGGTTCGTGGATACCATGAAAAGATCTTTACAAAAGCTAGAAGGATCTGGAACTACAAAACAAAGCTTGTATACATTCCTTCAATGCTATCGATCCTCTCGTAACATATCAACGGGAAAATCACCATCTGAATTGTTCCTGGGAAGGAAACTAAGAATAAATTTAGACTTATTAAAAAAACCAAATGTAGAAGAACCAGTTCGTAACACACTAATGGAAATACAATATAATAAGCAACATGGTGCTAGAGAAATAACCTACAATATAGGACAACATGTCTTTGTAAAATTATACAAACAAAATAAATATACATGGAATTCTGCTCTAATAGTGGAAAAACTTGGTACAGCTATGTACAGGGTGTTTTTTTAGAGGTATAGAACTTCGAATTGAAATAAAACACAAGAAAATCGTTTTAATGTCCATCAATTTGGCTTTATTGGAAGGATAATTTTATGCCATTAATGTTTAAATATGATTTCGGGCATGTGGCCGCCGCGGCTGGCTCGAATAAAGCCAATTCTACAGGTCCAAATTTTCAACCACTTTTTCGAGCATATGGGGCCGTATGTTGGCAATAACGCCACGAATGTTGGCTTCCAAGTCCGCTAACGTTTCTGGTTTGTTGGCGTAGACGAGCGACTTCACATATCCCCAAAGAAAATAATCCAATGGTGTCAAATCACACGATCTTGGTGGCCAATTGACAGGTCCATTCCGCGAAATTATGCGCTCATCGAATGTTTCCTTCAATAAATCGATTGTGACGTGCGCTGTGTGGCATGCAGCGCCGTCTTGTTGGAACCACAACTCATCCACATTCATGCCATCCAATTCGGGAACAAAATAGTCGGTTATATATATCAATGTCATTCAATTCATTAGAAAAAGAAAATTATTTACCTGATAATCAACAACAACCTGGATATCAACAACCTGAATATCACCAACCTGAATATCAACAACCTGAGTATCAACCACAACCTGAGTGTCAACAACATCCAGAGTATCAACAATATGATTATTATCAACAGCCTCAACACCAACGTTATTCTAGTTACCTACAAACTGTAGAACAGCCAACGACTAGTCAATCTCCACCAAATGCTGCCAGTGATATGGTTTTAAGAAGATCCAGTAGAACCCGTAAGCCTCCGTTCTGGGCACCGTATTATATCACTAAAACAAGGGGAGATGTTGGCAATACCAAGAATTAATGAAGGTGCTGTAAATAATGTGTAGACTGTGTAGTAGATAGACACTTATTTATTTTGTGATCTGAGAAAGCCATGTTTTAGATTGTCAGTCTAGTTAAGAATTGATATATTATTTTTTAGACGTTACTTCTTTTGTTTTATTTAAACCTTCTTTTGAGATAAATAAAAGAGAAGAACATAACAGATAGATAAATAAAATAAAGTGAAATTACATTTTTTTTAAACAAAATTTATGAAAATATTGATTAAATACTTATATACATTAACGGAACAATAAATAGTAATAAGTAAGTGCATAAAATTCATGAGGTATTTTAACTTTTGGTCCTTTATAATGGAAAGGGAAAATAAGTCTAAAACAAAAGCAATTTATGAAGAAGAAGAACTACCAATACAACAAAGAATAGAATTTTTAGCACATATTTGGACAATAATAGGAATGCCAGGTGTCCCAACTGAGGACCATGTCTTAAATAATACTCGTGTAGAAGAAATGACAGTTCGTGCAATCAGGTGGTCAGAACGTATAGAAAATGAAAATAGTATGCACCAATAATTTCGTAAAATATATATAAATTTGTAAATATGGGTAAAACAGAATCAAAAATGGAAAATCCCAATGCTAACGTGATTACCAATTTTGAAATCATTGATCATAAGTCAGAAATAAATTCATTATCGTTACTAATGCTAATATTAGTAATATTTTCAACTTGTTGCTTAAAATATATTTGTCACATAAAAGAGCTCTAAGAAAAAAGTATTTCAGTAAAGCAAATGATTTAGATAAATATGTAGATAGAATATAATGGATTGTATAATAGAGTATTCAGACAAAGAAATTTAATAGTACCTTTTTATCAATTACGTTTTAACAAGACAAGAAAATGAAGAAAATTAAAAAGAAAAGAAAAAAAAAGTTATTAAATTTTTTTAATAATAATAATAATAGTAATAACTATAACTATAATAGATATACTAACAATATCAATTGTAACAATGGAATGAGACAAAAATTTAGCAACTGAAGAAATAGAAACCATTAAAATAGTTAGAAAACTCGGATTTTCCCCTGAGATCAATACAATAGGAAAAGATAACTATGTTGCTGACGCTCTATCGCGAATTACAATAAATGACCTAAAAGACATGAATGATAAAATTTGTTCTATATTAAAAGTCACGACCAGATCGATGACCAATAAAAAAGAAAAAAATAGTAATACACTAAATGAACAGCATAAAAATAAAAATAATGATAAGCCCAGTATATATGTACCTTTAACAAACACTGACGTCAGAAAATACTATAAACTAAAGATTTCCCCCGGAAGATGTTATATCAAACGTGGAAATCTATAGTAACATATATACATATTAATGATTTGTTTACTAAAGAGAATTTTGACTTAGGACAATTTTTCTCTAGGCTCGAAAAAGTGGCCGGTAAACACGATATATATAATTTACAAGTGGCACCTAGTGAGAAAATTTTCGCATTTATCTCTATTAATGAATTTAAACCAAGGTTGGAAACCGAAAAAAATAACGGTATCGGTATTGATACCGGTACAATTATTTTTAAAATTTCGGTATCGGTAGCGGTATCGGTATTTTTTTTATTTCGGTATCGGTATTACCGGTACATACCGTTATCGAGTTTATAATACCGGTATACCGATATTACTGATAAATTTATTATTTCAGGCAGTGGACATAACAAAATATCTTTTTTTTATTAAATTACTTCAAAAAGGGAGTATTTTTACATTAACATAAAAGCATATAAACTTATTTGTTTCTATATATGTTTTTATACTATTATTGAAAAATAATTTATTAAAAAAGTGAAACAACCCAGCAAAAAACTTTGCCTACTAGAATGCAAAAAAGTGTATGTACTCCTCAGTCGTAAGTACTTACAATTTGACTGAATAACCCATTATTTTTGTTTGAGAAGTTCAAAAAGTATGCGGTACCCTATACTTTTTGCCTACTAACATGCAAAAGTTAATATATTACTGATTGCCTAAAAGTACTCAAAATTTAATGGGTTATTTTTTGCTCACAAATATGCAAAATTTTATAGATTAATTTTTGTTTAAACTTATTCTAAATTAATTTGCTAGTTTTTCTTATTAAAATAAATCAATAAATTTTTCTCTAGATATATTTCCTTATTAACTTGAAAGCACTACAACAAGTACTTTCACGTAATGATATAAATAAGTTCTTATTTTATTCATTAAAGGGCAGTCATTATTATGCACATAAAATAATTACATAAATAAGTACCAGTCATTACTTTGTAAGCCATTAAAAGAGTACTACCCATCACAAAATTTCGAAAAGTTTTTGCTGGGAAGAGGTAATATGAATAAAAAAAGTATTTGCTTTGTACTTAAAAATTTGTTTTAAACCCCCAAATATGTGTGTTTTTTTGTTTTTTTAAACAAATTTTTAAGTAAAAACCAAATACTTTTTTATTCATACTACCCAAGGAGACTGCAGTTCAAACTTTACGTATATAAAGCATACATTTTGGTTAATTAAACAAAATTGTAAAAATTAAAGTTTTGTCTATATTGATATATTACACTGTGTGACAAATTTTGATGAAATCGAAATACCTGGTACGTGTTACTATTTTTCCGCTAGGTATTGTCGAGTATAACAATACAAATTGTATTTGAAATTTCCCAGACACCTCCAAAATCTTGAGTTACGGGTAAAAACCGGTTTTTCGTACCCGTAGACACTTATCAACCTCCAACTAAGCTAAATATCAACTGATTTTAAATTTATAAACGTATACAGAAAGAAGAGACTAAGACCTTTTGAACCATATAGATATATCTTGTTTCAGTAAATTTCAAATATGTCTTTATTTTTTCACCATATATGATTTTTTCGGTTTTTTTTCGACACGTTCTTAGGCAATATTTTTGTACTGGACCTATATTGTTTATAACTGTGTTTATAAAACATAATTGAATAAGAGTAATTCACAGGACTGTTTTAAATATTTTGTTAGAAGACTTTTTGTTAAAAAAAAACTACCTGTATGATGTATTTTGCGTTCTATTTATACGCTTTCGGTGTATTTAAGCTTCCAGGATGATGAAAGTACAATTTAATAGATGTATATAAACACAGAGTACAAAATTGGTACAACAGTGGTCGCCAAAATTTTTTCCTTCATTTTAAAAATACTTTTCTTCACCTCAAGAGAGGAATCTTTAACTTCAAATATAAAAGTTTAGAAGTTTTTTCTCTACCCAACCTTATATATTACGGTGAAGTCTGTAAACAAGACCAACACCAAAGAAAGAAAGTTAATTGAAATATATTTTTGCAATTTTTGCACATATTACGGTTTACAGCTCAACTAAGTTGGATTGAAATTGAAACAACTTAACTTTTAAGCAACTGTTTTTTTTTGGTATTCTGAATAACAACTAATTTTAGTTGACTTCGAAACAATGCACGAAAAACAAAGATTCTTATCTATGCTATATGTTTTAAATATTTTTAGTTTTGGCCTTGCTATTTTTTCTTGAGATTCTATGTTTTATGAACATGGGAATAATATTGGTTGACAAATGTGATTGGTTGGCGTCTGGAATAGTAAAGCAAAATGAACACAATGGTCGAAATAAAAAGCAAAATGATAAAAAGTTGTCTCATGGTGAAAAAAGTTGCAATACATAATAAAAATTTATTTTTTGGCCGGAATCGGTATACCGGTACGTACCGGTATGGACGTAAACGGTAGTCTGGATACCGGTATTTTCTAACCGAAATGGATTTCGGTATCGGTAACGATACCGGTATCTAATTTTAGCGGTACTTGAATCGGTATCGGTATTTTTATGATGCCGTTTGCCAACCTTGATTTAAACTTATGGGCAATAAAATATTAAATAAAATTAAAGTAGCGCTACTAAATGAGGTGACCCAAATCAATAATAAGAATGCCAAGGCAATTCTTGAAATTATGCTCAAATATCACGATGATCCAATAGAAGGAGGACATTGTGGAATATATAGAACATTAGAAAAAATAAAAAGATATTACTATTGGAAAAATATGTCCAAAGACATATCTAAATACGTAAAAACATGTCACAAATGTCAAACTGCTAAAACCCTAAAACATAACAAAAGTCCAATGACTGTGACACCAACGCCAACAAAACCATTTGATACGGTAGTGGTAGACACAATAGGACCATTCCCAAAATCATTATTTGGAAATGAATACGCAATCACAATAATATGTGATTTAACTAAATATTTAGTAACTATACCTGTTGCGGCGGCAACAAGAGCGTTTGGACAAAGCAATAATAAAACAATATCGGCGTCGGTTTACTTTTGAGCGTTTTATTATCTGTCAAAAAATAATGGTTTCCATGGAAAATACAACATTCACTAAATTTCCTTAAATACTTACAATTTTCTGTCCTCGCTCACGACTTTGTCAAAAGAATAAAAAATGTTCATTCTTTTCCTTTACAATTGAGGTAAGCGGTTACTAATTAAAAAAATACTCGATACCGAGTAAATCCGTGCCGTGATTACACCGACAGTCAAATAAATAAATACATAAAAATACAGCTCTGGTCGAAATCGACCGTTAAATAATAATTCCAAAATATCAATATTAATTTGTAACATCCCGGGCCTCGTGTGTCGACCTGGGAGACTCACCACAAACGTCCAGTACTGCCAGCTTTGATGCCGGGCGCCTCAAATTACCCATGTTTGTCTTAACTACTGCTGCGCGAACCTGCCCATCTGCAACCTGGAATACTTCCACAATTAAACCTCTTTTCCATTGCCCGCGGGTTTCATTGTCATCACAAATGATGACCACATCGCCAACTTGTATCGGCTTGACTGGAGTGTACCACTTTGTTCGGCGAGTTATTTCCGGCAGATACTCCAGTATCCACCTCTTCCAAAACGTTTGCTTCATCTGCTGAAGTATCTGCCACTGCTTCCTAAAACATACTCTCTCAGGCACTGCAGGCGTTTGAAGTATGTTTGGACATCCCATCAAAAAATGGTTGGGTGTTAAAGGTTCTGCCTCGGAGTGTTCGATTGGAAGATGCGTAAGAGGTCGTGAGTTGATTAAATTTTCCGCTTCCACAAGTAGGCTGTAAAATGTCTCAATCTGCGGAGCCTTTTCATTCAACGTAAATGTTAATACCTTTTTACCATACGTTCCCAGGCACCTCCTGCCGATGGATTAGCTGGAGTGTTAAACACCCATTCTATTCCCCGTTTCGAACACTCGTTCACCAATTTCGTTTCATCAAAAATAAATTCTTCTTTACTCGCCCCTACAAAATTTGTGCCTCTATCGCTTCTTAGCCGCATTGGTAGTCCCCGTCTATTTATGAAATTTTTAATGCATATGATCACTGCGTCGGTCGATAAATCTCTTGCGAGTTCCAAATGAATCGCCCTTACTGCAAGGCAAGTGAATAGAGCCACCCATCTTTTTTCCTGTCGACGGCCTATAGAGACAAAAAAAGGACCAATGTAGTCCACTCCAGTATAGGAAAATGGCCTCACATACGGAGTTACTCTATCTGCTGGGTGTTGGAGCATTAAGGGCGGCCTTGGAACGGCTGACATGTTTTTGCAAATTTGGCAATTTGATCTGACCGACCTTACAACTTGGCGCAGGCAAGGTATCTAAAATCTTAGTCTAATCGCGGCGCAGATAGATTTTTGGTTTTGGTGCCTGAAATTATCATGGTAATGTTTCACTATCAACCTCGTGAGCTGATGATTCTTTGGCAATATTATAGGCTCCTTTGTACTGCGATTAATACAGGTGGCATTATAGATTCGGCCAGATAAACGTATAAGTCCCTCTTTGCTTAATAATGGAGAAAGCTTAAAAATTGGACTCGACTTGGGAATACTTTTATTTGCTTTTAGCCTGCTGTACTCTTCGCAGAAAATATCTCTTTGAACCATTTTACATAAATATTCCGTTGTGTTGTTAATTTCATTTGCACTTAATTGTATACCATGTGCGGCCTTTATATTGTTACACCTCATGTTGAATGATCTGAAAATTCTAACTGCACGGCGAACCCAACTCATAACTCTGACCAATTTTAAAAAACTTGAATAACGATTAAAAGGTATAACGGCGTTCACAGCAATGGCAAACACAAATGTTGATCTTTTCTCTTCCGCGACTTCATGTTTGTCGATATCGTTTGGAATATTCGGCCAATTTGACTTATTATCTCTTAAAAATGAGGGGCCGTTTAACCAGCGTGATGTTGAATATGCACTTGAAAAGTCCTGTGGTCGCGTTGCATCATCAGCAGGACTTAAGGCACCAGGCAACCATCGCCATTGTTTCGCATCAGAAGATTCAAGTATCTCCGCGATGCGATGTCCGACGAATTGTTTGTAGGTCCTGCAGTCGGATTGGATCCACTTGATCACCGTTTTGGAATCTGACCAAAACACAATTTCTCTAGGCTTGATATTATGGGAGGCTAGTATCGACTCCTTCAATCTGATTCCAAGTACTGCAGCCTGAAGCTCGAGGCGAGGGATAGAAAGTGGTTTTAAAGGTGCGCACCTTGACTTACCCGCGATAAAAGCGATGATTGCTCCACTGAAACATATTCTCCAATATGCGACTGTGGCGTAGGCGACCTCACTAGCATCCGAAAAGATGTGCAACTCAACAATAGTTTCCTTAAAAAATAGATTCGGGTAATAACAGCTTGGAGTGGTAACTTGCCTTATATTATACAGGCTTCTATACCACGAGAACCACCTTGCATAGATTTCATCTGGAATGGCTGAGTTCCAGTCCACTTTGGTTCTCCATAGCTCCTGAAAAAATTATCAAATGTAAAGCAACAATAACTTTTCTGATTTGTTGTCGGAATAGAGGTATTATTCCTAATTTCATAAAAAATTCCACTAAAAATATTTTTACTATTTTTCATGGTAACGGCCAATTGTCTACACAATCGATGATTTCGAGAAATATTAAAAATTTTCAAAGCAAGATGCTGAATTGGGCAATTAAACAAAAACATGAAAACCTTGAGGAGTTTGGAATTGAAATATCAATTATTGAAGCAGCATTAAGAAGAATTTTAAGTATTCAAGATATTAAAAATTTTTTAGAATATACTAAAAGGGTAGAAGAGACATTTACAAAAAGAATTAAAAAGGTACATATTAAAAAATTTAATTGTGTAGTTAATTTACAAGAAAGAGAACTAGGAATCAGGTTAAACCAAAAATGGTTTGTTAATAAATCAGATGTAGTTTTTCCTTTTGATGTACAATACATATTATCTCTAGGAAAGAAACATGCATTACCAATACAAGGAAATGATTTACCTATTATGAAGGTCATAGCAGATGGAGAAGACTTCATCCAGACTGTACAAGATAGGGAAAAACAAGACATAATTAGATCAAGATTCACTACAATTGTTGATAGTCACATAAACAAAAGTATATTGACCAATAGGGATAAATATGTGATTAATTGTGTAAAATCTGCAAAAAAGTTTTTAAAATTAAATAATAATGTAATTATTTTAAATGCAGATAAGGGAAACGTTACAGTTGCTATGAATAGAAGTGACTATGACGTGCGAATCGATAACATTTTAAGTGATGTTGAAACATATAATCTAGTTAATAGAGATCCTACTAGTAGATTACAAAAATGTAATAATGAGTTAGTTGAAGAACTTTTTAGGGCAAGTATTATTTCCAATTCAGAAAAATACAAATTAAATACAAATTCAGCTATATCTCCAAAATTATATGGACTACCTAAGATCCATAAAGATAATTTTCCATTAAGACCAATTTGTTCTAGTATAAATTCTCCTTCTTATGAACTTAGCAAATATATAACACATATTCTAAAAAAATTAACTACAGGTTCGGAATATAATATCATTAATTCTTTAGATTTTAAAAACAAAATAAAACAGTTAAGATTAGATAGTGATGATAAATTAATATCCTTTGATGTTGTATCTCTATTTCCAAGCATACCAGTTGATCTGGCTATGAATATAATAGATGAAAATTGGAATAGGATAACACAATACACAGATATTAATAAGAGTTTATTTTTACGTATTGTAAAGTTTTGTATAGTTGAGAGTAGATATTTTAAATGCAATGATAAAATGTACCAACAACAGAAAGGTCTTCCTATGGGATCACCAGCTTCACCATTTATAGCGGATATAGTGATGGAAAAACTATTAGATGAAAGTATCAGAAAATTAACTATTAAACCAAAATTTTTGGTGAAATATGTTGATGATTTATTTTGCATAATTCCAGAAAATGAAATAAATACTATTTTATCAACATTTAACTCTTTTCACCAAGACATAAAATTTACAATTGAAATGGAAAATAACTCAGTACTTCCATATTTGGATACATTAATATTAAAAAAGGGAAATAAATTATCAATAGATTGGTACAAAAAACAAACTTCATCGGGTAGGATTATTAATTATTACTCAAAACATCCTAAGTGGATGATAATTAACACAGCTAAGAACTTCATAGAACGAATATTGACAATAAGTGATATTGAATTCCATAAGAAAAATATAAAGAAGATAATAAGTATACTGAATGAAAATAATTTCCCCTATTATCTTTCTTGTAAATTAATAAGGCAATTTAATAATAAAAATAATAATATTAATAATAATAATAATAATAATAATAATAATAATAATAATAATAATAATAATAATAATAATAATAATAATAATAATAATAATAATAATAATAATAATAATAATAATAATAATAATAATAATAATAATAATAATAATAATAATAATAATAATAATAATAATAATAATAATAATAATAGTAATAATAATAATAATAATAATAATAATAATAATAATAATAATAATAATAATAATAACAATAATAATAAAAATAATGAACCAAAAATTTATAAATCTTTAGTATATGTACCAAAAATGTCAGAAAGATTAGAAAAATCAGAAATTTATGACAAGGCAAAGTATAAGATGGCATACAAGATGTATAGTACTTTAGGAAATTTATTTACTAACACAAAAGATAGGATTAAAAAACTAGATAGATCTAATGTAATCTACAAAATACCATGTAAAGGAAACGACAACGAGAGATGCGACAAGATGTATGTGGGCACAACTAAAAATAAATTAAAGACAAGATTAGCCGGACATAAAACAGACCAAAGGTATAGGAATATTAATCCACATAAGACAGCTTTATCTTCACATTGTTTAGATTTAGATCATTATCCAGATTTTGATAATACTTCAATTTTGAATACAGAATCTAATTATAAACGTAGGTATATGTTAGAAATGTTACACATTATAGATGTTCCAACAAATCAGAGAATTAATTTCAGAACAGATACAGCCAATGTTGCGCAGTCTTATAGATATTTATTACATAAAAACAAGAATAGGGTTTAAGAAAGAAACATACAACAACATAATTATTTTTAATGATATTCTTATAAACATTTTTTATAAAAAAATAAAATAATTAAAAAAAAGTTTAATTAATTAATGTTAATGATTTTGGTATATAAAAATCATGATACTTATTTCTTCTATTTATTATTAAAAATTATAATATACATGTATGTTATAAACTTTTTTCAACTCATATTTTGTAAATATTCATTACAACATTATTAAAAAATTTTTAAGAAACTCAAAGACACAATGTTATGTAAAAGTATTAAAAATATGTATTATCATTTCTTAGAACCTTTCCAAAATTCTATATGAACAAATATTGTAGACTTATACCTATTTTGTTTTATTACCAAAACTATTAAAAAATTGTAAAAATAATTTTTATGACACACTTTGTTATTTAAAATTTTTTTTAAGAAATATTTTTTATGACACACTTTATTATTTGAAAATTGTATACATAATTGAGAGAAAAAAAAAGGAAAAAGAAAAAACAAAAAAACAAAAAATCAAAATACAATATTCTATATCCTGAAGAAGTAAACCGAAGGTTTACGAAATATTGAAACAATAAAGCATTATACAAATAGACCTAAAGCTCAAAAAAATAGTTTAATTAAATATATAAGAAAAAGGTCGAAAAATTAGATAAAAGAATTATAATTGTGAGCCCGAAAGCAGAAAGCAAAAAAGTGATGAATAGTGATATTTTCAATATGAATACACAAAGATTTATTCAAGATAGGAGAACAGGATACAACGGATTTCTCAATCATATTAACAACAGAAGCAATTTTAGTAGTAATTATGGAAGAACATATCAATACGAACAAGATGCTGACAACAATTTCGCAAACTATCAAGAAAGATATTATATCAATAATAATAGAGAAATCAATATGGTCAGAAGAATAAGTGAAGGAAGAAACACCAGAAATAGAAATATAAGAGAAAATCAATACATAAATAATGACAGATTAAGGAGAAGAAGGGAAGACACACTTTTTGAAAACAATAGTAGAGGAAACGGATATGGAATACTTAAAAGGAATAATGAGACGAGATGGACCATGAATAGGTACAAAAAAATCAGGGAAAAAATTATCAAATGTAAAGCAACAATAACTTTTCTGATTTGTTGTCGGAATAGAGGTATTATTCCTAATTTCATAAAAAATTCCACTAAAAATATTTTTACTATTTTTCATGGTAACGGCCAATTGTCTACACAATCGATGATTTCGAGAAATATTAAAAATTTTCAAAGCAAGATGCTGAATTGGGCAATTAAACAAAAACATGAAAACCTTAAGGAGTTTGGAATTGAAATATCAATTATTGAAGCAGCATTAAGAAGAATTTTAAGTATTCAAGATATTAACAATTTTTTAGAATATACTAAAAGGGTAGAAGAGACATTTACAAAAAGAATTAAAAAGGTACATATTAAAAAATTTAATTGTCTAGTTAATTTACAAGAAAGAGAACTAGGAATCAGGTTAAACCAAAAATGGTTTGTTAATAAATCAGATGTAGTTTTTCCTTTTGATGTACAATACATATTATCTCTAGGAAAGAAACATGCATTACCAATACAAGGAAATGATTTACCTATTATGAAGGTCATAGCAGATGGAGAAGACTTCATCCAGACTGTACAAGATAGGGAAAAACAAGACATAATTAGATCAAGATTCACTACAATTGTTGATAGTCACATAAACAAAAGTATATTGACCAATAGGGATAAATATGTGATTAATTGTGTAAAATCTGCAAAAAAGTTTTTAAAATTAAATAATAATGTAATTATTTTAAATGCAGATAAGGGAAACGTTACAGTTGCTATGAATAGAAGTGACTATGACGTGCGAATCGATAACATTTTAAGTGATGTTGAAACATATAATCTAGTTAATAGAGATCCTACTAGTAGATTACAAAAATGTAATAATGAGTTAGTTGAAGAACTTTTTAGGGCAAGTATTATTTCCAATTCAGAAAAATACAAATTAAATACAAATTCAGCTATATCTCCAAAATTATATGGACTACCTAAGATCCATAAAGATAATTTTCCATTAAGACCAATTTGTTCTAGTATAAATTCTCCTTCTTATGAACTTAGCAAATATATAACACATATTCTAAAAAAATTAACTACAGGTTCGGAATATAATATCATTAATTCTTTAGATTTTAAAAACAAAATAAAACAGTTAAGATTAGATAGTGATGATAAATTAATATCCTTTGATGTTGTATCTCTATTTCCAAGCATACCAGTTGATCTGGCTATGAATATAATAGATGAAAATTGGAATAGGATAACACAATACACAGATATTAATAAGAGTTTATTTTTACGTATTGTAAAGTTTTGTATAGTTGAGAGTAGATATTTTAAATGCAATGATAAAATGTACCAACAACAGAAAGGTCTTCCTATGGGATCACCAGCTTCACCATTTATAGCGGATATAGTGATGGAAAAACTATTAGATGAAAGTATCAGAAAATTAACTATTAAACCAAAATTTTTGGTGAAATATGTTGATGATTTATTTTGCATAATTCCAGAAAATGAAATAAATACTATTTTATCAACATTTAACTCTTTTCACCAAGACATAAAATTTACAATTGAAATGGAAAATAACTCAGTACTTCCATATTTGGATACATTAATATTAAAAAAGGGAAATAAATTATCAATAGATTGGTACAAAAAACAAACTTCATCGGGTAGGATTATTAATTATTACTCAAAACATCCTAAGTGGATGATAATTAACACAGCTAAGAACTTCATAGAACGAATATTGACAATAAGTGATATTGAATTCCATAAGAAAAATATAAAGAAGATAATAAGTATACTGAATAAAAATAATTTCCCCTATTATCTTTCTTGTAAATTAATAAGGCAATTTAATAATAAAAATAATAATATTAATAATAATAATAATAATAATAAAAATAATAATAATAATAATAATAATAATAATAATAATAATAATAATAATAATAATAATAATAATAATAATAATAATAATAATAATAATAATAATAATAATAATAATAATAATAATAATAATAGTAATAATAATAATAATAATAATAATAATAATAATAATAATAATAATAATAATAATAATAATAATAATAATAATAACAATAATAATAAAAATAATGAACCAAAAATTTATAAATCTTTAGTATATGTACCAAAAATGTCAGAAAGATTAGAAAAATCAGAAATTTATGACAAGGCAAAGTATAAGATGGCATACAAGATGTATAGTACTTTAGGAAATTTATTTACTAACACAAAAGATAGGATTAAAAAACTAGATAGATCTAATGTAATCTACAAAATACCATGTAAAGGAAACGACAACGAGAGATGCGACAAGATGTATGTGGGCACAACTAAAAATAAATTAAAGACAAGATTAGCCGGACATAAAACAGACCAAAGGTATAGGAATATTAATCCACATAAGACAGCTTTATCTTCACATTGTTTAGATTTAGATCATTATCCAGATTTTGATAATACTTCAATTTTGAATACAGAATCTAATTATAAACGTAGGTATATGTTAGAAATGTTACACATTATAGATGTTCCAACAAATCAGAGAATTAATTTCAGAACAGATACAGCCAATGTTGCGCAGTCTTATAGATATTTATTACATAAAAACAAGAATAGGGTTTAAGAAAGAAACATACAACAACATAATTATTTTTAATGATATTCTTATAAACATTTTTTATAAAAAAATAAAATAATTAAAAAAAAGTTTAATTAATTAATGTTAATGTTTTTGGTATATAAAAATCATGATACTTATTTCTTTTATTTATTATTAAAAATTATAATATACATGTATGTTATAAACTTTTTTTAACTCATATTTTGTAAATATTCATTACAACATTATTCAAAAATTTTTAAGAAACTCAAAGACACAATGTTATGTAAAAGTATTAAAAATATGTATTATCATTTCTAAGAACCTTTCCAAAATTCTATATGAACAAATATTGTAGACTTATACCTATTTTGTTTTATTACCAAAACTATTAAAAAATTGTAAAAATAATTTTTATGACACACTTTGTTATTTAAAAATTTTTTTAAAAAATATTTTTTATGACACACTTTATTATTTGAAAATTGTATACATAATTGAGAGAAAAAAAAGGAAAAAGAAAAAACATAAAAACAAAAAATCAAAATACAATATTCTATATCCTGAAGAAGTAAACCGAAGGTTTACGAGATATTGAAACAATAAAGCATTATACAAATAGACCTAAAGCTCAAAAAAATAGTTTAATTTAATGTATTTTAGTATTGGGGCCTCACGTTGGACCCCATTCTCTTGTAATATGCATTTTTATTTTCTTCTTATTTTTATTATTTATTCGGTTACAAATCGGAACGGTACGGACGTTCTTGAAAGCTAGCTAGTTCGGTAATTGATGGCAGGGATCTTGTTCCAGTTTTCGATATTGGTATGTATTACAAAAAAAAATTTAACGTGCCCTAAATTATAAGTAGAGAATTTTACTTAAGTTTTCATTGTCAACCCCTTTTTCGATATCTTTTTTTATTAAGCTTAGATGTTTACGCTTAAAACCTTCTCACATATGTACCCACCACCCAATGTTTTTTTTCGAAGTCTCAGAGCTATATTCATAAAAAAAACTTAACACAACCTCTCCCAAAGACCCTTAAAGTTTTACTTCAAGAAGATTATTACTTCATGTTCATATTCATATAAATTTATTAAACATATCTTTGTTTCAAACCATTATCATAGAAAGAAAAAAAATGTTTATGGTATAATATATAATTGCTTATGTCTCATAAAGGGTTAATACCTATTTTTACAAATAATAAGTAAAAGAAAATACGATACAAAATAAATATGTTGCGAACACAATAATCACAATATATTAACAGCAAAGATTTCTTGTTTTTTTTCTTTTCATTAATAAGAAAAATGTACAATTATGGTTTAATATTTTTGTGTTAGTGAAAAAGGGGGAATTTCGAGTATTTTCCGTTTTGGGAGTTATTATTATTATTATTTATTTTTCTATTATTATTTTTTTTTTATAGAATTGGAAAAAAAATGCTTATATTTATATTAATATTATAATATATTTATATATTTATTTTTTTATATATACTTTTTTTGTAATAAAAACTCGACTTTTGCATATAAAAAAACTGGACACTCCCGGAGAATATTTTGGGAGTTCTGGCGAAACGACACGCTTAAAAAAAATTTAATATCCCAGCTAAAAAAATATGTATGGAGCATATATGATATCCCATATATGGTTCGGATCCGAAAAATGAGGGTATATGGTCATATATGATAATATATATTCATACATTTTCATACATATACATATTTGGAAATTCATATTCATATTTATTAATATTACTTTTTTTAAGATTTTAAACATCGAAGTTGTATTTCATGAAACATTTGTTTGGATAAATAATTAAAAACGAACTAAAAGATATTTTTTTCATCATTTTAAGAGAAAAGGTGCATCTATTATTTAAAAAAACAAAACTCATCTTCGTACACAAAATTTAATTTAAAAAGAATTTAGATTAAAAACTAATGCAATTAGTCATTAAAAAAATTATCCGTTTATACCAACACTAGGTTTCAATTAAAGTTTTTGCACTAATATGAACTTTGTTTCTTAACAATATCTAGAGTATTTTCTATAAAATGAATGACTGAGCATCCTTTTTATTATTTAATTTTTTAATAGGGCCGCAATGTAAAAAATCGTACAAGAATTGGGTTTATTTTTTAAACGCTGAGGCTGTACGAATATAAACTTTGCAAACCGTTTGTAATTTCTAATAGATTTGCAATTCACTAGTGATAAAAAACAGAGGCGGTATTCGATGTTTGATGCAAATGTTCTTGCGTTAGTGCAAATGAAAAATATCTTAGCTTTTCTTTAAAATCCAACAACAAAATACACACACAATCCACAGAAAAGCTACGATATTTTGCATTTGCACTAACGCAAAACATTTGCATCAAACATGGACTACCGCCAGAGAAAAAGTTCGAGTTAAGAAAATGCAAGCTTTTTTGATTACAATCTTATGTGAGATATCATGTATGCATATATTCCATACATGAATTCATACATATTCATATATATTTATATAAATTCATATATTAAAAATATATAGACCATGCATAATTTTTTTAGCTGGGATGTTTGAAAACTCTGCTGTTAATGAGAATAATAGTAACATACATACATATTTACATGGTGTAATAATTTAATAATATGTATGTATGTACATATGCATAATTAGGCGTTCCCGTAGTCGGGTACAGATAGAATTTAAAAGTGAACAAAAAAAAATCAACTTACGCGCTTTATGTCCAACGCTGCATGAAGGCCTTCTGCAATCTTATTGATGACATATGCACGTTTTGCGAGTTGGTATTTTTAAAGATATTTGATATATGTTAAGATAATCAAGTTTTTTTTTCTTAGTGGTCTTATAGGTTAGTATTCAATCTACAAGTTTTGGGGGATTTTGTATATGTTAATAGGGGATAATTATTATAGAAGTGTTAGTTTAATAATTCATACTTTTGTTTTATGGATATGTGTTAATATAAAGGTAGGCATAAAAAAAATTCAATAGTTGAAGGTTAGCCGCGAATAACGTTTTAAGTGACAAAATAATAACTTTGCAGGAGAGCCAAAAAACGTATTTTAAGGCAAGATTGTTTTTTTCGTTTAATTTTTTTTAGCGTATCGAAAATAATGATAACTAGCATTATCTTTTCTTTTTGTATCTCTGCTACATTTATCAATTATTTTCGAAAATTTTGTTTACATGATTTTATTAGTTACTTACAAAGTTTTCCACTGACTGACTGATTGTAATTGTATTTTGACGGCGATCAGATGCATAATTTTGGATGGTTTGATGTTTGAACAACGCAAGAGAGTTATGTTAATAGTAATCTGTGAAAAAACTGTTTTTTTTTAAATTGTCTTTTACAACGTTATTCGCGACTGTGCTTCAGTTAATGACGATTGCTTCTATAATTACGATAATGATTATTATTCTAGTTATGATTTGGATTGTGAAAATGTTTCATTACTTTCTGTTTTTTTCACGTTTAGTAGCAATGAGTTTTTATATGTAGTTTTAGATAGTTAAAATTAAGTTTGTTAGAAAGATTAGTTATTTAACGTAGATACTCAAAATTATGTGATGGCTCTTGACCACAAAGTAATTTTTCTTCTTCTTCTTTTGATGTAAAAATTCCTTTAAAATAGTGAAACAGCAAGGCGGTATTTGCATTTATAGATGTCGGTGTTCTTGCAGCTTTAAGTTATGTTCGATTAAGTTTGTCTGGGCGGAGGAGTGGTACTAGGGACGTAACAGTATTCGCTCCTGTGTAGTTAACAGGCTTCTTAAGAAATTAGCCTCCCGTGTTGAACAGCACCTTAGCGGAAAGTCGTGTGCTATCTTTTAAATTTTTACGCAAGATTAAATACGATGTATGTATTTTTCTGCATTATTAACTCCAAACACGCCTTATTCGAGATATATTTATGTTGCAGTTAAGGGGCAATACGTAAATAGAAAACTTAAAATGTTATTTATTCATTTTCATTAAACAATTTTATTATTTTTTATATTTTCGAATGGGATAAATAAGAATATAAATATAAATAAGAATAGATTTTAAGCAAACTATTTAAAAAAAGTTGTTCACTTTTTGAACTAAATGTAATTAGATATTTGCTCCTAGTGTTTTCACTTCATATTCATTATTATTGCCCAAAACAAAAATATTCGTTTATTTTTTCATTGAACGCTTTTTCTCTAAATTTTTAGACTCCCCATTAAAACGTTTGTTACAAAAAAAGTTTCTATTCCCTATTCTTTGAGAAAGACCCCACATGTATGTACGAATATGCTAGCCTAATAATATAAAAATTCCATCATATTCCAACATTCCATCATATTCCAACATTCGAAAAAAAAACAAAAACAAAACGCACACAAAATAAACCAAAAATAAAAAACTTACTTTGTGCTGTAGGTGAATTTAACTTTAATCAAAGTTATTAATAATTAAAAAAATATATTATTTTTAAGCATCTAAAGGAAAATAATACAGTACCACTCGTTATTTAAATATCCAAATTTTATTAGTTTCAGCAATAATCGTTTAAGTACATAGAAAGATGGAAATAAGAATAGAATGAACAAATAAAATACGTTTTTCCTTCTGAGTGTTTATGGAGTTGCCAAGCCAAATTGTTGTATTTTTTTTAGCAAATTAAGAGAGAAAGAGAAATCATGGCTTTAAGATTGGCTAATATTCTTAACTGTTTTTAACTATCTTAGACACAAAAATGTAGAAGAAAAAATACATTCTGCACTGCTCCTATTGTCAATCTATCTAACAAAAAAAAATCAAGCGAATACGTTGAGTTTAAGTCAGTTAAAATGGTTCTTAGCTTTTTTCACTTGCCTATTTATATATATACCATCTGAATTGCCTAAAAGACCTTGTTGGCAATGTGGCCAAATGCATTTTGTTAAAGATTGCAGATACACTAATCACAAATGCAACCTATGTAACAGAACTGGGCACAAAGAGGGATTTTGTTCGTGTTTCCCTGGAAAAAGTAATCATCAAAATCAACCAAAATATCAAATGTTTAAAAATAATCATAAGAATAAAAATGATTATGTAAAAAGTGTGCACACTTCTAACAGAAACAGAAGATATGTGAAGTTAGTTATCAATAATATAAATGTTAAACTACAACACGATACTGGATCGGATGTTACAATAATTTACAAACCAACATGGGAAAAAATCGGTAAGCCAACATTACACGAATCTACTTTACAACCTCGAGATGCTTCAACTAACAATATACACATTGTTGGAGAATTTGAGGCCAAAGTATATTCCCACTTATTGGCCTGCTGACATGCATAAAATTCCGGATGTAATAGATTTTGGCGTTATGAAAAATATCTCGAGGGACTTAATTCAAATTGAAGCTTCTCTAGATCTCTTGTCCGATCACTCTCCCACGATCGTTACAATTTGTACCCCATTAAGAAGTGACTTACCTCACCCATATGCGAATTTGATAAATCGTGTTAATTGTCTGCGATTTAAAAAATATCTTAGTAGTCATTGCACGGAAAATATTACGCTAAGAACACACGATGATATTGAATTTAACATTGCCAACCTTAATGAAAATATTAAACCGGCTGCTGAACATGCCACTACCACCCATCCTCACACTAGGGTAAATAGAATTTATTCTACGGATATTGAACGTCTCGTAAGTGAAAAAAGAAGAGCTAGAAGAGAATGGCAACAGCACAGATCACCCCAACTTAAAATCAGATTTAAAGAGTGTACTAAACGACTCCAAGAGTTGCTTGCATTTGAAAAAACTGCATCTCTTAAAAATTATTTGGAAGGTCTTGATGACACACCAGCATCTAATTACTCTTTGTGGCGCGCTGCTAGAAAGCTTAAAACACCAGTTGAGTTTAAACCACCTCTGCGCACATCTACAGGAGGTTGGGCAAGAAGCGATCCTGCAAAAGGTAAAATATTTGGCGAGCATTTAAAATCCGTATTTACCCCAAACACATGTTCTGGTGCTGTTGATTTGCCAAATGTAGTTGCGCTACCCCCTCGACCAATAAAATTTAAGACGCGTGATGTACAAAAACTAATTGCAGAACTCAACCCGAAAAAAGCTCCGGGTATTGATGAAATTAGTAACCAGATGCTGATAATGTTGCCTCGTATAGCTATTAGAATCCTGCTATTCATTTTTAATGCCATTTTATGATTGGAGTTAAAATGATTCCAAAGCCGGGCAAAGATCTTACCAAAGCTGAGTCATATAGACCAATAAGTTTACTGTCAAACAATGTCAAAGCTCTTTGAAAAGTTACGCATGACAAAATTGTCCCCAATTCTAGTTAGTAGTGCGTGCATACCGGACCACCAATTTGGTTTTAGAAGTCAGCATAGCACCATTGAACAAACTTATAAGAAAAACTTTTGAAGAAAAACAGTATTGCTCTGCGCTGTTGATTGACGTTTCTCAGGCATTTGATAAAGTGTGGCATGAAGGCCTAATTTTAAAATTAAAGAGTTACCTACCAATAAACATTCTAAATCTGCTGGAAAGTTACATTATTTCCCGGAAATTCACTGTTGTGGAAGGAAACTTTATGAGTACGCCTGAAATAATCTCATCCGGTGTGCCACAGGGGAGTATACTGGGGCCAGTTTTGTATTTGATTTATACTTGTGATATGCTAATGAGCAGTAACATTCACACATCTACATTTGCCGATGATACAGCCTGCCTTAGTATGCATGAAAACCCTCACGAGGCTTCCCGATATCTTCAGCAACATATTACTCAGCTAGAACTATGGTTAAATATGTGGAGAATAAAGGTAAACGAACAGAAGTGTGCAAGGTAACATTTACCTTAAGAAAGGACACTTGTTCCCCCATTACAATCAATAATCAAATTGTTCCTCAAAACTTACACGTAAAATGCCTTGGTATACATCTTGATCGAAGGCTCACATGGAAATACCACATTGACTCTAAGCTAACACAAATGAAACTTAAACTAACTCAGATACATTGGCTGGTTGGTAGAAATTCAACCCTCACCCTAGATTGTAAACTTTTAATATACAAGTCGCTCTTAAGACCTATATGGTGCTATGGAATTCAGCTTTGGGGTACTGTTTCAGCTTCCAATGTCGAGAGAATCCAACGAAGGCAAAACAAAATTTTACGGTTAATAACATCGGCTCCATGGTATATAAAAAATTCAAATATACATCGTGATTTAAATATGCCACTAGTGACTGAAGAAATTGCAAAATACGCAGGCAAATATTTAACAAAACTCGAGTCACATCCTAATCCGCTTGCCCGTAATATTTTGAATTTTACTGGACAAATCCGCCTAAAAAAGAGGGACACAATGGCTCTTATTCACAGCACTTCAGATGGGTCTTTTTGAAAATACTTTTATTTTTTTCCTTTTGATTATCACTACTTACATATGTATTATATATAACTATTACTAAGCTTATGTCCCACACTGGTTGGGCCTAATTATATTTTTAGATTTAAGATTTGAATACTTATTGTTAGGTCATATATGAAGATACAATAAATAAAAATCATGCATTAAAAAAAAAAAAAAAAGTTTCCATAAACAAAACTGACATTGTTTGCAAGATTCTAGTTTCGGCTTTATCAGATTTAAATCTTTTTGGGTCCGATTTAATTGACAAGTTTGATTTGTGGAATAAACCTCTAGACTCATACACATCTTGTCAAAATGTAAATATAAACGGCACACTGACACCAATGGATTTGTGTAAAAATTTTCCAGAAGTTTTCAGGGAAGATACTGGACATGTCAAACAGTTTAAAATAAACTTGCCATTAAAACCAAACGCTATCCCGATATTCCAACCTAAACGTCAGGTAGTGTATGCAATTAAAGAATCGTTAGATGCAACACTAGACACCTTGGAGCGGGAAGGAATAATTAGCGCAGTAAATTACTCTGATTGGGCTGCTCCAATTGTGGTAGTAAAGAAAGCATCTGGTAAGCTTAGAATCTGTGGTGACTTTTCAACAGGACTCAATGCACAACTTGAAGCAAACAACTTTCCATTGCCAATTCCAGATGATATTTTTGTTCATTTTAATAATTGCGCCTCATTTTCAGTTATAGACCTTAATAACGCTTATATGCAGCTAGAAGTTGATGATGAAACAAAAAAATTGCTGGTAATAAATACTCATCGTGGTCTTTATACTTTCAACCGCTTAGCTCAAGGAGTAAAATCAGCACCAGGTGCTTTTCAACAAGCCATACAAAAAATACTTTCTGGGATTGAAGGTGTGTATCCATATTTGGATGACTTGGTCATTGCTACAAAGACAAAAAATCAAAATGAAAATGTTGTAAAAGAGGTTTTGCAACGATTAAAAATGTTTAATATGACCGTTAATTTTGAAAAATGTCAATTTTTTAAATCTGGGATATTACATCGATAGCAAGGTATCCCCAGATAAAAACAAGATTACTCAAATTCTTCAACTACCATCTCCCACAAACATAAGTCAGTTACGATCATATTTAGGTGCAGGAAATTATTATAGTAAATTTTTGCCAGAAATTAGGAAATTAAGAGATTCTTTGGACAATCTTTTAAAGATAAACTCAAAATGGAATTGGTCGAAACAATGTCAACAAAGTTTCCAACGATTTAAACAACTCTTGTCATCTAATTTATTGCTTACATATGCCATGTGTTTCCAAATGGTACAGCAAAAGCTATTTATCACTGTTCAAGGGCACTCACACCCGCAGAGAAAAATTATTCTCAAATTGAAAAGGAAGCCCTGGCCTTGGTATTTGCTGTTGTCAGATTTCATAAATACTTGTACGGTAGGAAATTCATCATGCAAACCGACCACAAACCATTGTTGGCCATATTTGGAAATAAAAAGGGAATTCCTGCACATACTGCAAATCGCCTTCAACGTTGGGCCTTAACACTGATGTCTTATGATTTCGAGCTACAATACGTATCAACAAACAATTTCGGTGCTGCTGATATTTTATCAAGGCTAATTCACAACATTCCGGCATCAAACGAAGAGACAGTGGTTGTCTGCATTCAGTTAGAAAAAGATATAAAATTAGTTATTGATGATACAACAAAATTCTTACCGGTTACTTATAATATGATTAAAGATGCAACCATGAGGGATGATGAAATGCAAATAATTATAAAATATCTTCAATCTGGTAAATAGCCCAATATTGTTGATAAAAACCTACAATGTTACTTTTCTAGAAAAGACAATTTAAGTTTTGCAAGTGGGTGTCTTCTGTACGGTGATAGAATCCGAATGGTTTTAGAAAAAGAGTGCTAAAAGAATTACACAAGGGTCATGATGGTATTGAACGCACAAAAATGCTTGCCCGAAGCTACGTATATTGGCCTCGAATTGATGAGGATATAAAACAATATGTACGAGATTGTTCTAAATGTTCGGCAGCAGCTAAGACATTACCAAAAACCACTTTACAGTCTTGGCCAATTACAAATCGCCCTATGCAACGTCTGCATATAGATATAGCTGGTCCATTAGAAAACTTTTATTATTTTATAATTGTAGACGCGTTCTCTAAATGGCCTCAAATTTACCAGATAAAATCTATATCATCTTTAAATATAATATATGGAGTTCTCGTTGTACCTTCATAGTGAACAGACGTAATAGCGGAATTTTTCTTATATACAAACTAAACAAAAAAAAGCATACAAAAATATTCGTAGTACATATTAACTTTGATAAATAAGCATTTTTTTGCTTTGATAATATTTTTACATATAGAAATAAAAAAAATAAAAAAAAACCGTAAACAAAAAAACATACAAAATACCCTTGTGGAATACTCTTTATGAGTACACCAGAGGAAAAAAATAGTGAAGTGAGTTCTAACGGCAAAAATGCCTATTTTACTGTGAGTTTTGATGCTCATAATGATAACAATAAAAATAAAAAATCTGATAATAGACTTGCTGTGAGTTCTGAAGCTCTTAATAAAAATCAAAAATCTGATAATAGACTTTTTCTAACGGCAAAACCACAGTTTCGTCAGCGATCAACTTCGCTTTGTCCAATGCCAACTAGTGAATCGTTGACATTATTGCCTAGTACTTCTACATTTAACTCAGCGATATCATCCGCTTCGGGCTCGTGGTCAACAATTAAACAAGTTGTTACTGAAGACAACAGTAGTACAAAACCAAAGGTACAAGTAGGAATGGACAGATATATAACTATTTTAAAGCGCGGGCGAAGCCCAAATTCTACTAAAATTGGATCCGCCCCAAAGATGTCTAGGGATAACAGCACATCTTCTATCAATCGTCAAAATCGTTTTTCATTATTGCAAGACAAAAACGACAAGCCCGCTGCATCATCGCAAAAGTCTTTTAAGCCACCACCTATTTATCTGAGAGAAAAAAATTCAAACGCGCTTCTAAAAAATCTACTGTCGACCATTGGTGAAAATACTTTTCACATCATTCCAATTAAACGAGGTAATATTGATGAAACTAAAATCCAAATATATGATGAAAAAGATTTCCGAAAAATTGTTAGTGAGTTTGAAAAAAATAAAACAAATTTTTATACATATCAACTTAAGAGTGCTAAAGGCCTACAAATAGTATTAAAGGGCATAGATTCATATGTTGAGCCTGAAGAAGTAAAATGTGCACTTATCGAACAAGGATTTAAAGTAAAAATTGTTACCAATATAATCAATAGAGAGAAGATTCCCCAGCCTCTATTTCGTGTTGAACTGGAGCCGAATGATATACAGTTAAAGAAAAATGAGACGCACCCAATTTATAGTCTAAAATACCTTTTACACCGAAAAATCACAGTTGAAGAGCCACGTAAGCGTTCAGGTCCCGTACAGTGCCATAATTGCCAAGAATATGGCCACACAAAAACCTACTGCAAATTACCTACAGTTTGTGTTATCTGCGGTGAATTGCATGGTACTGCTAACTGTACTAAGCCAAAAGTACAAGCTGAAAAAAAATGCAGTAATTGTGGAGAAAATCACACCGCTAATTACAGAGGATGCCGTGTATATTCTTTCGTTAAACAGGCTATGGGTCAAAAATCTAAATTAGCTCCAGTTCAATCAGCAAATGCTTACTCCGCCACTCTGCCTCAAACTAGCCAACTAGTTAATTCACGTGTATCGTATGCCGATGCTGCTAAGACTAGTTCTATTCCCACACAAAATGTTCCACCGCCAAGGAATTCAACGAATGCAAACTCTAGCTTTAACTTTAGTCGTCTTGAAGCTACTATTGAGAATCTGGTGCTAACTATAAACAACTTTACAACAAATATGACTAGCATGATGCAAGAAATGCTGAGAATGCAGAATACTCTGCTTCAAGCATTAGTCAACAAACCATGAACACGTTAAAACTATGTTTCTGGAACGCAAACGGCATTCGCCAACATAAAAATGAACTTGAGCACTTCCTCACGGAAAAAAATATTGATATAATGATGGTCTCTGAGACTCACTTGACTTCGAGAAGCTGCTTTAAAATAAATGGTTACACTTTATATGATTCATAGGACCCGAGAGGGAGAGCATGCGGTGGATCAGCAATTCTAATTAAGTCAAGACTCAAGCACTATATCCTTGAGAACGTTAGTGAAGAATATATGCAAGCTACGAATATTTTCGTAGAAAATTTTTGTGCGAACTTCGTGATATCATCAATTTACTCACCTCCCAGATTTTCAGTTACCGAAGATCAGTATGAGAAGTTCTACAAATCGCTTGGATCTTGTTTCGTGGCAGCTGGTGACTACAATGCAAAACATACATACTGGGGCTCGCGTCTTGTTACACCTAGAGGTAGAGCGTTGTTTAATACAATTTCAAAAATGGGCTTAGATGTCATTTCGAGTGGGGAGCCTACTTACTGGCCTACTGACGTAAGAAAAATTCCAGATGTTATAAAATTTGGCGTCACGAAAAATATCCATAGGGACTTAATTCACGTAGAGGGCTCTGTAGATCTGTCCTCCGATCACTCTCCCACAATAGTTACAATTTTCAACCCACTAAGGAGTGATTTAACTAACTCATATGCAAAAACTATTAACAGGGTCAACTGGCTAGGATTCAAAAAATATATTAGTAGTCACTGCGTAGAAAACATTCAGCTAAGATCACCTGATGATATTGAATTTAATATTGCCAATCTTAACGAATATATTAAACAGGCTGCTGAACATGCCACTACTTCCTATCCGCAGACTGGCTTTAATAGAATTTATTCTACGGAAATTGAACGTCTTGTATGTGAAAAAAGGAGAGCTAGAAGAGAATGGCAACAACACCGATCACCCCTAAATAAAATCAGACTTAAAGAATGTACTAAACGACTCAAAGAGCTGCTATCGTCGGAAAAGACTGCATTACTGGAAAAGTATTTAGAAGGTCTTGATGTAACGTCAACATCTAATTACTCTTTATGGCGCGCTACTAGAAATCTTAAAAGACCCGTTGATCTCAAATCACCATTGCGTACTTCGACTGGAGGCTGGGCAAGAAGCGATAGTGAGAAAGGTAACTTATTTTCTGAGCATTTAAAATCTGTATTCACTCCCAATTCATGTACGGATGCTGCCGATTTACCGAGTGTAGTCTCTCTACCCCCTCGTCCCTTAAGGTTTAAGATGCGTGAACTACAAAAAATAGTTGCAGAACTCGACCCGAAGAAAGCTCCAGGTATTGATGGCATTAGTAACAAGATGCTGATGAATTTGCCTCATATTGCAATAAGAATCTTGCTATTTATTTTTAATGCAATTTTACGAATGCAGTATTTTCCACATAACTGGAAACTTGCCAAGATTAAAATGATTCCAAAGCCAGGCAAAGATCTTACCAAGGCTGAGTCATATAGGCCTATAAGCTTACTTTCAACAATTTCAAAGCTTTTCGAAAAGCTGCTCATGACTAAATTGTCCACAATTTTAGCTGATAGTGGGTGCATCCCGGACCATCAATTTGGCTTTAGAAGTCAGCATAGCACTATTGAGCAAACGCATAGATTGGTTCAAGTTTTAAGGAGGACATTTGAAGAAAAAAAGTATTGTTCTGCCCTTTTTATTGATGTTTCTCAGGCATTTGATAAAGTATGGCACGAAGGCCTGGTTTTAAAACTGAAGACATACCTACCAATAAACATACAAAAGCTTTTGGAAAGTTATATCCTTGATAGGAAATTTACTGTTGTGGAAGGAGACTTCATGAGTGTACCCGAGTCTATATCTTCTGGTGTGCCACAGGGTAGTATTCTGGGGCCAGTCTTGTATCTAATTTATACTTGTGATATGCCTGTGAGCAATAACATCCACACTTCTACATTTGCCGATGATACAGCCTGTTTGAGTATTCACAAAAATCCTGATGAGGCATCCCGCAATCTCCAAGCACACATTACCCAGCTTGAAATATGGTTGAACTTATGGAGAATTAAAGTCAATGAACAAAAGTGTGTTCATATAACGTTTACCCTAAGAAAAGATACCTGTTCCCCCATTCGAATCAACAATCAAAATATTCCTCAACATTCTCAAGTCAAATACCTTGGCATACACCTTGATCGAAGGCTTACATGGAAATATCATATTGACTCTAAGTTAACCCAAATGAAACTTAAATTGACTCAAATATATTGGTTAATTGGCAGAAATTCAACACTCAGCCTAGACTGCAAACTTTTGATATACAAGTCGCTTTTGAAGCCAATATGGTGCTATGGAATTCAGCTGTGGGGCACTGCTTCAGCTTCAAATGTCGAGAGAATCCAACGAAGGCAAAACAAAATTTTACGTTTGATAACATTTGCTCCATGGTACGTTAAAAATTCAAATATTCATCGTGATTTAAATATGCCACTAGTGAGTGAAGAAATTGCAAAATACGCAGGCAAATATTTAACTAAACTCGAGTCACATCCCAATCCGCTTGCCCGTAATATTTTGAGCTTTACTGGACACATCCGCTTAAAAAAAAGGGACACAAGGGCTCTTATACCCAACACTCCAGATGGGACTGCTTAAAAATACTTCTTTTTGATTATCACTACTTATGTATTATTTATAACTATCACTAAGCCTATGTCCGATATTGGTCGGGCCTAATAATTATATTTAGATTTAAGATTTGATTACTTATTGTTAGTTCATTTTTGAAGATACAATAAATAAATATGTATATGAAAAAAAAAAAAAAATCTTTAAATATAATTGATTGCCTGCAGGAATTTACTACAATTTTTGGTAATCCAGAACTGATTGTCAGTGACAATGGAACACAGTTTTCCAGCGACAGTTTTCAAAAATTTTGTTTAGAAAATGGAATAAATCATATGTTTATAGCTCCATATCACCCACAGTCGAATGGCCAAGAGGTTCGTGGATACCATGAAAAGATCTTTACAAAAGCTAGAAGGATCTGGAACTACAAAACAAAGCTTGTATACATTCCTTCAATGCTATCGATCCTCTCGTAACATATCAACGGGAAAATCACCATCTGAATTGTTCCTGGGAAGGAAACTAAGAATAAATTTAGACTTATTAAAAAAACCAAATGTAGAAGAACCAGTTCGTAACACACTAATGGAAATACAATATAATAAGCAACATGGTGCTAGAGAAATAACCTACAATATAGGACAACATGTCTTTGTAAAATTATACAAACAAAATAAATATACATGGAATTCTGCTCTAATAGTGGAAAAACTTGGTACAGTTATGTACAGGGTGTTTTTTTAGAGGTATAGAACTTCGAATTGAAATAAAACACAAGAAAATCGTTTTAATGTCCATCAATTTGGCTTTATTGGAAGGATAATTTTATGCCATTAATGTTTAAATATGATTTCGGGCATGTGGCCGCCGCGGCTGGCTCGAATAAAGCCAATTCTACAGGTCCAAATTTTCAACCACTTTTTCGAGCATATGGGGCCGTATGTTGGCAATAACGCCACGAATGTTGGCTTCCAAGTCCGCTAACGTTTCTGGTTTGTTGGCGTAGACGAGCGACTTCACATATCCCCAAAGAAAATAATCCAATGGTGTCAAATCACACGATCTTGGTGGCCAATTGACAGGTCCATTCCGCGAAATTATGCGCTCATCGAATGTTTCCTTCAATAAATCGATTGTGACGTGCGCTGTGTGGCATGCAGCGCCGTCTTGTTGGAACCACAACTCATCCACATTCATGCCATCCAATTCGGGAACAAAATAGTCGGTTATCATGGCTGCAATTGCTGTGCACGGTGGCAAATCGATTCATTCGGGTCCTCTTCAACACTTTGCTCTACAGCGGCAATTGTTTCTTCGGTGCGCACTGTTCGACGTCTCTGCGGATGCGTATTATCACATAGAGTAAACTTAGTGCGAAAACGATCCATGGTTAACCGAATTAATTGCTCTGATGGACGATTATGTCGACCATAAAATGGACGGAGCTTGCGGTAAACTTCGCGAACTGAACCATTATTTTCGAAATAAATTTGCACGATTTGCAAGCGTTGTTCTTTTGTCAACCTGTTCATGATGAAATGGCAAACCAAACTAAATATTAATCACTTGACAGCTGACAAAATGGCCGCAAGTTAAAAAAGTGATGCCAACTTAAAGTTCTATACCTCAATAAAAAACACCCAATATAAAGTAAAAATTACAAGTGTTTCTGAATATCGTATTATTAGATGTCATGCGAATCAATTGAGGTTAGATTTGTCAAATTCAAAGAGTAAGCAATCAAATTCATCATCGTTAAAATCGTTAATTGATTATTTTAATTTACAACCAATGTCATTCAATTCATTAGAAAAAGAAAATTATTTACCTGATAATCAACAACAACCTGGATATCAACAACCTGAATATCACCAACCTGAATATCAACAACCTGAGTATCAACCACAACCTGAGTGTCAACAACATCCAGAGTATCAACAATATGATTATCATCAACAGCCTCAACACCAACGTTATTCTAGTTACCTACAAACTGTAGAACAGCCAACGACTAGTCAATCTCCACCAAATGCTGCCAGTGATATGGTTTTAAGAAGATCCAGAAGAACCCGTAAGCCTCCGTTCTGGGCACCGTATTATATCACTAAAACAAGGGGAGATGTTGGCAATACCAAGAATTAATGAAGGTGCTGTAAATAATGTGTAGACTGTGTAGTAGATAGACACTTATTTATTTTGTGATCTGAGAAAGCCATGTTATAGATTGTCAGTCTAGTTAAGAATTGATATATTATTTTTTAGACGTTACTTCTTTTGTTTTATTTAAACCTTCTTTTGAGATAAATAAAAGAGAAGAACATAACAGATAGACAAATAAAATAAAGTGAAATTACATTTTTTTTAAACAAAATTTATGAAAATATTGATTAAATACTTATATACATTAACGGAACAATAAATAGTAATAAGTAAGTGCATAAAATTCATGAGGTATTTTAACTTTTGGTCCTTTATAATGGAAAGGGAAAATAAGTCTAAAACAAAAGCAATTTATGAAGAAGAAGAACTACCAATACAACAAAGAATAGAATTTTTAGCACATATTTGGACAATAATAGGAATGCCAGGTGTCCCAACTGAGGACCATGTCTTAAATAATACTCGTGTAGAAGAAATGACAGTTCGTGCAATCAGGTGGTCAGAACGTATAGAAAATGAAAATAGTATGCACCAATAATTTCGTAAAATATATATAAATTTGTAAATATGGGTAAAACAGAATCAAAAATGGAAAATCCCAATGCTAACGTGATTACCAATTTTGAAATCATTGATCATAAGTCAGAAATAAATTCATTATCGTTACTAATGCTAATATTAGTAATATTTTCAACTTGTTGCTTAAAATATATTTGTCACATAAAAGAGCTCTAAGAAAAAAGTATTTCAGTAAAGCAAATGATTTAGATAAATATGTAGATAGAATATAATGGATTGTATAATAGAGTATTCAGACAAAGAAATTTAATAGTACCTTTTTATCAATTACGTTTTAACAAGACAAGAAAATGAAGAAAATTAAAAAGAAAAGAAAAAAAAAGTTATTAAATTTTTTTAATAATAATAATAATAGTAATAACTATAACTATAATAGATATACTAACAATATCAATTGTAACAATGGAATGAGACAAAAATTTAGCAACTGAAGAAATAGAAACCATTAAAATAGTTAGAAAACTCGGATTTTCCCCTGAGATCAATACAATAGGAAAAGATAACTATGTTGCTGACGCTCTATCGCGAATTACAATAAATGACCTAAAAGACATGAATGATAAAATTTGTTCTATATTAAAAGTCACGACCAGATCGATGACCAATAAAAAAGAAAAAAATAGTAATACACTAAATGAACAGCATAAAAATAAAAATAATGATAAGCCCAGTATATATGTACCTTTAACAAACACTGACGTCAGAAAATACTATAAACTAAAGATTTCCCCCGGAAGATGTTATATCAAACGTGGAAAATCTATAGTAACATATATACATATTAATGATTTGTTTACTAAAGAGAATTTTGACTTAGGACAATTTTTCTCTAGGCTCGAAAAAGTGGCCGGTAAACACGATATATATAATTTACAAGTGGCACTTAGTGAGAAAATTTTCGAATTTATCTCTATTAATGAATTTAAACCAAGGTTGGAAACCGAAAAAAATAACGGTATCGGTATTGATACCGGTACAATTATTTTTAAAATTTCGGTATCGGTATTTTTTTTATTTCGGTATCGGTATTACCGGTACATACCGTTATCGAGTTTATAATACCGGTATACCGATATTACTGATAAATTTATTATTTCAGGCAGTGGACATAACAAAATATCTTTTTTTTATTAAATTACTTCAAAAAGGGAGTATTTTTACATTAACATAAAAGCATATAAACTTATTTGTTTCTATATATGTTTTTATACTATTATTGAAAAATAATTTATTAAAAAAGTGAAACAACCCAGCAAAAAACTTTGCCTACTAGAATGCAAAAAAGTGTATGTACTCCTCAGTCGTAAGTACTTACAATTTGACTGAATAACCCATTATTTTTGTTTGAGAAGTTCAAAAAGTATGCGGTACCCTATACTTTTTGCCTACTAACATGCAAAAGTTAATATATTACTGATTGCCTAAAAGTACTCAAAATTTAATGGGTTATTTTTTGCTCACAAATATGCAAAATTTTATAGATTAATTTTTGTTTAAACTTATTCTAAATTAATTTGCTAGTTTTTCTTATTAAAATAAATCAATAAATTTTTCTCTAGATATATTTCCTTATTAACTTGAAAGCACTACAACAAGTACTTTCACGTAATGATATAAATAAGTTCTTATTTTATTCATTAAAGGGCAGTCATTATTATGCACATAAAATAATTACATAAATAAGTACCAGTCATTACTTTGTAAGCCATTAAAAGAGTACTACCCATCACAAAATTTCGAAAAGTTTTTGCTGGGAAGAGGTAATATGAATAAAAAAAGTATTTGCTTTGTACTTAAAAATTTGTTTTAAACCCCCAAATATGTGTGTTTTTTTGTTTTTTTAAACAAATTTTTAAGTAAAAACCAAATACTTTTTTATTCATACTACCCAAGGAGACTGCAGTTCAAACTTTACATATATAAAGCATACATTTTGGTTAATTAAACAAAATTGTAAAAATTAAAGTTTTGTCTATATTGATATATTACACTGTGTGACAAATTTTGATGAAATCGAAATACCTGGTACGTGTTACTATTTTTCCGCTAGGTATTGTCGAGTATAACAATACAAATTGTATTTGAAATTTCCCAGACACCTCCAAAATCTTGAGTTACGGGTAAAAACCGGTTTTTCGTACCCGTAGACACTTATCAACCTCCAACTAAGCTAAATATCAACTGATTTTAAATTTATAAACGTATACAGAAAGAAGAGACGAAGACCTTTTGAACCATATAGATATATCTTGTTTCAGTAAATTTCAAATATGTCTTTATTTTTTCACCATATACGATTTTTTCGGTTTTTTTCGACACGTTCTTAGGCAATATTTTTGTACTGGACCTATATTGTTTATAACTTTGTTTATAAAACATAATTGAATAAGAGTAATTCACAGGACTGTTTTAAATATTTTGTTAGAAGACTTTTTGTTAAAAAAAACTACCTGTATGATGTATTCCGCGTTCTATTTATACGCTTTCGGTGTATTTAAGCTTCCAGGATGATGAAAGTACAATTTAATAGATGTATATAAACACAGAGTACAAAATTGGTACAACAGTGGTCGCCAAAATTTTTTCCTTCATTTTAAAAATACTTTTCTTCACCTCAAGAGAGGAATCTTTAACTTCAAATATAAAAGTTTAGAAGTTTTTTCTCTACCCAACCTTATATATTACGGTGAAGTCTGTAAACAAGACCAACACCAAAGAAAGAAAGTTAATTGAAATATATTTTTGCAATTTTTGCACATATTACGGTTTACAGCTCAACTAAGTTGGATTGAAATTGAAACAACTTAACTTTTAAGCAACTGTTTTTTTTTGGTATTCTGAATAACAACTAATTTTAGTTGACTTCGAAACAATGCACGAAAAACAAAGATTCTTATCTATGCTATATGTTTTAAATATTTTTAGTTTTGGCCTTGCTATTTTTTCTTGAGATTCTATGTTTTATGAACATGGGAATAATATTGGTTGACAAATGTGATTGGTTGGCGTCTGGAATAGTAAAGCAAAATGAACACAATGGTCGAAATAAAAAGCAAAATGATAAAAAGTTGTCTCATGGTGAAAAAAGTTGCAATACATAATAAAAATTTATTTTTTGGCCGGAATCGGTATACCGGTACGTACCGGTATAGACGTAAACGGTAGTCTGGATACCGGTATTTTCTAACCGAAATGGATTTCGGTATCGGTAACGATACCGGTATCTAATTTTAGCGGTACTTGAATCGGTATCGGTATTTTTATGATGCCGTTTGCCAACCTTGATTTAAACTTATGGGAAATAAAATATTAAATAAAATTAAAGTAGCGCTACTAAATGAGGTGACCCAAATCAATAATAAGAATGCCAAGGCAATTCTTGAAATTATGCTCAAATATCACGATGATCCAATAGAAGGAGGACATTGTGGAATATATAGAACATTAGAAAAAATAAAAAGATATTACTATTGGAAAAATATGTCCAAAGACATATCTAAATACGTAAAAACATGTCACAAATGTCAAACTGCTAAAACCCTAAAACATAACAAAAGTCCAATGACTGTGACACCAACGCCAACAAAACCATTTGATACGGTAGTGGTAGACACAATAGGACCATTCCCAAAATCATTATTTGGAAATGAATACGCAATCGCAATAATATGTGATTTAACTAAATATTTAGTAACTATACCCGTTGCGGCGGCAACAAGAGCGTTTGGACAAAGCAATAATAAAACAATATCGGCGTCGGTTTACTTTTGAGCGTTTTATTATCTGTCAAAAAATAATGGTTTCCATGGAAAATACAACATTCACTAAATTTCCTTAAATACTAACAATTTTCTGTCCTCGCTCACGACTTTGTCAAAAGAAAGAAAAATGTTCATTCTTTTCCTTTACAATTGAGGTAAGCGGTTACTAATTAAAAAAATACTCGATACCGAGTAAATCCGTGCCGTGATTACACCGACAGTCAAATAAATAAATACATAAAAATACAGCTCTGGTCGAAATCGACCGTTAAATAATAATTCCAAAATATCAATATTAATTTGTAACATCCCGGGCCTCGTGTGTCGACCTGGGAGACTCACCACAAACGTCCAGTACTGCCAGCTTTGATGCCGGGCGCCTCAAATTACCCATGTTTGTCTTAACTACTGCTGCGCGAACCTGCCCATCTGCAGCCTAGAATACTTCCACAATTAAACCTCTTTTCCATTGCCCGCGCGTTTCATTGTCATCACAAATGATGACCACATCGCCAACTTGTATCGGCTTGACTGGAGTGTACCACTTTGTTCGGCGAGTTATTTCCGGCAGATACTCCAGTATCCACCTCTTCCAAAACGTTTGCTTCATCTGCTGAAGTATCTGCCACTGCTTCCTTAAACATACTCTCTCAGGCACTGCAGGCGTTTGAAGTATGTTTGGACATCCCATCAAAAAATGGTTGGGTGTTAAAGGTTCTGCCTCGGAGTGTTCGATTGGAAGATGCGTAAGAGGTCGTGAGTTGATTAAATTTTCCGCTTCCACAAGTAGGCTGTAAAATGTCTCAATCTGCGGAGCCTTTTCATTCAACGTAAATGTTAATACCTTTTTTACAGAGCGCACCATACGTTCCCAGGCACCTCCTGCCGATGGATTAGCTGGAGTGTTAAACACCCATTCTATTCCCCGTTTCGAACACTCGTTCACCAATTTCGTTTCATCAAAAATAAGTTCTTCTTTACTCGCCCCTACAAAATTTGTGCCTCTATCGCTTCTTAGCCGCATTGGTAGTCCCCGTCTATTTATGAAATTTTTAATGCATATGATCACTGCGTCGGTCGATAAATCTCTTGCGAGTTCCAAATGAATCGCCCTTACTGCAAGGCAAGTGAATAGAGCCACCCATCTTTTTTCCTGTCGACGGCCTATAGAGACAAAAAAAGGACCAATGTAGTCCACTCCAGTATAGGAAAATGGCCTCACATACGGAGTTACTCTATCTGCTGGGTGTTGGCGCATTAAGGGCGGCCTTGGAACGGCTGACATGTTTTTGCAAATTTGGCAATTTGATCTGACCGACCTTACAACTTGGCGCAGGCAAGGTATCTAAAATCTTAGTCTAATCGCGGCGCAGATAGATTCTTGGTTTTGGTGCCTGAAATTATCATGGTAATGTTTCACTATCAACCTCGTGAGCTGATGATTCTTTGGCAATATTATAAGCTCCTTTGTACTGCGATTAATACAGGTGGCATTATAGATTCGGCCAGATAAACGTATAAGTCCCTCTTTGCTTAATAATGGAGAAAGCTTAAAAATTGGACTCGACTTGGGAATACTTTTATTTGCTTTTAGCCTGCTGTACTCTTCGCAGAAAATATCTCTTTGAACCATTTTACATAAATATTCCGTTGTGTTGTTAATTTCATTTGCACTTAATTGTATACCATGTGCGGCCTTTATATTGTTACACCTCATGTTGAATGATCTGAAAATTCTAACTGCACGGCGAACCCAACTCATAACTCTGACCAATTTTAAAAAACTTGAATAACGATTAAAAGGTATAACGGCGTTCACAGCAATGGCAAACACAAATGTTGATCTTTTCTCTTCCGCGACTTCATGTTTGTCGATATCGTTTGGAATATTCGGCCAATTTGACTTATTATCTCTTAAAAATGAGGGGCCGTTTAACCAGCGTGATGTTGAATATGCACTTGAAAAGTCCTGTGGTCGCGTTGCATCATCAGCAGGATTTAAGGCACCAGGCAACCATCGCCATTGTTTCTCATCAGAAGATTCAAGTATCTCCGCGATGCGATGTCCGACGAATTGTTTGTAGGTCCTGCAGTCGGATTGGATCCACTTGATCACCGTTTTGGAATCTGACCAAAACACAATTTCTCTAGGCTTGATATTATGGGAGGCTAGTATCGACTCCTTCAATCTGATTCCAAGTACTGCAGCCTGAAGCTCGAGGCGAGGGATAGAAAGTGGTTTTAAAGGTGCGCATCTTGACTTACCCGCGATAAAAGCGATGATTGCTCCACTGAAACATATTCTCCAATATGCGACTATGGCGTAGGCGACCTCACTAGCATCCGAAAAGATGTACAACTCAACAATAGTTTCCTTAAAAAATAGATTCGGGTAATAACACCTTGGAATGGTCACTTGCCTTATATTATACAGGCTTCTATACCACGAGAACCACCTTGCATAGATTTCATCTGGAATGGCTGAGTTCCAGTCCACTTTGGTTCTCCATAGCTCCTGAAGGAGTATTTTTGATTTTATGACAACGTTGGCAAGAGGATCAAAAATTGACATAGTCAAGCCTAACACCTGACTTTTCGTTTTTTTCTGGTCTCCTTTTAAAACTAGTTCTGGAACTCATGCAAATTTCAAAACAAAACAAAGACAATCTGTAGCTTGGCTCCAATGCATTCCTAAAATTTTCTCGGTACTATTTTCCTCGTTGCCCAGATTTGAAAAACTTATACCATCTTTTACGGCATTACCTTTGTTCATTGCGGACAAAAATTCACTCGAGTTCGACACAAATCCCCTCAACTCAAATCCAGCCTGTTTGTGGATATCGACTACGTCTCTGGAAACACTTATGGCCTCAACTACCTCGTCGAAACAGTCAACATAGTCGTCGACGTAGTGGTTATCAATAATTGCGCTATAAGCTCTTGGATGAGTGTCTTTGTGCGCTTCGGCATTAAAATTTTTCACGAATTGTGCCGAACATGGCGAACTGGCAGCGCCGAATATCATGACGCGCATCACATATTCGTCGGGGGGGTTTCTCAGACTCACCGTTTCGCCACAAAAAGCGCTGAGCTGTTTGATCCTTTTCACGTATTTGAACACGGTGAAACATCTCTTTTATGTCGGCGCAGACACTTATTTTGCGCTCTCGGAATCGAAACAAAATTGCTAACAATGGCTTTGGCTGATATTTTCTTGGACCCTTCATAAGCCTGGAATTAAGTGACTCCCCCTGCACACACGCTGCAGCATCAAAAACGAGTCGCCTTTTATTTGGCTTATTTGCATTTGTCACGACGAAATGAGGTAAGTACCAGGTACGGCTATTTTTGACTGCAGCTGCTTCTGGTAATAATTTTTCAGCATACGATTTAGCGACATATTCATCTATTTTTTCAGTGTACCATTCAGCAAAATCTTTGTCTTTCTTCATCTTGACTTCCATATTGTTTAAGCGCTTTAGTGCCATTGAGTAGCTATCCTTTTTTTCAAAAATTTCTCGCTTCCTGAATGATTTGGCAATAGTTATTTCAATCCAAGCACATAAACTTGTATTGACACTATTTTTGTTTGCCGGGTTGTCCTTCAAGCACTTGAACTTGAAAAACGTAGTAAAGATCAATCAGTAAAACACTTTAAATGCCTTAAGAAGATTGATAAATTCTTTATTTTAATTCTTGCTTTTATACTAAATTAATTAATAATAACAAGAATAAATTGCTTACTTTAACTTAATAATAAAATGCTTAAATTAATTTTATAATAACAAAAAATACAATGCTTAATCAGCTGTTGGTCAATGAGTAAATTTCTTGTTGACTTAATTTTAATTATTGTGTTTGAATTGGCTGTATTGGCATATTTGTATTTAAGTGAATAATGGCAAGTTCAATGACATAGGTTTAATGTGAAATTAAATGACCTACATTTCATGTTACAATAAATTGCCTTTTGGCATATTTAATAATAATTGAAATATATATTAACAAATGACTTACAGTGACAAACAAAATTTATTGTTAAAATAAAAACTATATTTTATAAAGTAATATGTTGAGCTAGGTGTCAACATTCTCCCCCGCATTGACCAATGGTTGATGGTTCTACAAGGTTGACTTTAGATATCTTCAACATCGATGTTGATGGCTCGTGGTGGTGGAACTGGCTGAGGGGTGGTTTGGTTGCATTTGGAATTGCTGTTCTTTTGCTGTTTAAAATATGTGTTGATGATTAAAATGGCGAATAGTATGGAGATTACAAGCGCAGAATAGCTGACTGCGTGATGGTGAAGACTATTGGAATTGATGAGTGCTGGTATATGAACAATGGTTGAGTCGTCAAGTTGCCTTTTCAGTGCGCTTAGTTGTTTTTGATGGATTTCAATCTGGTTATTGGTGGTATTGAATATTTTACTTATTTCTTGCGGTGTGCTAATATGATCTATGGGCCGCAATTGAGCATATGATGTGTGTAGAGTATTCGATAAGCCAAAGAGACCTTGGATTGTGATAAACGTGCCTTTGAGTGTGCAGCTCGCTTCAATCTCTATTATTCCTGTGCCGTTTATTGTATATTGGGTATGTTCGGAACCGCAAACTGCTGATATCTCTAATTTTGTGGTGGTAGCGAAGATCCATTTATTTGGAAACCTTAGTTGTGTCCATGTGGAATTGTCTGCCAGTCGAATGAGCTTGCATTTCGTTGTTTGTCGGCTGTTGAAAATATTGATTTCGCAGGAATCACTCCCCTCATTCTTCCTAAGTTTGAACTGTTTGTTATTGCATATAAATACCTCATCCTTAGGCGTAATACAGTTTGATATCTCATGGGTTGTGAATGGAATGTATTCGTCTCTATGGGGGTTTATGGCAAGAAATGATTCCTCTGGGTGAATTGATATTAAAGTGTTGTCCCTTATGGTCGGTATCGGAATTATGTTAAAGAGTTCTAAAAATTGATGGTCGACTAAAGGTAACATTACTTCGAAAATGACTTCATTCTTTGTTACTGCTCCTTTGACCTTCATCAATTTGTATAGTTGAATTAAACTGTCGTCTTCAATTGGAAGTGTTCGGCGTGTTGGAAGGTGAGCCTTTATTACCCTTAATTCGTTTTTTAGTTGAGCTGGTGATAATAAAAGTGGACTAATTTTTCCATGGTGGGTATCGGTTAGTACATCAATAATCTCCCTTTCCACTCTTTGTAAGTTTATCGCTGTCAACGTCAACTGGTTGGCTAGAAGTGAGATTAATTGCATTTGATTGAATTGGTCAGCCTGCTTAGATATTGAATTCTCTTGCTCATTGACCTTGTCAATTATATCCGTTATCTGTTTTTGAGTACTTTGTTCGTCTTGCTTGATGATGTTGATGGTTGAGTCAATAATAGATGTTTGATTTTTAAGCAGTTGAAACAAGTAATCTGATTCTTCCTTAGCATTCTTGATGGTGTTTGACATTTCATTTGCATAGTCGGAATCAAGAACGCCAAACAAAGATCGTGCAACATTTCCAATAATGTTGAAGGCTCCCCTTTTTACTCTACTGCTGGAAAATAGCTCCTTCTCTTGAATCAATTCGGTTTTTATTTGATTGAAGTTGGTTGCCAAAATGTTGCAAATTAGTTGATGTTTAATGGGCGAACATAGCTGTTGTAGGGTCGTTATTCCTGACTGGAAGGCCTGCAACTCGGACGTAAATGGTGCTAAGTCATAGTATATCATTAGTCTCCATTCAGCTGTCACTAGTTTTACATTTCCAATTCCCTCAAAATATAGTCCTGGGTTATCATGAAAGTTGGTTATTTTGACATTGCTACTCATTGCTACTGGAATTAAAAATATTGTTGTTATTATAGTAAGTAGCATTGAAGTGGAGATACGCCTAGATTTTTTTGATGGTGGACTCTCTGTTTCATCAACTGATGGTGGACACTCAATTGTTATCGGGCGAGTGAGATTAGGTACTTCATTTGTTTCCTGCTGCAGTAGCGGCGCTAATCTATGAATAGGTCTTTTCTTTATTCCGGAGGCTGTTTTAATATCTGCCACTCTGACCTTGCCATCAGTTCCCTTATAAGTTTTCAGGATTCTACCCAGTGGCCATTCCATTACGGGCAGATTGTCCTCCTTTACTATGACTAGCTTTCCCTCTTCCACATTTTGAGATGACGTCTTCCATTTCTGTTTTTCTTGTAGATGGTGTAAATATTCCAATGACCATCTTTTCCAAAACTCGTGTTTAAGCTGCGACACAAGCTTCCATCTTTTTGCCAGTGAGCAAGTTGGATTAGGCATTTGAGAGTCGACTTGTGCCGTCAGTGGTTCCCCGATTAAGAAATGGCCAGGAGTTAAAGCTGTTAAATCGTTTGGGTTGCTTGATAAAGGAGTCAGAGGTCGTGAGTTCAGAATGGCCTCAATTTCAATGATGATTGTTTCTAACTCTTCGTGCGTTAGCGAAGCCGTTGATATACTGCGTAAAAGTAATTGTTTGGCTGACTTAACAGCTGCCTCCCATAACCCACCGAAATGGGGTGCCTTAGGAGGTATAAACTTGAACTCTATTCCGTCATTACTGCAAGATCGAGTTATTGCTTCTTGTGAAGGTTTGGAAAATATGGCGTTGTCTAGTTCTTCGAGCTGGTTCCGTGCCCCAACGAAGTTCGTGGCGTTATCTGAATAGATGGTTTGGCAACGTCCTCGTCGGGCTACGAACCTCTTGAGAGCTCCAATAAATGCTTCTGTAGTGAGGTCAGTAACCACTTCTAAATGTACTGCTCTTGTTGAGAAACATACAAAAACTGCGATGTAGACCTTGTGAGGTCTCTTACCTCTTACCTTGTAATGTACCCACAGTGGACCACAATAGTCGACGCCTGATACTATAAATGGTCGAGTCGGAGTCACTCTGGAGGCAGGTAGGTCTCCCATAATTTGTTGCATTAGCCTTGGTTTTGACCTGGTGCACCGAATACAGGTTTGAACTGTGTTTCTGGCAATTGATTTCCCCTTTATTATCCAAAATTGTTGTCTGGAGATGGATAATAGAGTTTGCAGGCCGCAATGATGATTGTCGTTGTGTAACATTCTCATTATTAATTTTGAAATTGGATCGTTGTAGGGAAGAACCATTGGGTGTTTAGCCTCGTATGAGATATTTGCAGCCTTCAATCTTCCACCAACCCGTAGTATGTTATTTTCGTCAAGAAAGGGTGATAATCCACATATAGGACTTGTCTTATCGAGCTCCTTCCCCTGGTTTAATGTACTTATTTCATTTTTAAAATCTGAAACTTGCATAGCTCTGACTATAAGATGTTTAGCTGAAGTTAGTTCTAACGGGCTTAGTATATTGCTGGTCGGTCGTTCGTTCTTCGCTAATTTGGTGTTTTGGATGAAGCGCTGCATGTATGCTACTATTCTTTGAAGTGTCTTGAATGAATTTCGGTTGTTGATTTTATATATGATGTCTTCCAATGAGGTTGAAATTGCTGATAGAGTTTGAATTCTTCAGTGGAGGATGGTTTCTGATTTTTGTTGAACTCCTTTGGCCATTGACACTCGTTGCCGTGTAAAAACATTGGCCCAAAAAACCAAAAACTACTTTGTGATAATTTTTCTGGACTTAAACCTCTTGAGATGAGGTCGGCCGGGTTTTGTTTAGAACTGACGTGTCGCCATTGAATGTTTATAGTTTGTTCTTGAATTTTGCTTACTCTATTTGCGACAAAGGTACGAAGAGACGATGATGTTGCATTGATCCAATGCAGTACTATTTCAGAATCTGACCATAGATATGTAGGCATGTTTTGAGCTCTTAATTCCCTTTTTACTCTTGTGGTAAGTTGAGCCCCCAGTAGTGCTGCGCATAGCTCTAGTCTTGGTAATGTTACCTTTTTTATAGGGGCAATGCGTGATTTGGCACATAAAAGTCTGACCACGAGTCGGCCATCTTGTAGTTTGGATCGTATGTATACTGTGGCACCATACGCCTTTTCAGAAGCATCTACAAAGGTGTGTATCTGTGTATCTTTGGAAATCTGCCCATCAAACATGTGCCTTTTGGTGCTTATATTGTTAAGGTATTTTAAATTTTGACGAAACATTACCCATTGGTTGGTAAGATCTGCTGGCAGCTGTTCGTCCCATGAAAGTCGTAATTGCCATAGTTGTTGTATGAATATTTTAGCAGAGACGACAACAGGTCCGGCAATTCCTAACGGATCGAATACTCGTGCTACATCTGATGTTACAGACCGTTTGGTTATTTTATCATTGTCTTGAATTTCAGCTCTGAGACAAAAAATATCCGCCTTGGGATTCCATGTTAACCCCAAAATTTTTTTTGATTGATTATCAAAATCTAGATTTAATTCTATATCTTCAGGAGAAATGCCAGATAGAAGCCTTGAATGATTTGCACACCACTTTCTTAATTTGAAGCCAGCTCCTTGTAACAAGGTAGTCAACTGTCGTTGTTTTTCAATTGCTGTTGTAAGGCTGTCAGATCCACTCATAGCGTCATCCACATAAAAATCATCTCTTAATGTTGTTGCACCTAATGGATAATTTTTCATGTTTTTGTCTGCTAACTGCTGCAAACACTTTGTTGCCAGGTAAGGAGCTGCAGATGTTCCGTATGTCACAGTGTTAAGTTTGTAGGTTTTCACTGCTTCGTTTGGACTATTTCTCCAATATATTAGTTGCATGTTACGGTCTGCTGAGTGAACTAGAATTTGACGATACATTTTTTCAATATCTGTACAGAAAACAAATCGTGGCATTCGAAAACGTAGTAGCAATCCAAACAGATCTCCTTGTGTCGGAGGACCTACGCACAATATGTCATTGAGAGATATTCCTGTTGAAGATTTCGCTGATGCGTCAAACACCACTCGAAGCTTGGTGGTTGTATTTTCAGGTTTGATTACGCAGTGATGTGGAATATAGAAATGAGTGCCCACTACTTCTGAGTTATTTATGTGGGTCATGTGACCCAATTCTTCATATTGCTTCATAAAGTCAACGTATTGTTGCTTAAGGTCGATGTTCATCGATAAACGCCTTTCTAGAGCCATCAATCTTGAAAAGGCTAACCTTTTTGTCTCTCCTAGGGAGCTTGGGCTTTCTGAAAAGGGAAGCCGAACTACAAATCGGCCCTCAGAATTTCTTGTGGTTGTTTGGGTGAACTGTAGTTCACACCTTTTCTCTTCGACGGTGAGAGTATTGTCTGACTCGAATTCGTCTAGTTTCCAGCATCTTTGTACAAGTTCGTCTGTGGTTGCTTCGTTTTCCCCATATACTGCGCATACCGCTGAGTTGCTGTTGTTTTCCCTCATCCTTCCACTTACAATCCAACCCAGCCTTGTATTTTTCAAAATTGGTAATTCTGGTGAGAGGTGAATTTTTCCGGTGGTCAACAACTCAAGGTAATATTCGGCGCCTAGTAAAACGTCAATATTAGCAGTGCTGTTGAATTCAGGATCGGCGAGTTGAATGTTTTCTGGGATTAGCCAGGAGATACAGTTGAATTCTGTTGAGGGTTGGGCCGGAATTATGTTGGGAAGAACAAAGGCTTCTAGTCTTGTATTGTAGCTACTTGTTGTAGACTGAAGATTAACGTTAATGCGTTGATTTGTATTTCTGGACTGACTGCCGATTCCTTCGATGCATAAGGATGTCTGCGATGGCTTGAGTGATAAACGATTTAATAGCCGGTTAGTCACAATGTTGATTTGTGACCCTGAGTCTAATATTGCTTTGAAGACTCCAGACCTTCCATTATTGCCTGTAATTTTTACCCGAGCTGTGGCTAACAATACGTAACCCTTCGCTGTTCTGGGACAGTGAGCTGAAGCTACCGTTGATGTTGAGGCCTTATTTTCAGTGGAGGAGTTATTCGATGGTAAATTTAAGGCGTTGGTGCCCTGTGGATGCCTTTCCAAATGTACAAGTGTGTTGTGGTTTTTCTTACATTTTCTACAGGATCCTGCTGTGCAATGTTTTGACATATGGTCACCCTTGAAGCAGTTGACACAGAGTTTTTGTTGCTGTATCCACTTCAGTCGATTAGGCACTGACATCGATAAAAATTTGTTGCAATAATATAATTGATGAATTCCATTGCTACATAGTTTGCAATGGTTGTTTTCCTTGGGAATGGTTGCAGTAGCTAAAGTTCTCTTTGACGTAGTTTGCGTTCGTCCGACTGCTTCTAATGATTGGAATCTGCCTTCCAGGAAGCCCAAGAGCTCTTCTAATGTTGGCAATGATCTTGGTAGTTGTATTGACTGCTCATATAATAAGTGTGTGCCTTGATCCAGTTTTTTGATTAATATATTAACTAACATGGGGTCCCATGTTGATGTGTTGATATTCAAATTGTTTAGTGCTGAGATGCACTCCCGTGTTGTGTCATGTAACCCCTTTATGGCTGTAGCAGAGGGATTATCAGTTATTTTTGGTTGGCCCAATAGTCTGTTTATGATGTTATTTGTTAATATTCGTGGATTGCTGAAGCGGTCTTGTAGTATTTTCCAAGCCGTTTCATAGTTACTTTCTGTTAAGGATAAGTTTTGTATTAGCCTAGCGGCCTCACCTGTGGTGTTAGTTTTCAAAAACCACATTTTTTGTATGGCGGGCATGGCCTTTTTGTGAATCATTTCATTGAACATATCAAAAAATGGTTGCCAACCCATATAGTCTCCATTGAATTTCGGTATCGTAACCTTTGGAAGAGGCAGTGGGCTAAGTGTGGATGAATTGCTTCCCAATTGTGTTTCATCGTTTATAGGTTGTTTGTGTTGATCTGCGAGCACAGCAAGTTTAACCAGCTGTTGGTGGACTGCGTCTTCGAGGTTGTTGTAATCATCTGGATGTAAGCCTTGGCTTGATGGATCTTCGATTTGTTGCCACACGTCGTCATATAAATTTTGGATTTGAGACCATAACTTTTTTATAGTCTCTGATTTTAGCTCATAAAATTGTTTTGGCTGCTCTTCTGTTAGTGTTTCCAAACCTTGTAACAAACGTGCTAATGCTGTCATACGTGCCGTTATTAATCTGGCTAGTCCTGGTGTTCGTACTTCCTCTACTTCATATTGGTTGACTGAGTTGGTTACTGGTGTCCTTACGGATGGTACAGGTTTGGTATATGGTGTCGTGCACTTTTTTAGTTGACATTCAATATGTTCAATTGTAGAACTGTATTGTTCGCCAATGGATTTGTAAATGTCCTTAGTAATATAGGGATCCTCTTCTGATAAGGTAGCGTCATTCCGAATTTTATTTTCAGTCTTTTCGAACGATTGCCATAGGTTAACTAATTCATCTTGTTTTGCCTTGTAAAATGCCACTGTTCTTCTGTCAAGTGGAGCCTTTTTTATGGTTGAAATGACTCTTCCAATCTCGCTTGCAGTCGCCTCTTGCTGTTTCATAAGTTCTTGTACTGATGACATCTTGAGTAATTGTTTGTATTGCGTTTGATGGAGGGTGCTGAGTTTTTAATGTAAAAGAGTTAGATATTGTAGCCCTGTGCTACTGTTTGTACTTGTGAGTTTTTTCAGCGTAGCCCTGTGCTACTAGTTGTTATTTGAGTTTTCAGAGTAGCCCTGTGCTACCGTTTTGTATTTTTGTTGATATTTGAGCTGATGTTCTATACGTGGTTGCGCGTTTGTTTATTTCCTAAGAATTCTAGAGAGATCCTTACCACTGGTGGGGGGAATCTCAGTGAATTTAGAAAATATTAGGGGTCACCAATGAATGATTTGGCAATAGTTATTTCAATCCAAGCACATAAACTTGTATTGACACTATTTTTGTTTGCCGGGTTGTCCTTCAAGCACTTGAACTTGAAAAACGTAGTAAAGATCAATCAGTAAAACACTTTAAATGCCTTAAGAAGATTGATTTAACTTAATAATAAAATGCTTAAATTAATTTTATAATAACAAAAAATACAATGCTTAATCAGCTATTGGTCAATGAGTAAATTTCTTGTTGACTTAATTTTAATTATTGTGTTTGAATTGGCTGTATTGGCATATTTGTATTTAAGTGAATAATGGCAAGTTCAATGACATAGGTTTAATGTGAAATTAAATGACCTACATTTCATGTTACAATAAATTGCCTTTTGGCATATTTAATAATAATTGAAATATATATTAACAAATGACTTACAGTGACAAACAAAATTTATTGTTAAAATAAAAACTATATTTTATAAAGTAATATGTTGAGCTAGGTGTCAACACTTCCATTAAAGACCAGTTTCGAATCGCAAACCTTTTTTTATTGTAGTCCTTAAAAGTATTTCCTCAGCGCGCTTATCATCATGTGATATTACTGGTTCCAATATTTTTACGCCCATATTTTCTAATGTAAAGTACTCCTGTACTTGTTTATGAATTTCGTCTAGTATATTGGCGTCTATTTGGCACACGGTGGCTTCTGTTGAATCCTCATTTGACCCAAATATTATATTACCTAAACTTGTCCTGTGTAAAGCGAAACACTTGTCCAAGTTTAGTACCTTAGAAGGGCGGACGAGACTTACATGGGGAAGGCCGATCAATATTTTAGGTTGCGCTTCAAAGTAATCATCTATATCGAACTCTTTCAAAATCGGAAATTGTTTCCTAAATTTTTCAAGTCTCAAATCCTGAGAGGGTAATTCTAAATTCCTTGTAGTCCATACATTTTTCATATGGAAACAAGAACTGTTATTGCCTATGCCACTAATCTCAAGACTCACATTTTTTGAAATTTCATTCGTTTTCTTACCGCCTATCCAACCTAGGCATAAATTACCTGTCACCCCCTTTAATCCTATTTTATCCGCAATATTGTCCTCCAAAAGAGTTATTTTGGATCCCTCATCAATAAAGGCCACAACTTCAATGGTTCCTTTCGGACCACTTAATTCCACTGGTAAATATTTATACAACGTTTTTTTTATCAAAAGAATCATCTACAATTGTATGGACATAATTGTTTACCTGGCGTTTAAATTGTCTTTCGTTACCAATATCCACATTGCTGTTTGTTTTCAATTCGCCGCATGCCGTGTTGTCACATTCACGTCCAACTTTGTTGCAGTTTTGGTTGTTATCTTCACACTTGTTTGTTTTGATTTCTTCATGTAATAAACGATTATGATATTTATTACATTTCGATAGGCCGCATTGTCGTCTAATTTTGCAATCCAACGAATTGTGACCGGCACGTAAACAACCAAAACAAAGACGTTTATTCTTCACAAAACTCCATCTCTCGGTTATGGGCATTCTTTTAAAGTTTTCGCAGTGGTATAATTGATGGTTTTGGTGGCACATGGGACATTTGGTAAGTCGGCTTTCGCTCGTGGTAATTGTGAATGATGGATTTGTAGTGTACCACACTTATAGTAATGCACTGTAACAGAAATTACTTGCATTGTTGTAATATCAGTTCAATGCACAAGCATTGCAACACAACCCTAAATAATAATAATGCTGAATGCAAGAAATTGAGTGACATACTTTTGAGTCACAATATAAATTGTTGATTACCAAATTCCTTTTTTTGATTGGTTAATAAAATAATGCTTAATATTTTCATAGTAAAGAAAAGAAACAAAAACATAATTGTAAATATGAAACGTAAGTTAGAAAGGCTAATTTAGAATTGTAAAAATAGTATATAAGCAGAACAAAATATTGAATAAATCAGACTTTAATTTCTAAACGCAAACCGGCAATAACTTGCCTAGTTTAATTATTGAATTCTCACTTTTTCTGGCAGTTCCTTTGAACGCCTAGTTATAATCTGGACCCCCTGTACAGCTGTATAAAAAAAATAATTGGGCTATAGGGCTTCACAAATACACTACCACATACTAGTTACACGTCCTACTCTCAACCTAACACATAACTTTTACATGGCGATCCTGCCGGCACACCTCCTTCTTCAACATTTATTACATGGCGATCCTGCCATCCTACTGCTAACATTACATGGCGATCCTGCCATGCTAGGACCACATCCTTTATTATTAACTGCTACCTTTACCTTCCTTCAACTTTTACACACCTCGACCTTTACATGGCGATCTTGCGGACAAAAACCTGCGGACAAAAACCTTGTGACAAATTAAAACTGCAACCACCATCTTGAGATCCTTCAACCAGGAAACTGTGACAGAGATCCTGCAACTACAATCCTAAGACCAAAAAACTACCATGAACTAGAAAGAAGAACAAGCAAATTTTATCGCAGCCCTAAACACTTACATACTTTAAATAAAAAAAAATTTACCTAAAACTTGTGACTATAAGCAAATGATTTACAAGATGTCTTTAACAAATACAAAATACCTACAAAAACCTTGTAATATCTTTGCAATACAAAACAACATGATGTCTACAATAAATGCAGAATTTCGCATTCGAAATAAGTTTTTGAAATTACCAACAAAATCACACTTTCTAAAGGCCAAACGAAAAAGTACTTCAGTAAAAACAGCACTCCAATTAAAAACGTTTATGTAGATGAAAACAAAATTTTTTTTTAACAATTTGTATTCAATTGCACACATGCTTAACTTTTCTTAACATTAGAATAAATTATTATTTTTTAAACAAAAACATTTTTAACTCTTATAAAAATGTAACTATGTATCATTAACTAAAAATATTAATATGCTAAAAAAAATATATTCATATGTTTATCTTCAAATGTTAAATATATTAAATTTTAAACACATTCACTTTTACACTAACATAGTTAAAAACTATGAGATATTAAATTACAAAAACATAAACAACGACTCATTTAAAAATATTAAATACAACAAATGATGAAATAATTTTAAAAGGCATTAAACTCCAAACTGACACACTTAAAAACTATGAAATATTAAATTACAATAATGTTAATAACCCCAAACGTTTTGAAGAAATACTAAATGAATTGCAAATAAATATTAATGACGACTATGCAAAAATAGAATTGACAAACAAAGTGCATTTCACTCATGTATTATAGGAAAAGAATAATGAAAAATAATTTTACATTCAAAAATCATGACGTCAGACAAAACTACAGTGAACATAAAAAAAAACTACAGACTACGACATACACGTAGAGAAATAATTAATAAACACGGACGACATAACAGAACCATCAATTAGCTTATACAACGCTCCACTTCTCTTGGTACCCAAGAAAAACATGGAAGACTAACGAAATTGAGAATAGTAATAGACTTTAGGAATCTGAACAACAGAATTGTAAACGTCAAATTTCCACTAAATAAATTAAGACTTTTCAAATGTATATAAAAAAAAATATATTTGGACATACCAAAACAAATTTATCTATATTTTATATTTTTTTATATACACTAAAAACATTATTATTTTAAGAAAATCATATACATTAAAAACATTTTTTTTTATTGTAACCTTACTATGAGAATGGTAAGAAAAATCACTTCCATAATTTTTCTCTTAAGGGTGAGGGTGTAGTGTACCACACTTATAGTAATTCACTGTAACAGAAATTACTTGCATTGCTGTAATATCAGTTCAATGACATACTTTTGAGTCACAATATAAATTGTTGATTACCAAATTCCTTTTTTTGATTGGTTAATAAAATAATGCTTAATATTTTCATAGTAAAGAAAAGAAACAAAAACATAATTGTAAATATGAAACGTAAGTTAGAAAGGCTAATTTAGAATTGTAAAAATAGTATATAAGCAGAACAAAATATTGAATAAATCAGACTTTAATTTCTAAACGCAAACCGGCAATAACTTGCCTAGTTTAATTATTGAATTCTCACTTTTTCTGGCAGTTCCTTTGAACGCCTAGTTATAAGCTGGACCCCCTGTACAGCTGTATAAAAAAAATAATTGAGCTATAGGGCTTCACAAATACACTACCACATACTAGTTACACGTCCTACTCTCAACCTAACACATAACTTTTACAATTAGTCTTTTCTTTCCTATTGTACACAGACTCATTTCTATAAGTGTCGGCCTCAAACATAAGTGAGACATACGTTGCTGCCTCTTGAAGCCATAAACTAAAATCGCTGACACTGGGGTATGGGCCGAGGTGTGTCATTGAATATTTCGTCCATTCCTCTCTTTTCTGAAGTGGCAACTTACTGACGAGCTCGTCCAATAGTGTAGGATTGCAAAGGTGGGCTGTTGCATTGGAGTTTATTAAAAATGCCGATAAACCCAATACCATCGTACTGAAATTAACTATCTCGTTTATTCTTTTCTCAGATATGCTAGGAAAGGCACGAACTTTTGCGATTTGGCTCCGAATTAATATCTGTGGACGACCGTAATGGAACTCTAATGTGCTGACTACTTGGTTGACACTATCGGGGTGGATTAGAAACGATTCTACTTTTGCTCTTGCATCCCCCTTTAATGATTTTTGCAGCCGTATCAAGTTTTCTAAATTTGAGTAATTGTAATTGCTTGTAGTTTCCCTAAATGCTACAATAAACATTGGCCATTGTTCTGGCAGACCAGAAAATTGTGGTAAATCATGTAATTTACGAAGTTGGCGCGTATCGCCGGCAGATTGGAATTCGTTTATATTCACAGGTGTAGAAATGGGATTATGAGGCAAGTATGGTGATGATACTGGTGCCGAATGCGATTGGGCTGACGTATATATTTGCGTTGAACGTTGCTGCAACAAATCTAGCGAAGCAGGCGAAAAATTTGAAGGGGTTGTCTGAGTTAAATGTGCGGCACTGTAGGAAGCAGTGGCCGCTGGTATAAATGTTTGTGGTAACGAATATTGAAAGTACGTTCTTGGCAGATATTTTTGCGTGGTACTAATGGGCAAAGGGGTTGTTGTGGGGGCAAACGATTGTGCAGAAGTTAAGGGCAAGGAGGTTTTATAGGGCAAATTTGTTTGGCATGGTATATGGTACTCACATGTATCAGTTGTATAGCTCTGTGGATTTGACTCTGGCATTGTATGGTAATTTTTCGGCATATTATTATATCGTGATGTCATGGCACCAGAATGTGTGGATGTGTTTGGCAATATCAAAGCTGGCAATTGGCCGTCTGTTGGCGGTTTGGCTGAATCCCGTGGAGTATTGACGATGTCCCGTAGCTTCATCTTTAGCGACAATATCTCCTTTTTTAAGTCCTCTACTGAGATTTCTTCTTCTTCAACAATAGTCTTCTCGCAGTCACTTTCGCCGGAGGCATCAGGCGTAATTTCGTCTTTTTGAGTGGACATGTCTTCTTTCGCCAGGCGTTTACTACGGCGTGGCATTTAATTCTTCCAAGAAAATTATAATAAAAATTTGTTGCAGCGGCAACAAGAGTGTTTGGACAAAGCAACAATAATAAACCAATATCGGCGTCGGTTTACTTTTGAGCGTTTTATTATCTGTCAAAAAATAATGGTTTCCATGGAAAATACAACATTCACTAAATTTCCTTAAATACTTACAATTTTCTGTCCTCGCTCACGGCTTTGTCAAAAGAATAAAAAATGTTCATTCTTTTCCTTTACAATTGAGGTAAGCGGTTACTAATAAAAAAATACTCGATACCGAGTAAATCCGTGCCGTGCTTACACCGACAGTCAAATAAATAAACACATAAAAATACAGCTCTGGTCGAAATCGACCGTTAAATAATAATTCCAAAATATCAATATTAATTTGTAACAATACCAATACAAGACAAAAGCGCTAAAACAATCGCTAAGACAATATTTGAAAATTTTATACTTACCTATGGTCCAATGAAGACGTTCATTTCGGACATGGGAACAGAATATAAAAATTCGATATTAACAGAACTTTGTAATCTACTAAAAATTGAAAAATTAGCTTCGACAGCTCATCACAACCAAACAGTAGGCACAATAGAAAGAAGTCATAAAACTTTCAATGAATACGTACGTTCCTATATATCTACAGACAAATATGACTGGGACGAATGGCTAAAATATTTTACTTATTGTTTTAATACAACACCTTCAACAATACATAATTATTGTCCTTATGAATTAGTCTTTGCAAAAACTCCTAACAGTTTTCAGATTTTCAATGTAGATAAAGTAGCACCACTATATAATATAGAGGACTATGCCAAAGAAACAAAATTTAGGTTAGAAGTAGCATATAAGAGAGCTCAACAAATATTAGATAAAAATAAACTTAAGCAAAAATTAAACTATGATAAGGATATAATTGATTATAACTTTAAAAAAGGAGATCTAGTTTTACTCAAAAATGAAGCAGGCCATAAGTTAGAAATACAATATAGAGGACCTTACAAAATTAAGAAAATAGACTTAAGAAATAATGTAACTATATTTGATAAGAAAACAAATAAAACACAAATAGTTCATAAGAATAGACTTAAGTTATATAACATTAAATAATTAAAACAGTATGCGCGCTACTAATAAAACCTAATATTTTACATTAAAATTTAAATTATTAATTATACTTCAAAAATACTTTTTATGTGTAAAAGAATGTCCATAAAACTAACGTTATATGAACATTCTTATAAAAGGTGGAGGTGTAGCGTGTTCTAACTATCACTACTATCAAGATTGTATAGTAAACATTTAAAGTCAACTTGACCGCAATATACATAACATCCAATGGCATTGAAATTATTTTTGCACTGGACATTTGACACTCATGCAAATGCATTCGACAGACTGCAACGTAAATATGTATTTTGTACAAATGCTATTTGACACTCACCAGTCTGATCGAAGGCCGCTGCATAATGCATTTGAATGAATCATAATTAATAGCCACATGTGTTTATATAATAAACATAAACAATACAAAATCCATGTTTTCCAAATTTCTTATGAGACACACGCCGCACGCCTACCGTGGGAAACTAAAAGGAACAATTTGCTTATTAAGCATATACCTTTTCTTTTTCTCTTATGTTAAGATAGGTTAAGCTTTATTCTCATAAGTAGTATATAAGCCAATACAATTTTGTATTTAAATTAATGAATAAACAACTTTCTTATGAGCTCCTTGCTGAGCTCTAACCATCAAAAGAAATAGTTTACTTCATTTAAAATTAAAGCATTCATCTGCTTTAACAAAGGCATTCATCAGCCTTCAACCATTTAGAGCCAGTGGCGTTAATTAGCGCCGGCACCCTCGGGCAGGTAGAACCTTAGGAAATTTTTAAATTATTACAAGCTTAATTATTACAGCTTAAACTTAAGTGATTCCTTTTATATAATGTTATATATTTATTTAAAACAACCATTACAATGAATTGAATACTAGCTATTAGATTTCTTTTTGAAATCTGTTCTCATATAAAGTTTCCACAAAATTATTATACTACTTTCGGCTTTAATAGCAGACAATTTCCTCTTGCAATCATCAAAATTTTCATTAAATTTGGTGGGTTTGTTCTTGTACAATCCTTCTACAATTGTACAACAATGCAAACGAATAAATTTGTCAAAAAACAGTCTTGCATTAATAATTTCTCAACAATAATATTTTTTTGGACTTTGAATTTTTCACAAAATATGACACAAAACCATGTAATTATACCAAAATATGAGACAAAAATATACATTTATGACCAAATCATGCAGAAATATGCATTTTCAGCAAAATATGCAAAAATATGCACTAACAAATCGATGCCATTTTTCCGAAAATTCCTTGTTTCGTAAAGATATTTCGTCCTTGCCATTATCAGGGTTAAGGGGAAAAACATGCATTTGCATGAAGCCCCTGTCCCTGCTGATAACGTAAAGAAATGGGCATTAAGTATATATTTACATGCGATTTAAAAATTCCTGTCCTATATTTCTTACCTGTATTTATTTTTAATTTTATACTCGAAACGAAGACAAAGTAAGGGTTGGTTGTATCAAATTGATATTTTTCCCTCGTCTGGTACGAGACGACAACCGTGTTGGTAATTTCGAATTAAGTACTATTTATTTAAAAAAATTTTTAAGGAAATATCTTCCTTCTGGTTTTATTTTTCTTCTCAAACGCAAATTTTGCTTTAACTTACCCAAGTTTTAAAGTGTGTTCGATCACGTTTTTTTTCTCCACTATTATGTGGATCAGTTCAACTTTGTACTTCTGCAGCTAAAATTGAAAAGGAATATAAAGTTTTTTTAGGGTTCCGTACACCAAAGGTGAAAATGGAACCCTATTGTTTTCGCTACGCTGTCCGTCTGGCCGTCTGTCCGTCTGTCCGTCTGTCCGTCTGTCCGTCACAGGGTATTTTCTCGAGAACCGTAAGAGCTACGTACCTGAAATTTGGACAGAGTTTGTAGACCCTTGGCCGCTACAACAACAAATACATGAGAGTTGGAAATTAAAGGGTGTGCCAAAACGAGCAACGAAAAATGTTAAAATCCCATGTAATATACATACAATTGTATGTATATATTTTTAATTAAAGTGTGTACCATCAGTTAATGTAATTTCGACTATGTAATTTTGGTAACTTGCTGTATCTTGGAAACCGTAAGAGCAAACTTCTTGAAATTTTCAAAAACGGTAAAACAAAAAAATCTCAAAATTATAAAATCGCCAAACCCAAAAAAAATCGCCAAAATAAAAAAAAAATCGCCAAAACGAAAAAAAGCACCAAATTAAAAAAAATTTCTAAATCGAAAATAAATCGCGGAAAACCGGAAAAATCGCCAAAATAAAAAATCGCCAAAATGAAAAAATTGCCAAAATGAAAAAAATCGCCAAAATTAAAAAAATCGCCAAAATCAAAAAAATTGCCAAAATGAAAAAAAATCGCCAAAATGAAAAAATCGCCAAAATTAAAAAAATCGCCAATATGAAAAAATCGCCAAAATTTAAGAAATCGCCAAAACGAGAAAAAAGCGAAAAATAATCAAAAAAAAACTTAAAAAACACTATATTAAAAAAGTGCTCAGAGCCCAACGTACGGAACCCTTCGTGCGCGAGTCAAAGTCGCACTTTACTGAATTTATTTATATCATACATTGAAACCTATAATAGTAGGCCACGTACGATATTTCTTTAACTCTAGTTTTGTGCTCTTTTTACGCATAGTTTCTTGCTTTATTTTTAGGATAATCACCTCATATTTCATCAAGTTGTCGATATTTCTTTCTTTTTTTTCTATTACAGTTGAGTTAAATTCGAGATTTTTACTTTTTTCATATACTTAACTCTTTATGCTCTGAAGAGTGAGAAGAACGGTCATTTATTTTAGAATTACAATTACTCTTAAGAGAAATTGATTAGGTCAGCAAAAAAAATAAATAAATGAAGAAAATTTAGAAGTAAATAATAGAGTAAATTTATGATTACACATGTTTTTACATGATATTTAACTCTTTACAAGCAAAAAAAACACAAATATTAATCAAGGTTTATTTGCCAATCGTTTTATTTTTCTTCATTACAAAACAGGTTTTGTGGCTAGTATTTAGATTAGGACACAAAAGCTGAAATCACTCTTTTATATCTTTAGCATGATATTTACCAACATTCTTTCCATTCATGTCTTCTAGTTCGTAATAACAAGAACCAAGTTTTTTTTACTACCTTGGCGTTAACAAACTGATTAGATAATTTGCTATTATAATGATCGATAGCTTTTGATTGAGAGAAATTTCTTCTAAAAACTATTTGGCCAACCTTAAAGTTTACAGGTCTACACCGCAAATTGTAAAACTTAACATTCGTTCGTAAGCCTTACGCAACATTTCCTGCGCTTGGTTTCTTAGCAATTCTAATTGTTCATCTATTCTTAAGTCGGTATTAGGGCTTTCCAGTAAATCCATGTTTCGTAAAAGTGCATAAGACTTCCCATTCATGAGCATATTCTGACCAAACAGGAGGAAGTATGACAAGAATTCTGTACTTACATGTCTTGAGTTAGTTGTAAATGAACAAAAGTGTGTTCAAGTAACATTTACTTTACGAAGAGATACTTGTTCCCCCATTCGGATTAACAATCAAGTTGTTTCTCAACATTCACATGTGAAATATCTTGGTATACACCTTGATCGACGACTTACATGGAAACACCACATTGATTCTAAGTTAACTCAAATGAAACTTAAACTAACTCAGGTACATTGGCTGATTGGTCGAAATTCAACACTTAGCCTAGACTGTAAACTTTTAATATACAAGTCGCTTTTAAAGCCAATATGGTGCTACGGAATTCAACTATGGGGCACTGCTTCAGCTTCAAATGTAGAGAAAATTCAACGCAGGCAAAATAAAATTTTACGCATGATAACATCGGCTCCATGGTACATCAAAAATTCAAATATACATCGTGATTTGAATATGCCACTAGTGACTGAAGAAATTGCAAAATACGCTGGCAAATATTTAACAAAACTCGAGTCACATCCTAATCCGCTTGCCCGTAATATTTTGAACTTTACTGGACACATCCGCCTAAAAAAGAGGGACACAATGGCTCTTATTCACAGCACTCCAGATGGGACTTCTTGAAAATACTTTTATTTTTTTTTTTTTTTCCTTTTGATTATCACTACTTACATATGTATTATATATAACTACTACTAAGCTTATGTCCGACATTGGTCGGGCCTAATTATATTTTTTAGATTTAAGATTTGAATACTTATTGTTAGTTCATATATGAAGATACAATAAATAAAAAATCATGCATTAAAAAAAAAAAAAAAAAAAAAAAAAATGTCTTGAGTTACGTAAAGCGCAACTAATAGTAGATAATTTTTCATCCCAATTACGTTGAGAAGACTTTATATAAGCTCTTATGGCTGCTAAAATAGATCTGTTTACTCGTTCACTAGCATTAGCCTGTGGGGAGTATAATGCCGTTAAATTATGAAAAATTCCATAGGAACCAAGAAATTCTTTAAATAGACCCGATTTGAACTGAACACAATTGTCAGTAGTTATTACTTCTGGAGTCCCAAATATGTGGAAAACTCTTTTTTCGAGGAAATCTGTTATCACGTTAGCGGTAAATTTTCGAATTGGTTCTAACAATAGGTGGTCTAAAACTATAATTTTACTTATATTACCGGAAGTTGAACGAGGGTAAGGACCTAATAAGTCTAAGTACAATCTTTGAAACATTGTCGCTGAACTAGCTTGCTGGCCCATAGGTGGTCTCAAACACTTATTAGTGGCTTTGGTCTGCTTACAGATTTCACACGAAGTAATATAAGTACCAACTTGGTTTGCCATTTTTGGCCAAAAATAAGAGGTTTTTAGTCGTCTAAGAGTTTGTTCAATACCGCCGTGGGCGCAAGTGGATGATCATGTGCTCTTTTTATCAGTTGAAGTGTTAGCGGGGTAGGTATCCATAGCTTTCAAGACTGTTCCTCCTGCCATTGCTCACCCGATGCATGGTCACATCTCTTGTATATTAAATTGTCTATAATTCGTATATCTGGAAAATACTTAGCTTTACTTCTAAACCTATTCAACAACTGTAAGTATTCTATTGAGTTGAATTCTTTGTGTTCTAAATCTATTTCGGCTGTATTCTCAATTTCGCTGACATAGGTACTTTCGATATCCATGTGACTTACTTCTTCATTGTTTTCTGAGTATATCCGGGATAAGGCATCGGGTACAAAATTTTGACTTCCTTTCCGATGACATATGGTAAAATTAAAACCTTGCAGTTTCAAAGTCCACCGCGCCAGTCGTCCGTGCAGGTCCGTCTGATTCATGAGCCATTTTAGTGAAGCGTGATCTGTTATGATTTTTAACTGATGTCCCTCTATGTACGCCCTAAACTTTTTAATAGCCATAACCGCCGCTAGGCACTCTTGTTCTGATACTAAATTACTCTTTTGGACAGAGTTAAACTTATGGCTCATAGATGATATTGGCACTTCGTCTTTGTCATCGTTCCTTTGAGCTCAGACAGCTCCGATTCCGTATTTGCTGGCGTCACACTGTATCGAAAACCTACGCGAAAAGTCTGGGCTATGTAATATGGGTGCTGAACACAAAGTGTTTTTAATTTCTTTAAAAGAAACTTTTCCTTCATTTGACTATTTAAAATTCCTTTTTTTCTGCAACATGTCAGTCAAAGGAGCTGTGATAGTAGCAAAATTCCGAACAAATCGTCGGTACCACCCACAGACTCCTAAAAATCGTCTTAACTGTCGGACGAACGTTGGTAACGGAAAGTCGCGTATTGGCTGTATTTTTCTGGGTCTTTTTTAATTGTACCGTAGCCTATGATATGTCCTAAATACTTGACTTTGCTTTTTTCTTTATTAATCGTTAACCTAGATTTCCTCATACATAAGGAGACTTCTTGAAGCTATATTACATGTTCGTCAAACGTTTCTGTGATCAAGAGCAAATCGTCTAGGTATATAAATACTTTTGTCCTCAAATGTGCTGGAATTACCTTATCCATAAGCCGTGACATCGTTTGCGGAGCATTACACAAACCAAATGGCATAGTGACAAAATGGTATAAGGGACTGGTACTGTGAAAGCTGTCTTTTCCTTTGAACTTTCATCTAATGGAATCTGCCAGAAGGCATCCTTAAGGTCAAGACTTGTAAGAAATCTGGCCTTAGGGAGCCTGCTGAGAGTTCCATCGATCAAAGGCACAGGGTAAGCATCTTTCACGGTAACAGTATTAACTTTTCTGGAGTCTAATCCTCACCTTACCCGGCTTGCGCACTAATGCAACTGGCGACGACCAAGGACTTTTGGACTCTTCTATCACACTGTAATGTTATTAGTAGGATTTGCTCAGTATGGCCCTATCTCAGTATGGATGTATGTAAGTGTGGCCCTGTAGTCCCTTGTTTTGTTTATACAGCTGTCAGGGAGACCAGCTTATCAGTAGGCGCTCAAAAGAGGTGCCAAAAGATTTTGAGAATTTAATTGAAACAAGGCAAGTTGTTGCCAGTTTATGTTCACAAATTAAAGTCTGATTTATTCAAAATATTTCCCTGCTTATATATTAGTTTTACAAATCTTAATTAGCCTTTCTAACCTACGTTTAATATTTACAATTATCTTTTGTTTCTTTCTTCACTATGACAATGGTAAGCATTATTTTAAACGACCAATCAAAAAAAAGGGAATTTGTTAATTATCAATTTATATTGTGACTCAAAAGTATGTCACTCAATTTCTTGCATTTCAGCATTCTTATTATTTTGGGTTGTGTTGCAATGCTTGTGCATTGAACTGATAATACAGCAATGCAAGTAATTTCTGTTACAGTGCATTACTATAAATGTGGTACACTACACCCTCACCCTTAAGAGAAAAATTATGTAAGTAATTTTTCTTACCATTCTCATAGTAAAGTTACAAAAAATGTTTTTAATGATTTTCTTAAAATACTAATGTTTTTAGTGTATATAAAAGATATATAAAATATAAATAAATTTATTTTGGTATATAATATTTTCTTAAAGTGTAATAAAATTTTAAAATGTTATACAATATGTTTGAAAAAAAATTTTTTTTTTGTATTATTTGCTTACAGGTAAAATTTTGTTTACTATTTATTATTTTCTTACAGTTTATATTAATGGTCTTCTTATGAATTTTATGTTTATTTACATATATAATTATCCTAGAATTTATATTTATAAATTTTTGTATGGTCTTAAATTATTGTCGTGTATTTCTTTTGGTTTTCCTTCATATTCTATTGTAGTGTTTACACCGTTTCTACTTAATATTTTATAAGGTCCCTTGTATGGGCTTTGATTTTTCTTTCTATTTTCTACTTTAACTAGTACTAAATCTCCTATCTTTAAATTAAGTCTATTTTCATATTTATTGTTTATTACTCTATTTTCTTTTGCTTTTGTTGATAAGTCTCTAGCTCTTTTTAGTGTAAATTGTAATTTGAGTCGTAGTTCTTGTGCGTAGTCATCATAGTTATAAAATTTTGTATTGTTGTCTACAATGTCAGATGGTAGGGATGGTAATTTTCCGTATACTAATTCATATGGCGAGTAGCATGTGTCAATGTGTGGTGACGTGTTATAGGCAAAAGTAAAATATGGAATCCACTTATCCCACTCATAATCATTTGCGGTTGTTAATAGAAATTCGTTAAGTACCCTGTGATTTCTTTCAATTGATCCTAGTGTTTCATGGTGATAAGGTGTTGAAAAATTTTGTTTTATTCCTAATAATGAACATATGTTACTCATTATTTCATTTTTAAATTCTGTTCCTCTATCCGACTTAAGTACTTTAAATTGTCCGTATTTTAAAATAAATTGTTCAACAAGTGTTTTGGCTGTTGTAAGTGCATCTTTTGTCGACATTGGGTGAACAACGACAAATTTTGTCAGTTCGCACTGCATGGTTAAAATGTATCGGTAATCATTTGAAATACGAAGTGGTCCTACGGTGTCAATTGAAATTACTTCGAAACTATTGTTTGGGGTGTCTGTTAGTGTTAAGGGTTCCTTAATGTGTTTTGTTTGTTTATTTTTCGTACATTTGTCACAATATGACACAAATTTCTTTACCATTTTTGACATGTTTTTGCAAATATATTTTTGTTTTAATTTGATGATAGTTTTTCTAATTCCTAAGTGGCCTGCGTGTGTGGCATTGTGGTATTCGTCAATTAGTTTGTATTGTAATATTGCATCTGTTATTTTTGTTGGGGCATTGTATATTAATATTTTTAGTTGAGGACTTTTGTTATTTATCTTTATCTTGGCATATGCTTCTTTTATTTCTTCTTTTGTATATATTTTAAATATTTCATCATTATTTGATAGCGCTAATTCTTTTATATTTTCTTTCTTCATTTTTGATATCAGTTTCCTCAGAATCGAATCTAGTTTCGCTGAGTTATCGCTGAATCTTGCTAGCTTATTAATTTCATTATTAATTTCATTATTCATATTTTGGGTATGTAACTTCTTCATAGTCGAATCTGGTTTCGATGACTTATCATTACATCCTATATTCATATTTTTGGTACGCAATTTCTTCATGTTCGAGTCTGGTTTCGATGAATTATCATTACGTCCTATGTGCACAATATTATTTTCAATAATTATATCTTTTTCTTCTATATTTTCAAGCTTGTTAAATTTCAATTTTTTTATATTTTTGACGTCATTAATGGATATGCATTCCCATATTTGAAGTTGATCAGACTTCTGAAAATTACATTTTTCCATATTTCTTTCTGTTGCGCGCGCATTATTTTCATTTATATTATTGTTGGTTGCCTCATTGTTTTCTTTTATATTTGCCTCATTAGTTTTATTTTTCATTGCCCTTGTAGTTACTAATAATTTTTTTTCTTTTTCATCGTTTTCTAATGGTATCATTTGTCTTAATATGTCAGAGTCAATTTTTATTTTTGAAAGTGCATCAGCATTAGTGTTCATTTTTCCTTTCTTATAAATAATTGTAAAATCATAATCACTTAAATCTAGTCTAATTCTTGTCATTTTAGATGACCCAAATGAAACTTAAATTGACTCAAATATATTGGTTAATTGGCAGAAATTCAACACTCAGCCTAGACTGCAAACTCTTGATATACATGTCGCTTTTGAAGCCAATATGGTGCTATGGAATTCAGCTGTGGGGCACTGCTTCAGCTTCAAATGTCGAGAGAATCCAACGAAGGCAAAACAAAATTTTACGTTTGATAACATCTGATTTAAATATGCCACTAGTGAGTGAAGAAATTGCAAAATACGCAGGCAAATATTTAACTAAACTCGAGTCACATCCTAATCCGCTTGCCCGTAATATTTTGAGCTTTACTGGACACATCCGCTTAAAAAAGAGGGACACAAGGGCTCTTATACCCAACACTCCAGATGGGACTGCTTAAAAATACTTCTTTTTGATTATCACTACTTATGTATTATTTATAACTATCACTAAGCTTATGTCCGATATTGGTCGGGCCTAATAATTATATTTAGATTTAAGATTTGATTACTTATTGTTAGTTCATTTTTGAAGATACAATAAATAAATATGTATATGAAAAAAAAAAAAAAAAAAAATTTTAGATGAAGGATTCTTATGTTAAAACAGTGAAATTAAAGGTCTGTGGTCTGTTACTACTATGAATTGTCTTCCATATAGATAAGGTTTAAAATAATTTATTCCCCAGTGTATTGCTAATAGTTCTTTTTCAATGACTGGTTTATTCATGTCATGTTTTTGTAATGCTTTACTTGCATATGAAATTGGTAAATCTTGTCCTATTTCTCCTTGTGATAGTACAGCACCTAACGCGTAGTTTGAAGCGTCAGTTGTTAGTATAAAAGGTTTTTCAAAATTTGGGTATTGTAATACAGGTGGGTTGATTAGTTTTTCTTTTAGTGTTTCGAAGGCATGTTGGCATTGTTCTGTCCATTTGAATTCTGTCGATTTCTTTAAAAGTGCGTTTAGATCTTTAGCGATGTCAGCAAAATTAGGTATGAATTTTCTGTAATAATTGCAAAATGCAATGAATCGTCTTACTTCGTCTGTGTTTTTAGGTATTGGATAATTTTTTATTGTTTCATATTTAAATGGGTCTGTCTTTACACCGTCTTTTGTTATTAAATGTCCCAACTAAATCACTTCTGGTCTTAAAAAACAACATTTCTTTGGATTAAGTTTTAGATTGTACTTTTGAAGTCTGTCCAGTACTTTTATTAAATTTTGGTTGTGATGGTTTAAGCTACATCCATATACTATTATGTCATCTACATAAAGAAATGCTTCATATTTCTAGTCCGGAAAGTGCTATTGTTAGCATTCGTTGAAAGCTATTTGAAGACATTTTTAGTCCGAAAGGGAGTCTTTTGAATTGATAGTGGCCTTGAGGCGTAGAAAATGCTGTAAGTGGTCTAGATTCTTCATTTAATTCAATCTGGTGAAATGAGCTTGTCATGTGTAGTGTGGAAAACCATTTGGCTCTACCAAGTTTGTCTAAAATATCTTCTAGTCTAGTTAGTGGAAATTTGTCGCTTACAATTTTGTCGTTTAGTTTTCTAAAGTCTACTACTAGTCTCCATTTCTTTTTGTCTTCAGTGTTCTTTTTGGGTACCAAGAGGAGTGGAGCATTATATGGGCTAATTGATGGTTCTATTATATCATCATCAAGCATTGTTTGTACTTGTTCGTTTATTATTTCAGTATGTGCATGAGGTAATCTGTAGTTTTTTATGTACACTGGTGTATTGTCTAGACTTGTGCCATTTAGTTCATTTCAGTGACCGGTCATTTTAGTTCATTATTTATAAATGAACTAGTTCGTTCATTTAGTTCAATCGGTCTTTTTAGTTCAATGAATTAGTTAGGCCTTTTTAGTTCAATGATTTTACATCTACAATTCTACATGCATATGTACCTATGTTTGTGTGGTCTTTGGAAAAATTTAAAACACAGACTCTTTGATTAAAAAACTACGAACACTAATGAATTAATAATAAATTTGCTTTATAATGAGTTTATAAAACATATTTAGTGTGAAAACCTTTAAATATTTTAAATTTTAAAATATTTTTAAGTGTTTACTTGTGTTTTCTTGTTTATTGCATTTGTGGTAGTAGCCATCGATAAAAAAGAACCAAATATACATGCATACATGCATACATACATATGGATGAGTATAGAAGCAAAGCACACAAACAGTAAAAAAGTAAAGCAAAACGTTGAAAACATTTAGTTCATATCCTCTGTGTTAGTTCATTTTGTGTCTTAGTTCTTAGTTCAAAAATTGAACTAGATCAAAAATTGAACTAGTGATCGTAAAACAATTGAACTAGTTCACATAGTTCAAAGTACTGAATCGTTCATTTGAACTAGTTCGTTCATGAACTACACAAGACTAGTATTGTCTGACGTCATGATGTTCTGTGTGTAAAAATTGTTGACGCTTAATTTTTCGTCTTCGAGGTGAAAAACATTTTGATATTTCCTAAAAATTTTTGTTAATTCTGTTTTTGCATAATTGTCATTATTATTTAATTGCAAGTCATTTATTATTTGTTCAAAACGTTTGGGGTTATTAACATTATTGTAATTTAATATTTCATAGTTTTTAAGTGGATCAGTTTGGAGTTTAATGCCTTTTAAAATTATTTCATCATTTGTTGTATTTAATATTTTTAGATGAGTCATGCCGTTTTTTGGTGCTATTGAATTACTTAAAAATACGCCTGGTTTTAATTCATTATTAAAAATTACGCTATCTTCAGTTAAGTTTAATTTTAATGCTTGTATTATTTCTGTTCTTGGTGGTATTTTTATTTGTAGTGACGTAAATGATTTTGTATGCATTGGAAGTGTTATAGTTGTATTATTTGTAAATATGGAAATTGTGAATGTTTCGTAATCTATTTTGCAAAGGTATTTCTTGAGAAATCTCTACCTATTATTCCGTCTGTTTCTATGGGAAAGTCTGAATCTACTATATGAAATGGGTGTAAGCATATTTCATTTGCTAAATTTAGTTCTATTTCTATTGTACCTAGTGAATGGATTTCTTCTGTAGTAATGCCTGTTAATTTGCATCTTTCTTCTTCGTTTAAAAATTCATATTGGAATTCATTTTGCATTCGACAAAGTGATATGTCAGCTCCTGTGTCAATAAGAAATGTGAAAGTTTTGTTTTTGTACTTAGTGGTTATGAAATTTGTGTTATTATCAGATACTTTGTGTATTTTTAAATTTGGCTGTCCGGAATATCTCTGTATTCTTCCTAATGCGTTTCCCGAATCTTGTATTGTGTGTATATGTCTGTTGTTGTTATTTCTGTATGTGTTATTTTGTCTATTATTACTGTTTCCATTCCTATTATTGTAGGTGTTATTTCTAGTGTTTGGATTATTGTTTCTATTAAAATTTGTATTGTTTCTATAGTTATTAAAATTATTTCCTCTATTAAAATTGTTATTTCTGGAGTTAAAAAATTTATTGTTTATGTTATTATTATGGTTATTACTGCGATTTGTATTGTTAAAATTACTATTTCTATTCTGATTTCTATTATTAAATCTAATTCTCTGATGCATAATATGTGCTTGGGCATTTGAATTGTTGGATTCTTCTGCAATTTCTAAAGCTTCTGCAAATGTTTTTACTCTGCTTGCTTCTATTGTTTTGACTATTTCTCTATTGGCTAATCCATTTTTAAATGCGTTAAATGCAATGATACCATTTGATTGTATTATTGCATTTCTGCTTTCTTCGCCTATGCTTGATATTTGTAATTCGTTTAATTCTGAAATTAAACTTTCAATTTTGTCTGCGAATTTTCGTATGTCACCTTGTTGTGATATTTTATTTAATTCATTTAATATGCTATTTGGTGTTTGTTTTGTCTTATAATTTTTCTTTAGTTCTTTTATTAATTCTTCTAAATTGTTTGGTATACTAGTTTGCTTTATTCTATTTTGTACTTTTTGATCTAATCTTGTTTTAAAAACGAATTGAAAGAAATTGGGTTTCTTTGTATCATCTAGGGTCTCTTGAATTAATCCTAAATTGGCTATGAATGGGTTAAGTTCTTCCTTTCTACCAGAGTAAATGGGAATTAATTTTGCAATTGATGCAAGCTCTGAAGCGTTCATTGTCATTGTTGCAGTTGGTTGCGTCATGTCTGAGTTTTTCGAAATTTTTCTAATTAATTGTTGATGTAGAGAGCTAGGTATTTCTAATTCTAATCCTTTTCTTGTTGATATTTTTGAAAGTTTATCTCTTATATCTAAGAAAAATGCGTCGGCTGCGACATTGTGTGAAGTAGTCAGTCGATTATAGTTTACGTTTAATATTACTCTTATTTCTTCAAATTTTGTTATTAAATTCTGTATGTGTTTTTCAATTGTCTCGTCTTTTGTTGCTCTATCAGTGTTTAAACATTTATAGGACTTATCAAAATTTTCTTTTATCAATCTAATTTTACTAACAATATTTTGCCATTCCATTGATTTAAAATGTATGTTTACTTAATTAAATTTTATCTAAATTATGATTTTCCTCTCATTTTTACTAATTTGAATTGAAAAAAAAATTTTATTCTAAATATTATACTTTCGTAATAATAGGATTGTCTCTAATTCTGTCTTTGTTGGGTTCAATATCTCCCTTCATCGGGAGTTCCTTCAATTCCTAAGTCTTTCCATAGTTGAGTCAACCATTGAATAGAATACTGAATTTGTTTTTCAGTGTTTTCTTCTGTTAAGACCTGATTTTCTTTTAATATAGGTAAAGAGTTCTGTTTATGTTTCGGTTTTACCATTTTTCTATTTGTCTTTAATAATAATTAGATTTTATATAACTATTCAAAAATTTATTTGACAAAAGTATATTATTTTTTTTTTATTTTGTTTTTCTTTCAATGCTAATGTTTTTTTTTATTTCTTTTTTTTTTCTTTAGTTGTACCAGCTAAAGTCAACTGCGTGTACAGTTGTGCCAGTTTTTTCCGTTGCTGGAATTTTTTACCGCCACGTCTTCTATTAGTTGCTTCTGGCTGTTTTGTTGGTGTTGGAGTTGATTTATTTTTGGACGCCTGTCGTCTTCTATATTCGTCTATGGTGATGGCCTTTGGGCCGGCATTCAGTGGTGTTGCCTTGTAGACTGAAGCGGATGTGGGTATGGGGTCTACTTCATACTTTTCCAATAAGTATTTTTCCCATCTCGCGAAAATCTGGTTGATTTCCTCAGTCATCTATTGTTTCTATTGTATTCTCAAATGTAGTTAATGCTGTGTATTTTTAATGTTTTGTTGGTTTGATTTTGTTTGCAGGATTGTAGTTAGGATTTTTAATTTATTGTAGGAAGGTTCTTTTTGTCCGCAGGATCGCCATGTAATGTTATTAGTAGGATTTGCTCAGTATGGCCCTATCTCAGTATGGATGTATGTAAGTGTGGCCCTGTAGTCCCTTGTTTTGTTTATACAGATGTCAGGGAGACCAGCTTATCAGTAGGCGCTCAAAAGAGGTGCCAAAAGATTTTGAGAATTTAATTGAAACAAGGCAAGTTGTTGCCAGTTTATGTTCACAAATTAAAGTCTGATTTATTCAAAATATTTCCCTGCTTATAAACTAGTTTTACAAATCTTAATTAGCCTTTCTAACCTACGTTTAATATTAACAATTATCTTTTGTTTCTTTTCTCACTATGACAATGGTAAGCATTATTTTAAACGACCAATCAAAAAAAAGGGAATTTGTTAATTATCAATTTATATTGTGACTCAAAAGTATGTCATTCAATTTCTTGCATTTCAGCATTCTTATTATTTTGGGTTGTGTTGCAATGCTTGTGCATTGAACTGATATTACAGCAATGCAAGTAATTTCTGTTACAGTGCATTACTATAAATGTGGTACACTACAACACCTAGTTGCAGCATGTGATCTATTTCAGCGTATAGTAGTTGCTCCACAGCAGGCGAAACAGCAAAGTGTCGCTGCTTAATCGGTTTATTTTCTGCAGTATCTATTACATGAGTTACTAACGACGTTCTCCCCAAGCCTTCCTTCGCAAACGATGGAAATGCTTTAATGGCTATATCTAATTTGGCTCTTTGATCGTTGTCAAAAATATGAGTATTTTAATGGGTTTCGACTTCACACAACTCATTGTTTATCGTCTCAGATTTTACTTCTGAGAGCAAGTCCTTGGCTAACCCAAAAGCTCTGACAAATCTGCTCCCAGATATAAATTTTGACTTAAGGTAGGTAGTCGCAATTCTCCTCTAAAAATAATTGTGGTAGCTATACTGCCTAATGCCGGGTGTTTTGTGCCATCAGCGGTGTTGAGATGTACCTTCAGTTTTTTATATGGATGTTTGTTTTCTGTTAAAAATCTCTTGGCATAATCTGAAGAAAAACAAGACACCATAGCGCCTGTATCAATCATACCTACCACCTTTTCGTTAAAAAGTGTCACTGATACAAAAGGTCTTATATCCGTATCAATTTGGTCAGAAACAACAGCCGAACACAAAAGTTTTCGATTTTTAATAAAATTTTTCCAAAAAATTTAATCCTCTCGTGCTTCTTTTAGTTTTTCTATGTGGCTTCGATTCCGATATTTCTTCAGAAAAACTTCGTTGCCTGGCCTCTTTATATTCTTTGAGTCTAATATAAAAGGGTTTAAAATACCTAGGAACATAGTGGCTAGTTAACTTTTCACTTTCAGTACTACTGCTGTATTTAGAAATGTCTTTGTTTTTATCAAAAATATAATCAGTTTGGCATTGAGGTGTTCTTATTTTTAAAGTTGTGTCGATTGGGTCAGAAACTGCTTGGGTTTCTGACTGCGTGGATAGTTTTTTGAAAGCATAGAACATTTGCTACAATTTGATTTAAGCACATTTGGTGCACCACAACCATAACAAAAAATTCTCCTCTCACCCATACAATCTTCAAAACGGTGCCCATTTTCTCAACAGTTCCAACACACTAAATCTTTTATTTCTTCTAGTACGATAGCGGAAAGCGTGTCTTTAATCTCGCAATTTGAATATAACTCCGACACTACTTTCCGTTGTGCAATAGTACGATTATTCCTATGGCTTAGCTCTTCTTCCAATATTTCGTGCTTAGTAACAAAATCTCTTAGATGAGATATACAATTAATTTTAAAATGTAGAAGTTCTTTGCGAACATCAGGGTCCAAGTTTCTTTTTAATATTTCTAATAATTCATGCTCACTTATAGGGTGTTGAAGACGATCCGATATTTTTAAAACTGCTTCATAATATACATCAAACTTCTCCCTATATCTTTGCTTTCTACTCCTTATTTGCTCTATTAAATCGAAGTCCGTTCTTCTGTCACGAAACTGATTTCTTAGCTCAGTGCACAACCTGTTCCAATCTAATTCCTCAGTATTTCTGTGGAATCGCCAATACTTTTCCATAAAATAGCAAGTGAATATGTCTACATAATAGGGCAAAATCCCCAATTAAGATTTGAATAGTAAGGGCTTGAACGCCATAAATAAAGTTGTCAATAGACAAACCATTTTCTTCTTGCCCACTTAATTTAAGATGCTAGCCTGAAATAATAGATGCTACTTTATCAAACGATAAGTCAAAATTCTCATTCATCACAGAATTTGCGGAACTTTGATTATTACTTATATTTCTATTAGTATTATTATAATAATTTCTGTTTATTACGCTTTTCCTGGAATGTGCATTTGGATTCCTACGAGCGAAATTCTTACGATCAAAATTACCTACTTGCGTATGATCTCTAAAGTTAACATTCTGGTTTCTAACATTTGCATAAGCGTTCTCAAGGCTTGGTCTATTATCAGAATTTAGATTTATGTTCAGTGAGACCAAATGAGTTCTAACAGCTTCGTTGACTAAGAACTGAAGTGAAGTATCACTTATATTGTGAGAGTCAACATTCTTTCGTAAATTCTTAAGAGAGTTTTAAGACAAATTGAGCAAGGTATCACTTCCTTTGTCTGTCAAAATTTTAATTAACAGCCGGAGTTTGTGATCCTTCGTTATTAAGAATATTCCGTCCTGTGTTCTTTTTATTAAAATTCTTGGGTATTGCACTCCTATTGTTAACATCACTATTGGTAGGAAATTGGTTTGAAGTGGTTTGTGATTCTCCTTTTTCCAGTATATTATAATTTTTTAATGTTGTTTGTCTACATAATTTACTACAAACTGGGCACGCTTGTGTTTGTTTAAGTATTTCTATTATGCAATCTCTGTGGAAAATATGTCTACATGATATTGAAACAACGATATCATCAATTTCGTAATCTTTTTTACATATGGAGCAAATGCGTGTGTTGCGTTCATTTTCGATTGACGATGCCAGATTTTCATTGCTATGAATTAATGGCATCTTAATTAGTATTTTTATTAGATTCGGTAACAGCAATAAAATTAACTGTAAAACTTTAAGGTCTTCGGTAAATTGGGTGTGAATATATTATAAAAAAAATCATGGATAAAAGAAAGGTGAACATCAGGTTACAAAGAATAATATGAGAGCACTGTTCTGCCAGTTTTAGAAAGATAAAAGCGGACAACTTCTGCTTTATGATACTCGGCAAGTCAATTGTAATTCCAAAGCTCTTACTAAACTAAACAACACTGCAGCCACACAAACTGGAATACATGTTTTTTTACTTTTAAATTGGCTTGGATTGTAATGATTTTAAAATTAACCAAAAGCAATATTTCCGAAAGCAAAGAAAGCGTATTTTTATTTTTGATTTTAAACCAACAAAACAAAAAAAAAAAGACGAACACAAAGCTAATTGGTATATCAAAGATATTTGTTAAAAGAAAACTTAAATTATTTGTAACGACGGTGATAAAGAATAGGGGGTTCTCTATTCTTTATCACCATCAGATTTCTACAGATGTTATTGTCTTTTCTGTATTTTTTTTAATGTATTTTAGTCTTGGGGCCTCACGTTGGGCCCCATTCTCTTGTAATATGCATTTTTATTTTCTTCTTATTTTTATTATTTATTCGGTTACAAATCGGAACGGTACGGACGTTCTTAAAAGCTAGCTAGTTCGGTAATTGATGGCAGGGATCTTGTTCCAGTTTTCGATATTGGTATGTATTACAAAAAAAAATTTAACGTGCCCTAAATTATAAGTAGAGAATTTTACTTAAGTTTTCATTGTCAACCCCTTTTTCGATATCTTTTTTTATTAAGCTTAGATGTTTACGCTTAAAACCTTCTCACATATGTACCCACCACCCAATGTTTTTTTTCGAAGTCTCAGAGCTATATTCATAAAAAAAACTTAACACAACCTCTCTACCAAAGACCCTTAAAGTTTTACGTCAAGAAGATTAGATATTACTTCATGTTCATCTATATATATAAAAATAAGTCCGTATATGTACGTCGCCGAACTACTCATAAACGCGTCGTGCGATTTCAACCAAACTTATACACTACGTAGGCTGTGGCCCATATATGGTTTATATGAAGTTTGGTTGAAATCCTATAACGCCGTCCGACAGATGGCGCCATATTTAGTATTTTGTGTTTTTGTACCGTAACTCAAGAACTACTGCACCGATGTTGACAAAACTTTATATACATGCTCTATGAGTGTTTCTGCTTAAGGAGTGTTTCTGTGTAGTTTGAAGTTCGTCCGACAGATGGCGCCATATATAGTTTTTTTTTGTTTTTGCACCGTAACTCAAGAACTACTGCACCGATTTAGACCAAACCTTATATACATGCTCTATGAGGCGTGAGGAGTGTTTCTGTGTAGTTTGAAGTTCGTCCGACAGATGGCGCAGTATTTATTATTTTTGTGTTTTTGCTCCGTAACTCAAGAACTACTGCACCGTAACTCAAGAACTACTGCACCGATTTAGACCAAACTTTATATACATGCTCTATGGAGCGTAAGAAGTGTTTCTGTGTAGTTTGAAGTTCGTCCGACAGATAACGCCATATATAGTTTTTTTTGTTTTTGCACCGTAACTCAAGAACTACTGCACCGATTTAGACCAAACTTTATATACATGCTCTATGAGGCGTGAGAAGTGTTTCTGTGTAGTTTGAAGTTCGTCCGACAGATGGCGCAGTATTTATTATTTTTGTGTTTTTGCTCCGTAACTCAAGAACTACTGCACCGTAACTCAAGAACTACTATACCGATTTAGACCAAACTTTATATACATGCTCTATGAGGCGTGAGGAGTGTTTCTGTGTAGTTTGAAGTTCGTCCGACAGATGGCGCAGTATTTATTATTTTTGTGTTTTTGCTCCGTAACTCAAGAACTACTGCACCGTAACTCAAGAACTACTATACCGATTTAGACCAAACTTTATAAACATGCTCTATGGTGCGTGAGGAGTGTTTCTGCGTAGTTTGAAGTTCGTCCGACAAATGGCGCCATATTTAGTTTTTTTTTGTGATTTTGCATCGTAACTGAAGAACTACTGCACCGATGTTGACTAAACTTCATATACATGCTTTCTAGGGCGTAAGTAGTGTTTCTGTGTAGTTTGAAGTTTGTCCGACAGATGGCGCCATATTTAGTTTTTTTGTGTTCTTGCACCGTAACTCAAGAAGTACTGCACCGATTTAGACCAAACCTTTTATACATGCTCTATGGGCCGTGAGGAGTTTTTCTGTGTAGTTTGAAGTTCGTCCGACAGATGGCGCAGTATTTATTATTTTTGTGTTTTTGCTCCGTAACTCAAGAACTACTGCACCGTAACTCAAGAACTACTGCACCGATGTTGACTAAACTTCATATACATGCTTTCTAGGGCGTAAGTAGTGTTTCTGTGTAGTTTGAAGTTTGTCCGACAGATGGCGCCATATTTAGTTTTTTTGTGTTTTTGCACCGTAACTCAAGAACTACTGCACCGATTTAGACCAAACTTTATATACATGCTCCATGGGGCGTGAGGAGTGTTTCTGTGTAGTTTGAAGTTCGTCCGACAGATGGCGCAGTATTTATTATTTTTGTGTTTTTGCTCCGTAACTCAAGAACTACTGCACCGTAACTCAAGAACTACTACACCGATTTTGACCAAACTTTATATACATGCTCTATGGGGCGTAAGGAGAGTTTCAGTGTAGTTTGAAGTTCGTCCGACAGATGGCGCAGTATTTATTATTTTTGTGTTTTTGCACCGTAACTCAAGAACTACTGCACCGATGTTGACAAAAGCTTATTTTGGGGCGTGAGGACTGTTTCTGCGTAGTTTGAAGTTCGTCCGACAGATGGCGCAGTATTTATTATTTTTTTGTTTTTGCACCGTAACTCAAGAACTACTGCACCGATGTTGACAAAACCTTATATACATGCTCTTTGGGGCGTGAGGAGTGTTTCTGCGTAGTTTGAAGTTCGTTCGACAAATGGCGCCATATTTAGTTTTTTTTTGTGATTTTGCACCATAACTCAAGAACTACTGCACCGATTTAGACCAGACTTTATATACATGCTCTATGGGGCGTAAGGAGTGTTTCTGTGTAGTTTTAAGTTCGTCCGGCAGATGGCGCAATATTTAGTTTATTCGTGGGCAAAATCCAATTTTCATATTGTACCACCAATGCCATATACAACACTAATGTTTGCTTAGGGCCAGCAACGCGGACCGGGGTCAGCTAGTATTCATATAAATTTATTAAACATATCTTTGTTTCAAACCATTATCATAGAAAGAAAAAAATGTTTATGGTATAGTATATAATTGCTTATGTCTCATAAAGGGTTAATACCTATTTTTACAAATAATAAGTAAAAGAAAACACGATACAAAATAAATATGTTGCGAACACAATAATCACAATATATTAACAGCAAAGATTTCTTGTTTTTTTTTCTTTTCATTAATAAGAAAAATGTACAATTATGGTTTAATATTTTTGTGTTAGTGAAAAAGGGGGAGATTCGAGCATTTTCCGTATTGGGAGTTATTATTATTATTATTTATTTTTCTATTATTATTTTTTTTTATAGAATTGCAAAAAAAATGCTTATATTTATATTAATATTATAATATATTTATATTAATATTATAATATATTTATATATTTATTTTTTTATATATACTTTTTTTGTAATAAAAACTCGACTTTTGCATATAAAAAAACTGGACACTCCCGGAGAATATTTTGGGAATTCTGGCGAAACGACACGCTTAAAAAATAATTTAATATCCCAGCTAAAAAAATATGTATGGAGCATATATGATATCCCATATATGGTTCGGATCCGAAAAATGAGGGTATATGGTCATATATGATAATATATATTCATACATTTTCATACATATACATATTTGGAAATTCATATTCATATTTATTAATATTACTTTTTTTAAGATTTTAAACATCGAAGTTGTATTTCATGAAACATTTGTTTGGATAAATAATTAAAAACGAACTAAAAGATATTTTTTTCATCATCTTCGTACACAAAATTTAATTTAAAAAGAATTTAGATTAAAAACTAATGCAATTAGTCATTAAAAAAATTATCCGTTTATACCAACACTAGGTTTCAATTAAAGTTTTTGCACTAATATGAACTTTGTTTCTTAACAATATCTAGAGTATTTTCTATAAAATGAATGACTGAGCATCCTTTTTATTATTTAATTTATTTAATAGGGCCGCAATGTAAAAAATCGTACAAGAATTGGGTTTATTTTTTAAACACTGATGCTGTACGAATATAAACTTTGCAAACCGTTTGTATTTTCTAATAGATTTGCAATTCACTAGTGATAAAAAGCAGAGGCGGTATTCGATGTTTGATGCAAATGTTCTTGCGTTAGTGCAAATGAAAAATATCTTAGCTTTTCTTTAAAATCCAACAACAAAATACACACACAATCCACAGAAAAGCTACGATATTTTGCATTTGCACTAACGCAAAACATTTGCATCAAACATGGACTACCGCCAGAGAAAAAGTTCGAGTTAAGAAAATGCAAGCTTTTTTTATTACAATCTTATGTGAGATATCATGTATGCATATATTTTTATATGGCTCCATATATTACATCTTATTTCTATATATATGAAGAGTTTTATAATTAAATTTCCATACATTATAATACCTCATACATTATAATACATTTCATATATTTGTCCATATATCAACTCATATAAAATACTTTTGCCATGTATAATCCTATATATGTCCATACATGAATTCATACATATTCATATATATTTATATACATTCAGATATTTAAAAAAATATATAGACCATGCATAATTTTTTTAGCTGGGATGTTTGAAAACTCTGCTGTTAATGAGAATAATAGTAACATACATACATATTTACATGGTGTAATAATTTAATAATATGTATGTATGTACATATGCATAATTAGGCGTGCCCGTTGTCGGGTACAGATAGAGTATAAAAGTGAACAAAAAAAATCAACTTACGCGCTTTATGTCCAACGCTGCATGAAGGCCTTCTGCAATCTTATTGATGACATATGCACGTTTTGCGAGTTGGTATTTTTAAAGATATTTTTTTTTTCTTAGTGGTCTTATAGGTTAGTATTCAATCTACAAGTTTTGGGGAATTTTGTATATGTTAATAGGGGATAATTATTATAGAAGTGTTAGTTTAATAATTCATACTTTTGTTCTATGGATTTGTGTTAATATAAAGGTAGGCATAAAAAAAAATTCAATAATTAATGACGATTGCTTTTATAATTACTTTCATTATTTTCTGTTGTTTTTTTCACGTTTAAGCCTGATACTCTGTTCACAATTTCGTGCGAAATGCTGTCAAACTACAAATAAAAGTATTTGGTATGAAATATTTGCGAAATAAATTCGCAAGAGTAGTACTCTGTTCTATATAGGTTAGTATTCAATCTACAAGTTTTGGGGGATTTTGTATATGTTAATAGGGGATAATTATTATAGAAGTGTTAGTTTAATAATTCATACTTTTGTTTTATGGATTTGTGTTAATATAAAGGTAGGCATAAAAAAAAATTCAATAATTAATGACGATTGCTTTTATAATTACTTTCATTATTTTCTGTTGTTTTTTTCACGTTTAAGCCTGATACTCTGTTCACAATTTCGTGCGAAATGCTGTCAAACTACAAATAAAAGTATTTGGTATGAAATATTTGCGAAATAAATTCGCAAGAGTAGTACTCTGTTCTTGGTGTGAAAAACACGGAAAATCATGTCTTTCCATGCAAAATTAATCTGGCATCATGTTAGTTTAGCTGCGAAACAACATGAGCAGTACTTTTTTCGCACGAAATTTTAACAATGTTGCATACTTTCAAGCAACAAAAGCGAGAAATTTATTAAAAAAAACCGCGAGATGGGCTACATTTAGTACATGTCAAATTTTTCATGCGAAATAACGAATGGCACTCAAAATTTTTCACAACTTCGAACAGAGTACCATGCTTTAGTAGCAATGAGTTTATATGTAGTTTTATACTACGTTTATACGCAGGGCTTATTTGCAAATAAAACTGTAAATTGTTGCCATATTATTGTTTTTATTGAGACTTACTAATTCAGAAAACTATTCACGATTAATGCACTATTTTCAAATAAAATGCTTGAGGTTGCCACGCTTACAAATGTTTGATAAAAAAAACAATAAATTGATAAATATTGCACAAAAAACATTGATAGAAGCACATAATGACAATACAAACAAATAATTATTTCATATTTTGTACATTTACACTACTTTTTTTGCCAATATAAGTAAGTTTTCTATAGAAGTTTGTGTACTTTTGCTATGCTGTATAAACAGTGAGTTAATTTATTTGCAAATACTTTTATTTGCAAATAGTGCGCGTATACACGTAGTGTTAGATAGTTAAAATTAAGTTTGTTAGAAAGATTAGTTATTTACCGTATATACTCAAAATTATGTGATGGCTCTTGACCACAAAGTAATTTTCTTCTTCTTTTGGTGTAATAATTCCTTTAAAATAGTGAAACAGCAAGGCGGTATTTTCATTTATAGATGTCGGTGTTCTTGTAGTTTTAAGTTATGTTCGATTAAGTTTGTCTGGGCGGATGAGTGATACTACGGACGTAACAGTATTCGCTCCTTTGTAGTTAACAGGCTTCTTAAGAAATGAGCCTCCCATGTTGAACAGCACCTTAGCGGAAAGTCGTGTGCTATCTGTAAGGACTAGAGCCCTTACAGCCGTGAAACTTTCTGATAATCAGGTACAAGGACTTCATGCATTTAAAAAAGGTATTTTCGGCGCCTAAAATATGACATTAAAAACGCAAAATATGCGCTTTAAACAATAAAATGTGCACTTATTGTAAAAGTTTTTTATTCAAAAAAAGAGTTTTAAATTTACATACAACTAATTAAAGATATAAAATATTTTATTTTCTCATGGGGAGCTTGTACAGGCCTTTTATATTAAATTTTTACGCAAGATTAAATACGATGTAATGATTTTTTCTGCATTATTAACTCCAAACACGCCTTTTTCGAGATATATTTATGTTGCAGTTAAGGGGCAATACGTAAATAGAAAAACTAACATATTTTTATCTAATTTTTAGACCTTTTTTTTCTGTGAAAATTAAACTATTTTTCCGAGCTTTAGGTCAGTTCTTAAATTCTTGTATTTATTATTACGATATTTCGTAAACCTTCGGTTTACTTCTTCAGGATATAGTATATTGTACTTTGATTTTTCTGTTAAAATGTTATTTATTTATTTTCATTAAACAATTTTATTATTTTTTATATTTTCGAATGGGAAGTTCTATCAATTTGTTCTTAGAAAGCTTTTGTGCATTGAAAAATTCCTTGTAAGGTCTGTAGATGTAATCGGCTTAAGCTTAAGTGATTCCTTTTATATAATTTTTTTTTTTTTTTTTTAAATACATGATTTTTATTTATTGTATCTTCATATATGAACTAACAATAAGTATTCAAATCTTAAATCTAAAAATATAATTAGGCCCGACCAGTGTCGGACATAAGCTTAGTAGTAGTTATATATAATACATAAGTATTGATAATCAAAAGGAAAAAATATATAAAATTAAAAGAATTTTCAGGAAGTCCCATATGGAGTGCTGTGAATAAGAGCCCTTGTATCCCTCTTTTTTAGGCGGATGTGTCCAGTAAAGTTCAAAATATTACGGGCAAGCGGATTAGGATGTGACTCGAGTTTTGTTAAATATTTTCCAGCGTATTTTGCAATTTCTTCAGTCACTAGTGGCATATTTAAGTCACGATGTATATTTGAATTTTTTATATACCATGGAGCCGATGTTATTAACCGTAAAATTTTGTTTTGCCTTCGTTGGATTCTCTCGACATTAGAAGCTGAAGCAGTACCCCATAGCTGAATTCCGTAACACCATATAGGTTTTAAGAGCGACTTGTATATTAAAAGTTTGCAATCTAGGGTGAGGGTTGAGTTTCTACCAACCAGCCAATGTATCTGAGTTAGTTTAAGTTTCATTTGCGTTAGCTTGGAGTCAATGTGGTATTTCCATGTGAGCCTTCGATCAAGATGTATACCAAGGTATTTCACATGTAAGTTTTGAGGAACAATTTGATTATTGATTGTAACGGGGGAACAACTGTCTTTTCTTAAGGTAAATGTTACTTGAACACACTTTTGTTCATTTACCTTTATTCTCCACATGTTTAACCATAGTTCTAGCTGAGTAATATGTTGCTGAAGATATCGGGAAGCCTCGTGTGGGTTTTCGTGCATACTAAGGCAGGCTGTATCATCGGCAAACGTAGATGTATGGATATTGCTGCTCAAGGGCATATCACAAGTATAAATCAAATATAAAACTGGCCCCAGTATACTCCCCTGTGGCACACCGGATGAGATTATTTCAGGCGTACTCATAAAGTCTCCTTCCACAACAGTGAACTTCCGGGCAATAATGTAACTTTCCAGCAGATTTAGAATGTTTATTGGTAGGTAAGTCTTTAATTTTAAAATTAGGCCTTCATGCCATACTTTATCAAATGCCTGAGAAACGTCAATGAACAGCGCAGAGCAATACTTTTTTTCTTCAAAAGTTTTTATTATAAATTGGACCAATCTATGAGTTTGTTCAATGGTGCTATGCTGACTTCTAAATCCAAATTGATGATCGGGTATGCACTCATTATCAGTTAGAATTGGGGACAGTTTTATCATGAGTAACTTTTCAAAGAGCTTTGACATTGTTGACAGTAAACTTATTGGCCTATATGACTCAGCTTTGGTAAGATCTATGCCCGGCTTTGAAATCATTTTAACCTTGGCAAGCTTCCAGCTGTTTGGATAATACTCCAGTCGTAAAATAGCGTTAAAAATGAATAACAGGATTCTAATAGCTATACGAGTCAACAACATCTGGTTACTAATTCCATCAATACCCGGGGCCTTTTTCGGGTTGAGTTCTGCAATTATTTTTTGTACATCACGCGTCTTGAATTTTATTGGTCGAGGGGGTAGCGCAACTACATTTGGCAAATCAACAGCACCAGAACACGTGTTTGGGATGAATACGGATTTTAAATGCTCACCAAATATTTTACCTTTTTCAGTATCGCTTCTTGCCCAACCTCCTGTAGATGTGCGCAGAGGTGGTTTAAACTCAACTGGTGTTTTAAGCTTTCTAGCAGCGCGCCACAAAGAGTAATTAGATGCTGGTGTGACATCAAGACCTTCCAAATAATTTTTAAGAGATGCAGTTTTTTCAAATGCAAGCAACTCTTGGAGTCGTTTAGTACACTCTTTAAATCTGATTTTAAGTTGGGGTGATCTGTGCTGTTGCCATTCTCTTCTAGCTCTTCTTTTTTCACTTACGAGACGCTCAATATCCGTAGAATAAATTTTATTTAACCTAATCTGCGGATGGGCGGTAGTGGCATGTTCAGCAGCCTGTTTAATATTTTCATTAAGGATGGCAATTTTAGATTCAATATCATCATGTGTTCTTAGCGTAATATTTTCCGTGCAATGACTACTAAGATATTTTTTAAATCGCAGCCAATTAACACGATTTATCAAATACGCATATGGGTGAGGTAAATCACTTCCTAATGGGCTACAAATTGTAACGATCGTGGGAGAGTGATCGGACGAGAGATCTAGAGAAGCTTCAATTTGAATTAAATTCCTAGAGATATTTTTCATAACGCCAAAATCTATTACATCCGGAATTTTACGTATGTCAGTAGGCCAATAAGTGGGCTCCCCACTCGAAATGACATCCAAGCCCATTTTGGAAATTGTATTGAACAACGCTCGACCTCTGGGTGTAATAAGACGCGAACCCCAGAACGTGTGTTTAGCATTATAGTCGCCAGCAGCTACGAAACAAGGGCCAAGAGATTTGTAAAAATCCTCGTATTGATTCTCAGTAATTGCGAATCTAGGAGGAGAGTAAATTGATGATATGACAAAATTATTGGAAAAATTTTCAACACAAATATTCGTTGCTTGTAAATGTTCTTCACAAATGTTGTCAATAAAATAATGCTTGAGTCTTGACTTAATTAAAATTGCTGATCCACCGCATGCTCTTCCTCTCGGGTCCTTTGAATCGTATAAGGTGTAGCCATAAATTTTAAAAAGGCTTCTCGAAGTCAAATGAGTCTCTGAGACCAACATTATATCAATATTTTTTTCCGTGAGGAAGTGCTCAAGTTCATTTTTATGTTGGCGAATGCCGTTTGCGTTCCAGAAACATATTTTTAACGCGTTCATGGTTTGTTAACTAAATCTTGAAGCAGAGTATTCTGCATTCGCAGCATTTCTTGCATCATGCTAGTCATATTTGTTGTAAAATTATTTATAGTTTGCACCAGATTATCAATAGTAGCTTCAAGGCGATTAAAATTAAAGTTCGAATTTGTATTTGTTGAATTATTTGGTGGTGAAACATTTTGTGTATGAGTAGAATTTGTCTTAGCAGCATCGGCATACGATACACGGGAACTAACTGGTTGGCTCACTTGCGCAATAGTGGCTGGTAAAGCGTTTGCTGATTGGGCTGGGGCCAATTTAGGTGTTTGCCTCATAGTCTGTTTGACGAAAGAGTACACAGGACAACCTCTGTAGTTAGCTGTGTGATTTTCTCCACAATTACTGCATTTTTTGTTACTTTGATCTTTCGATTTATTGCAACTAGCAGTGCCGTGTAACTAGCCGCACACAACACAAACAGCAGGTAATTTGCAGTAAGTTTTAGTATGTCCATATTCTTGACAATTATGGCACTGTACGGGTCCTGAACGCTTGTGTGGTTCTTCAACGGTTATTTTTCGATGCAAGAGATATCTTAAATTATATATTGGATGGGTCTCATTTTTTTTCAATTTTATATCATTTGGCTCAAGTTCAACGCGAAAAAGAGGTTGGGGGATCTTTTCCCTATTTATTATGTTAGATACATTTTTTACTTTAAAACCCAGGAGGACGAGAGCATCTTTTACTTCTTCAGGAGCAACATAGGAATCTATGCCCTTCAACACAATCTGCATACCTTTAGCACTCTTGAGCTGATATGTGTAGAAATTTATTTTACTTTTTTCAAATTCAGAAACCATTTTTCGAAAATCTTTTTCGTCATAAATTTGAATTTTCGTTTCATCAATATTACCACGTTTTATTGGGACAATGTGAAATTTATTCTCACCAATGAACGAAATTAATTTTTTAATAAGAGCGATTGAGTTTTTTTCTCTTAAATAGATTGGTGGCGGCTTGGACGTTTTGTTCGCCGATTCAGCGGGTTTGTCATTGTCATCTTGCAATATTTTAAAACGATTTTGCCGATTAGTAGAGGATGCGCTGTTATCCCTAGACATCTTTGGAGCAGATGCAATTTTAGTAGAATTTGGGCTTCGCCCGCGCTTTAAAATTGTAATGTATCTGTCCATTCCGACTTGGACCTTGGGTTTTGGGCTACTCTTATTTTCAGTGACAACTTGGTTAAGTGATGACCCCGAGCCCGAGGCGGGTGATATCGCTGAGTTAAATGTGGAAGTACTAGGCAATAATGTCAACGATTCACTAGTTGGCATTGGACAAAGCGAAGTTGATCGCTGACGAAACTGTGGTTTTGCAATTAGAAAAAGTCTATTATCAGATTTTTGATTTTTATTAAGAGCTTCAGAACTCACAGCAAGTCTATTATCAGATATTTTATTTTTATTGTTATCATTATGAGCATCAAAACTCACAGTAAAATAGGCATTTCTGCCGTTAGAACTCACTTCACTATTTTTTTCCTTTGGGGTACTCATATAGAGTATTCCTCAAGGGTATGTTTGTATGTTTTTTTGTTTACGGTTTTTTTTTGTTTTTGTTATTTCAATATGTAAAAATATTAGCAAAGCAAAAAAAAGGCTTATTTATCAAAGTTAATATGTACTACGAATATTTTTTGTATAATTTTTTTTTTTTTGTTTATTTTGTATGTAAGAAAAATTCCGCTATTACGTCTGTTCACTATGAATGTACAACGAGAACTCCCTTTTATATAATGTTATATATTTATTTAAAACAACCATTACAATGAATTGAATACTAGCTATTAGATTTCTTTTTGAAATCTGTTGTCATATCAAGTTTCCGCAAAATTTTTACACTACTTTCGGCTTTAATAGCAGACAATTTCGTCTTGCAATCATCAAAATTTTCATTAAATTTGGTGGGTGTGTTCTTGTACAGCCCTTCTACAATTGTACAACAATGCAAACGAATAAATTTGTCAAAAAACAGTCTTGCATTAATAATTTGTCAACAATAATATTTTTTGGACTTTGAATTTTTCACAAAATATGACACAAAACCATGTAATTATACCAAAATATGGGACAAAAATATGCATTTATGACCAAATCATGCAGATATATGCATTTTCAGCAAAATATGCAAAAATATGCACTAACAAATCGATGCCATTTTTCCGAAAATTCCTTGTTTCTTAAAGATATTTCGTCCTTGCCATTATCAGGGTTAAGGGGAAAAACATGCATTTGCACGAAGCCCCTGTCCCTGCTGATAACATAAAGAAATGGGCATTAAGTATATATTTATATGCGACTTAAAAACTCCTGTCCTATGTTTCTTACCTGTGTTTATTTTTAATTTTACACTCGAAACGAAGACAAAGTAAGGGTTGGTTGTATCAAATTGATATTTTCTCCTCGTTTGGTACGAAACGAATTAAGTACTATTTGGTAATTTCGAATTAAGTACTATTTATTTAAAAAAATTTGTAAGGAAATATCTTCCTTCTGGTTTTATTTTTCTTGTCAAACGCAAATTTTGCTTTAACTTACCCAAGTTTTAAAGTGTGTTCGATCACGTTTTTTTTCTCCACTATTATGTGGATCAGTTCAACTTTGTACTTCTGCAGCTAAAATTGAAAAGGAATATAAACTTTTTTTTTATATCATACATTGAAACCTATAATAGTAAGGCCACGTACGATATTTCTTTAACTCTAGTTTTGTGCTCTTTTTACGCATAGTTTCTTGCTTTATTTTTATGATAATCACCTCATATTTCATCAAGTTGTCGATATTTCATTCCTTTTTTTTCTACTACAGTTGAGTTTAATTCGAGATTTTTACTTTTTTCATATACTTAACTCTTTATGGTCTGAAGAGTTAAGTATAAGAGTATATCCATAATTTTTCTCAGTGATATACATGAGAAATACATGCTGCGTTTCACCGAATAAAAGGACAAGTGAGTATAATGGTCATTTATTATAGAATTACAATTACTTTTAAGAGAAATTGATTAGGTCAGCAAAAAAAAATTAATTCAGTAAAGTGCGACTTTGACTCGCGCACGAAGGGTTCCGTACGTTAGCTTTGAGCATTTTTTTTAATACAGTGTTTTTTTACGTTTTTTCAGCTGAAAGAAATAATTTTCATTAGTGTTAATAATTTTCTTTTGATTATTTTTCGCTTCTTTCTCGTTTTGGCGATTTTTTAAATTTTTGCGATTTTTTTTTTAAATTTTGGCGATTTTTTTCATTTTGGCGATTTTTTTTCATTTTGGCAATTTTTTTAATTTTGGCGATTTTTTTAATTTTGGCGATTTTTTCATTTTGGCGATTTTTTTTCATTTTGACGATTTTTTCATTTTGGCGATTTTTCCGCGATTTATTTTCGATTTAGAATTTTTTTTTAGTTTGTTGCTTTTTTTCGTTTTGGCGATTTTTTTTTTATTTTGGTGATTTTTTTTCGGTTTGGCGATTTTATAATTTTGAGATTTTTTTGTTTTACCGTTTTTGAAAATTTCAAGAAGTTTGCTCTTACGGTTTCCAAGATACAGCAAGTTATCAAAATTACATAGTCAAAATTACATTAACTGATGGTACACCCTTTAATTAAAATTTTTTAAATTTTAGTGTTAATTGTTGTAGTCTGTATAAAAATACACTAACTTTACAAATTTCAAGTGTATATACATACAATTGTATGTATATTACATGGGACTTTAACATTTTTCGTTGCTCGTTTTGGCACACCCTTTAATTTCCAACTCTCATGTATTTGTTGTTGTAGCGGCCAAGGGTCTACACACTCTGTCTAAATTTCAGGTTCGTAGCTCTTACGGTTCTCGAGAAAATACCCTGTGACGGACAGACGGCCAGAGGGACAGACGGACAGCGTAGCGAAAACAATAGGGTTCCTTTTTCACCTTTGGTGTACGGAACCCTAAAAAGACAAATTAAAAAAATTTTAAAGTAAATAATAGAGTAAATTTATGATTACACATGTTTTTACATGATATTTAACTCTTTACAATTAAAAAAAAAACACAAATATTAATCAAGGTTTATTTGCCAATATTTTTATTTTTCTTCATTACAGACGCGAACCCCAGAACGTATGTTTTGCATTGTAGTCGCCAGCTGCTACAAAACAAGGGCCAAGAGATTTATAGAAATTCTCGTATTGATCCTCAGTGATTGAAAATCTGGAAGGGGAGTAAATACATGGTATCACGAAATTTGTACAAAAATTTTCAATGCCAATATTTGTTGTTTGTAGATGTTCTTCACAAATTTTGTCAATAATATAGTGCATGAGTCTCGAGTTTATTAGAATTGCTGATCCACCGCATGATCTTCCTCACGGGAATCATATAAGGTGTAGCCGTAAATTTTAAAAAGGCTTCTTGAAGTCAAATGAGTCTCAGAGACCAACATTATATCAATATTTTTTTCCGTGAGGAAGTGCTCAAGTTAATTTTTATGTTGGCGAATGCCGTTTGCGTTCCAGAAACATATTTTTAACGTGTTCATGGTTTGTTAACTAAAACTTGAAGCAATGTATTCTGCATTTGCAGCATTTTTTGCATCATGCTAGTCATATTTGTTGTAAAATTATTTATAGTTTGCACCAGATTATCAATAGTAGCTTCAAGGCGATTAAAATTAAAGTTCGAATTTGTATTTGTTGAATTATTTGGTGGTGAAACATTTTGTGTATGAGTAGAATTTGTCTTAGCAGCATCGGCATACGATACACGGGAACTAACTGGTTGGCTCACTTGCGCAATAGTGGCTGGTAAAGCGTTTGCTGATTGGGCTGGTGCCAATTTAGGTGTTTGCCTCATAGTCTGTTTGACGAAAGAGTATACAGGACAACCTCTGTAGTTAGCGGTGTGATTACCTCCACAATTACTGCATTTTTTGTCACTTTGATCTTTTGGTTTATTGCAACTAGCAATTCTCAATTTTATATCATTCGGTTAAAAATCAACGCGAAATAGAGGTTGGGGGATCTTCTCCCTATTTATTATATTGGATACATTTTTTATCTTTTATTTCTTCGGGAGCAACATAGGAACTATGCCCTTCAATACAATCTCCAGACCTTTAGCACTCTTGAAGGAAGGTTAAATATATTGGTGGCGGCTTGGAGGTTTTGTTCGCAGATTCAGCGGGTTCGTCATTGTCATCTTGCAATATTTTAAAACGGTTTTGCCGATTAGTAAAGGATGCGCTGTTATCCCTAGACATCTTTGGAGCAGGTGCAATTTTAGTAGAATTTGGGCTTCGCCCGCGCTTTGCAATTGTGATGTATCTGTCCATTCCGACTTGGACCTTGGGTTTTGAGCTACTCTTATCTTCAGTGACAACTTGGTTAAGTGATGACCACGAGCCCGAAGCGGAAGATATCGCTGAGTTAAATGTAGAAGTACTAGGCAACGGTAATTTCAACGATTCACTAGTTGGCATTGGACAAAGCAAAGGTGATCGATTTCGAAACTGTGATTTTGCCGTTAGAAAAAGTCCATCATCAGATTTTTTATTTTTATTAAGAGCTTCAGAACTCGCAGTAAGTCTATCATTAAATTTTTTATTGTTGTCATTAAGTGCTTCAGAACACACAGTAAAATATGCATTTCGGCCGTTAGAACTCACTTCACAATTTTTTTTCTTTGAGGTATTCATATAGAGTATTCCTCAAGGGTATTTTGTGTGTTTTCTTGTTTACGGTTTTTTTTGTTTTTGTTATTTCTATATGTAAAAATATTAGCAAAGCAAAAATGGTAAAGTAAGCAAATAAAAAAACATGTTGATTATTGAGTTCTGGTTTCAACTTTGTTATTTGTTGTTAGGCTTCTGATTTGTTTAAATGAAAGTTTATAACATAATAACTCTAGTTGTTCTAAGAAATTTAGGTAAAGGTTCCCCGATGATCTGCATTAGCAACAGTTAAATGCGCATAGGATCCAGCTAAACCCCTCAATAATCAATTTTAATGTATTTATAAAAAATATTTTACTTAATAAGTAAAATAATAATTTGGGATTATTAGTGCGTTTAAAAAATTTTAAACAAAAAAAGCTTATTTATCAAAGTTAATATATACTACGAATATTTTTTTTATAATTTTTTTTGTTTAGTATGTATGTAAGAAAAATTCCGCTTTTACGTCTGTTCACTATGAAGGTACAACGAAAACTCGAGGGTTCCTGCACATGGCAATTTTTTAGGTAACGAGCTGGCTAGAGCTGGCTCTTCTATGAATGCATCCAATGCCGAATCGGTAGCCATGCCATTTGGTGCTTTTAGAAACGGTATATTCAAGCACTATAAGGCCCAATGTAGATGGCGCAATATAGTCACTTGTAAGTTTGCTAAGAAGATGTGGCCTTGCTACAATAATAGGCGCTAAATACAACTAACAAATAGAAACTGTAGGGACATCTCGATGCTTTTTGCAATTATGCCGAAGTTGTCGAGAAGAAAGCAAAGAAGAAACAATCTTCCACATTCTCTGCGAATGTCCAGCTTTGCATCTCTCGAGACAACAATTTTTAGGAAGTCATATACTAGACGATCTTTCAGATTTATCTGCGATTGGGTTGAGTGACCTTATCAGATATCTAAACGCGACGGGTTGGATCTAGTAACGATCACCTCATCAGAATGCTTAGATACGGTTCTAAATAGGTTTACACCGGTGAGTGTAGTGGTCCCCTCAAAACGGAATCATCTAGATTCTAGTTGAATACCTGCGTGTAGTAGGCAGCCACGTAAACCAACCAACATACAGTTACTCACAGAAATATTTTGCTTATGTAAATCTCAACAAATTTGCAAAAAGAATGCTATATAAAAATGTACTAAACGACTCAAAGAGCTGCTATCGTCGGAAAAGACTGCATTACTGGAAAAGTATTTAGAAGGTCTTGATGTAACGTCAACATCTAATTACTCTTTATGGCGCGCTACTAGAAATCCTAAAAGACCCGTTGATCTCAAATCACCATTGCGTACTTCGACTGCAGACTGGGCAAGAAGCGATAGTGAGAAAGGTAACTTATTTCTGAGCATTTAAAATCTGTATTCACTCCCAATTCATGTACGGGTGCTGCCGATTTACCGAGTGTAGTCTCTCTACCCCCTCGTCCCTTAAGGTTTAAGATGCGTGAACTACAAAAAATAGTTGCAGAACTCGACCCGAAGAAAGCTCCAGGTATTGATGGCATTAGTAACAAGATGCTGATGAATTTGCCTCATATTGCAATAAGAATCTTGCTATTTATTTTTAATGCAATTTTACGAATGCAGTATTTTCCACATAACTGGAAACTTGCCAAGATTAAAATGATTCCAAAGCCAGGCAAAGATGTTACCAAGGCTGAGTCATATAGGCCTATAAGCTTACTTTCAACAATTTCAAAGCTTTTCGAAAAGCTGCTCATGACTAAATTGTCCACAATTTTAGCTGATAGTGGGTGCATCCCGGACCATCAATTTGGCTTTAGAAGTCAGCATAGCACTATTGAGCAAACGCATAGATTGGTTCAAGTTTTAAGGAGGACATTTGAAGAAAAAAAGTATTGTTCTGCCCTTTTTATTGATGTTTCTCAGGCATTTGATAAAGTATGGCACGAAGGCCTGGTTTTAAAACTGAAGACATACCTACCAATAAACATACAAAAGCTTTTGGAAAGTTATATCCTTGATTGGAAATTTACTGTTGTGGAAGGAGACTTCATGAGTGTCCCCGAGTCTATATCTTCTGGTGTGCCACAGGGTAGTATTCTGGGGCCAGTCTTGTATCTAATTTATACTTGTGATATGCCTGTGAGCAATAACATCCACACTTCTACATTTGCCGATGATACAGCCTGTTTGAGTATTCACAAAAATCCTGATGAGGCATCCCGCAATCTCCAAGCACACATTACCCAGCTTGAAATATGGTTGAACTTATGGAGAATTAAAGTCAATGAACAAAAGTGTGTTCATATAACGTTTACCCTAAGAAAAGATACCTGTTCCCCCATTCGAATCAACAATCAAAATATTCCTCAGCATTCTCAAGTCAAATACCTTGGCATACACCTTGATCGAAGGCTTACATGGAAATATCATATTGACTCTAAGTTAACCCAAATGAAACTTAAATTGACTCAAATATATTGGTTAATTGGCAGAAATTCAACACTCAGCCTAGACTGCAAACTTTTGATATACAAGTCGCTTTTGAAGCCAATATGGTGCTATGGAATTCAGCTGTGGGGCACTGCTTCAGCTTCAAATGTCGAGAGAATCCAACGAAGGCAAAACAAAATTTTACGTTTGATAACATCTGCTCCATGGTACGTTAAAAATTCAAATATTCATCGTGATTTAAATATGCCACTAGTGAGTGAAGAAATTGCAAAATACGCAGGCAAATATTTAACAAACTCGAGTCACATCCTAAGCCGCTTGCCCGTAAGATTTTGAGCTTTACTGGACACATCCGCTTAAAAAAAAGGGACACAAGGGCTCTTATACCCAACACTCCAGATGGGACTGCTTAAAAATACTTCTTTTTGATTATCACTACTTATGTATTATTTATAACTATCACTAAGCTTATGTCCGATATTGGTCGGGCCTAATAATTATATTTAGATTTAAGATTTGATTACTTATTGTTAGTTCATTTTTGAAGATACAATAACTAAAAATGTATATGAAAAAAAAAAAATATAAAAATGTATTCTTTGAAAAAATTCATGTTTATTTTTTTACATAATAAATAAGAGAAGTCTTAACTATAAATATTTCAATTAAAATTTAAAAGCAAAAAATTATTTTATGAAATTTTTAAAAAATAATGAAAAAATCGCTTAATTACCAGGTCACAAAAGTATTTTGCTTTTTGATTTTTTTTACACAGATTTTTCATTATTAAAGCAGCGTATTATGTTTTAATGTTTTGTGTGATATTCATTGTTAGATATGACCACTTGCAGACGTCCTAGCATAGATTCCACTAAATTTCGGAAAATTTTAAGTACTTTTTTATACATTTCTTCTTCCAATACTCATCCTAAGCACACTTTTGACAAAATGCTATTTTCTCGGAAGTTTTTCCAAATAAGCCCAATGATTTTCAATAGGACTCCTGTCGAGACTTTGTTGAGGTATTGGCAGATGTTTGGTATTATAAAAGAAAAAGTAATACCCATTGATATATTGAACCATTTGTTCAGCACTGGCATCTAGATTTTCTCTAAGAATGGACAAATACATATATATGTTTATCCACTGTGCTTTATATAAACACCAACTATCCTACTCCTAGTACCGACGTACAGCCCCAAACCATTAGAGAACCACCACCATATTTTACTGTTGGCCTTATATTTTTAATAGTTAGTGATTTATTTAGCTTGCGTCGCACTATAAGCAGTCTATCTGACCCAAAAATTATAAATTTACTTTTGTCGCTAAATATTATCTTGTTCCCGAAATCAGAAGTCTGAAATTTATGTAGTTCAGCATATAACTAACGCTTCTGTCTATTAACTTCCAAAATCAAAGTTTTTTCTAGCTACGCTGCCGTTAGTATTGTTGGCTTTTAGAACTTTACGGATGGACTTGCCACTTAGGTGTGTCCGTAGTATGTCCGTAGTGTGCCCTTTAGCATTTCTTTAAGACTTGGAACATATAAATGGTGATTTCCCCCTATTTTTTTCTTGCGTTTCTCACCGTTAACAAATTTGCTCGACTTTATCGTGGAATATTTTCAATATATCTGCGCTCTTTTGCACCTTTAGAAGTATTTTCTCTTGTTTGTCTACATCGACTAAACATATCACAAATATATTGGATTGATTTGTTCTATTATACATACATATATAGAATGATCTTATTCGCAGATCAATTTAATTCCATTACTTTAGGCATTTTTTAAACAATAACTTCACATGGTGCACTCAATAAAAAAAGATTGGAACCAATTATGACAAAATAAATTCAGTAAAGTGCGACTTTGACTCGCGCACGAAGGGTTCCGTACGTTGGCTTTGAACATTTGTTTTAATACAGTGTTTTTTACGTTTTTTCAGCTGAAATAATTATTTTTTTTATTATTTTTCGCTTTTTTCTCGTTTTGGCGATTTTTTTAATTTTGGCGATTTTTTTTTAATTTTGGCGATTTTTTTAATTTTTGCGATTTTTTTCATTTTGGAGATTTTTTTTCATTTTGGCGATTTTTTTTTCATTTTGGCGATTTCTTTTTCATTTTGGCGATTTTTTTTTTCATTTTGGCGATTTTTTTAATTTTGGCGATTTTTTCATTTTGGCGATTTTTTTTCATTTTGACGATTTTTTCATTTTGGCGATTTTTCCGGTTTTCCGCGATTTATTTTCGATTTAGAAATTTTTTTTAGTTTGGTGGTTTTTTCGTTTTGGCGATTTTTTTTTTATTTTGGTGATTTTTTTTCGGTTTGGCGATTTTATAATTTTGAGATTTTTTTGTTTTACCGTTTTTGAAAATTTCAAGAAGTTTGCTCTTACGGTTTCCAAGATAAAGCAAGTTATCAAAATTACATAGTCAAAATTACATTAACTGATGGTACACCCTTTAATTAAAATTTTTTAAATTTTAGTGTTAATTGTTGTAGTCTGTATAAAAATACACTAACTTTACAAATTTCAAGTGTATATACATACAATTGTATGTATATTACATGGGATTTTAATATTTTTCGTTGCTCGTTTTGGCACACCCTTTAATTTCCAACTCTCATGTATTTGTTGTTGTAGCGGCCAAGGGTCTACACACTCTGTCCAAATTTCAGGTCCGTAGCTCTTACGGTTCTCGAGAAAATACCCTGTGACGGACAGACGGACTGACGGACAGACGGACAGCGTAGCGAAAACAATAGGGTTCCTTTTTCACCTTTGGTGTACGGAACCCTAAAAAGCATAACTATTTCTATTACAAACGAATAGCAAAAAAAACATATAACAACACCAATATTTAAAAAATAACGGGAACGCTAAAAAAAGCAAAATACTTTTGTGATGTTGAAATTGCGAAGTTGATACAAGAAAAAGCAACAAAAGTATAACAATTAAATATAAAGTTGTTGTTTTTGTGTATTTTCCATTCTATAGGCTTTGCTTTCTCAGTTACAAAAGAAATAAATTTAACATGTTGCCTAAATTTCTTGTTTTTAATAAAATTATTTAACTTTTTTGCTTAAAGAATGTAGGCAAAATATTTCTGAGAGTAACAGTTACTCTTAGGAATTTGCTGGTATTACTGGCATTACTGGGGGCTAATTCCGGGACTCGTGATCGAAATAAATTCGTATCGAAATTAATTTCGTTCGTGCGAGTTTTTCTGATGATGGCACTCGTTACTTTGCGAATCGATTTTTTAATAAAGTGTTGTAAAAAATAAAAAAAAGCCTTAACCAACACTATAAATATGTAAAAAAAAACATATGCTTACAACGAAAATTAAATAATTTATCAAAAGAATTGCGAATTTGTTTTATAATTTTGAAAGTTTTTCCTTTTTTAATCGCGGTCATGGACGTAAATTTATTTTTTTATTCTTCGTCATCAGAGTCTGAGAGTGAGTGTAATATAAATGCAATTAGAAGGAAAATCCGATTAACAAGTGATCCATTGGGCTTGCCAAACAATGAGTAAGTATACATCCCCTTGATTTGTAAAAATTTATTTTTATAGGTTTAAGAAACGTTTTAGAGTTTCCAAGGAAGCTTTTAACTATATTCTTGAGGAGTTAGAATTTGCTGGACATTTGACAACTGCCGTACCAGCAAAAATACAATTGGCCACCACTTTATTGCTTTTGGCTGCCGGAGGCTTTCAAAATACTGTCGGCAACGATTTTATTATTGGTATAAGTCAAAGCGCACTTTCGAAAATAGTTTCAAGAGTTCTGGATGAAATGGAAATGAAACTGTGTCCAAAATTTATAAATTTCAGTACAGATAGTTGGGAGGAAACAAAAGAATTTTTTATGAAGAAGTACAAGCTTCCAGGAGGTAAGTGTTATGTACAACTAATGTACATACATATACACACCTATGATAATGACTAACTACTTCTTTTTTTAGTCATTGGCTGCGTAGATGGAACCACCAAATGAGCATATGTTTTTCAATAGGAAAGGGTTTCATAGCCTTAATTCAATGGTTGTAAGTATATTTAATAATAACTATCGTAAATAAACCAATAATGATTTATTTGCAGATATGTGATCACAAGTATGTCATTTTAGCGATAAATAGTAAATATGGTGGTGCAGCTCATGACTCTTTTGTCTGGAAGGAGTCTGACGAAAGAATTCTCTTAGAAGAAAAATACAAAACCAATTTGCGAAATTTTTGGCTTTTAGGTAAGTTTCCTTAATTAACAAACAGAAAATATAATTAATATAAATAATTTCACATTTCAAGGTGATTCTGGTTATGCTCTCGAACCATGGCTAATCACACCTTACCGAAGTCCACAAGAAGGCTCGAGGGAATCACAATTTAATGACACTCATGCAAAAGCCAGATGTATAGTTGAAAGAACTATAGGCATATTGAAAGCCAGATGGAAAATTTTGTGTCACGACAAAAGAAGCAGATACGCTCCTCAAAAAGTTGCAATATATTCCAATGTTTGCAGCGCACTACATAATTTATGTATAAAATTTAAAGTGCCCAATTATGAGGATGTCCAGCAAACAAATATTGATGAAGCGGCTGTAAACTTTGACACTGAAACGGACACACAAATAACTAAAATAGGAAAGCAAATAAGATATAATATTAAAAATTCTTTGTTTCCAAACTAAATGTTGTACTCTCAATTTATATAAGTTCCTATTTATAGAAAATAAAACAAAAAATTAAAATAATAATTTAAAACTAATTCATTTATAATTACTAGATATACCAAACGGACGAAATAATCGTCCGTATTCTAGATGTAAATAATTATATTAAGATTCAAAGAAAAATTATCTTAACGTCATAAAAAATTCATTAAAACAGTCACACAATATGCATACATATTTACATAAACAATAATTCGTACATAAAATTAAAAAAAACCAGAAACAAAATCTCTTTATTAAAGCTACTTCAATTTATTGAACTCTCTTCCTATAAGTTTTATGGCTTTCATAGAATAACAAATAAGAGAAAAAAATTGCAATAGCAATAGCAAATACTGCAAATACACACACTCACACACACACGTTTTGTTTCATTTTTAAGTGTAAGCTAACAAATGCGTGTGTACTATATTTGCATTCAGTAGTAGCAACTTTAAACGCTTATAGCTCCCAAAATACTAAACCAATTGCAATAAAATATAGATTCTGCACATCTGTGCAGAAATTCCTTCAAAATGATATAAATCTTTCCAAAATCGGTGCAGTAGTTCCAGCGTAAAAGGGATTACAAAAAACGTGTTCGCCTATTAATTATATAGATTGTAAATTTTATTTACGAACAAAAAACAGAAAGGTAAACTTCAATACGAAAAAAACAAAACACAATTCTTAATAAATTAATACTTAAAAGAAATATGCTAAGCTCCAATGTCAGTAATTCATACTAATTTTTGTTTAGCTGCTCCAATTCTTTTGTTCGTATATTTAACTCTTAATGTCCATATTAATTTGGTGGAACTCCGTAGCCATTTCCATTTTCTTTTCTTTAATTTTTATTATTTTATCCAGTCTTTTTAAAACTTCATTGTGGCAAGTTTCCGTTGCACATATATTTTTTTTTAACAAAATTGTTTTTGTTTCCCTCGGCTCTTTTTTTGAAGATGAGGAACCGCAGTGCACTGCTACAGTCTTTTTTGGAGTATCATCTTGCTCAAATGTATCCATTAGCTTTTCGATTAAATCATCACTTTCTTCACATGAAACTGTGGTGTTGTCATCTATTTCTTTTTGTTGCTGATTTTGGGATCCGAATGTCCGGACCTCCTGTAAACCAGCAACAGCAACATCAAGGCCTGCTGCCTCCAAAATTTGTTCATCAGCAACACTTAGCGGTTTTTCGTCAAAAGAACCTCCTCCAGTTTTCTTGAGTGAAGATTTATTGTAAGAAAGCTTTTTCTTAACCATTTGCTTTTGATCAGAGTACACCTACCGAAAATTACAAAAGTCTTTATCTGCAGCATGTTAATGTGGAAAACAATTAATAATTTACCTTGCGCCAAGTTTTTACATCTTTTAGCGGTGGACCGGAGGCATTTAATTTATTAGTTAAAGTTTCCCAAAGTCTGTTAGCAGTAGCTTTTCGTTGGCATGTATTTGGTAAAACGCCTTTGGCCAAATTGCTGTGCTCAGACATAAACTCAGCAAGAATTTGTTTTTGTCTGAAATTTATTTTTGCTATATTCGACCTAATAATTAATATTAATTACTTAATTTGCATAAAACTTATTAAAGATTTAACTTACATTTTCTTGTTGTTTGCGTGTACTGAAATAAATAAAATGTGGTTAATTTAAAAGAACTGTTTGTTGTGGCACTTGTAAAGCGTTCAAACAAGAATAATTATTTTTTAATTTTTAACAAAAACAATAAACCGTTAAGTTACTCGTTAGAGTTTGTGTAAAAATTCCTTTACAAAGGTGCAAAAAAAGGGAGTAATACAAAAAAGTACGAAAATCTATACGAATAATTAATTAATATAAAAATTAAAATCTTAATTAAACACTTGTTATCCAACGAACTATTTAAAAATAAAATTTCGACACCAAATTTGGTATCGAATAAAACTCGCACGGTTACATTTGTTCGTACACTAGCTATCGAGTGCCATCATAAGAAATTTCGATACAACTTAAGGTAGAATTAGTAAAATCGTATCGTGAAGTTGCGTGTCAGCTGACAAAAGCCGTACGATATGCAATGCATTTTACTAGTTATAAAATATGTGGTGGTAGCACTGCTGACGTAGAAATCTACAGAAAACAGATTTTTCTGTAGCGAATGTCAAAAAAGCCGCATTAAAAGCCAGACAAAAAAAAATGTGCTGTGCAAATTGTTACATTTTCTATAACTTGTACACAAAGCTGAACGATACGGCAAGCTGTAAAGTAGAACGATACGATTTTACTAATTCTACCTTTACTCGGTAGCGAGTGCGAGAATACCGAAATTAAAAAAAAATCCAACTTCAAGTAAATTTCGCACGGTATCGACTGCGAGAATTAGCCCCCTGATTACTAAAAGCATAAGTACTTCCAACTTAAAAAAAATTTCATTACTAGATGTTTGCACATCTCCCCTGTGATCGGAATCACACTGCTTTTTTATACCTTTACCAAAAATGGAAAAGGGTATATATAGGTTTGTCATTCCGTGTGTAATTTCCATAATATTCATATGCGACCCATAAAGTATATATATTCTGGATCCTTATGAATAGGGAAGACGAATAAGCGATGTCCGTCTGTCCGTCCGTCCGTCTGGTGTACGTGAAATCGGTTTTCCGAAGCTCCCAGAAAAGCTAGAGACTTCGGTCTTGGACTGGTGTATCAGAAATTGTCAGAGCTGGAAAGCTAAAACTTGATTTTGCCATATAAAAGTAACTAGATAACATAGAGTCTACACGTAACATAATATGTAAGATAAGAGCGTCAAATTCAATCGCAGAGAGAATTATGTGACGTGTACATTTCAAATTAGTGTTATCTCAATCCTATAATATATTTTATAAGAGCGTTGTTATAAGAAATCCTATAACAACAATATTATGAGATAAACTGTCAAAACACTACACGTACATGAAAATAAATTAGTATGCATGTGTGAGTGTTTATTAAAATAAATGAAAAACAATGTTTTAAAATTTCTGGGACTTTTTATGTTTAAATGTGTTTAATTGATTTGTAAATTAAAGTATGTGTAAAAAAGTGAAAAGAAAATAAATAATTATATAAGAATAATAATGTTAACTCGATGAAAATTTACATAAAATGAAATGTTATAAGAAAAGTAAAATTACGTTGTCCTGTTGTATGACATGAAGAGAAATATCGGCATTTTATTTTTGTTATTATGCCGACGTTCTCTCACATATTATATCAGATTTAATTGTAGTTGTAGACGCTATGTAACACAATTTTTTTAATTTTTTTTTGTTAGATAAACTTATTTTATATTTCAGTACGAACAAAATTTGTATTAAAAATATCAAAAAAAACTAAAAAAATCTAAAAGACGTTTCCATGGTTGGGAACTTTAACTTTTTTGTTATATGAAAATAACCTACTAAAACAAATTTTTCTTTTTTATCTATAAATTTAGTGAACAGACGTCATAGCGGATATTTTTTACATACATACGAAACAAGAATAAAAAAAACAAAATCAAAAATCATACAAAAAAAATATTCGTAATAAATATTCACCTTGATAAATAAGCTAATTGGCTTTACTAATATTTTTTTACATACCAAGAGACAACAAAAACAAAACAGCCGCAAGCGAACACTAACAAAATACCCTTGAGGAATACTCTATATGAGTACCTCAAAGGAAAAAAAATTGTGAAGTGAGTTCTAACGGCAGGAATGGATATTTTACTGTGAGTTCTGAAACTCTTAATGAAAACATTAAAAAAACACAAAATCAAATGATAGCCTTTTTTTAACGGAAAATCCACTTTTTCGTCAGCAATCAACTTCGCTTTCTTCAATGCCAACTAGTGAATCGTTAACATTACAATTGCCTAGTACTTCTTCATTTAAGTCAGCGATATCATCCGCTTCGAGCTCGCGTTCATCACTTAACCAAGTTATCAATACAGATAACAGTAGTTCAAACCCAAAGGTACAAGTAGGAATGGACAGATATATAACTGTTTTAAAGCGCGGGCGAAGCCCAAATTCTACTAAATTGGATCTGCCCCAAAGATGTCTAGGGATAACAGCGCATTTTCTATCAATCGTCAAAATCGTTTTTCATTATTGCATAACAAAAACGACAAGCCCGCTGCATCATCGCAAAAGTCTTAGGCCACCACCTATTTATCTGAGAGAAAAAAATTCTAACGCGCTTCTAAAACAAATACTGTCGACTATTGGTGAAAATACTTTTCACATCATTCCAATTAAACGAAATTGATGAAACTAAAATCCAAATATATGATGAAAAAGATTTCCGAAAAATTGCTAGTGAGTTTGAAAAAAATAAAACAAATTTTTTACACTTACCAACTTAAGAGTGCTAAAGGCCTACAGATAGTATTAAAGGGCATAGATTCATATGTTGAGCACGAAGAAATAAAATGGGCACTTATTTTTTTTTTACATGATATTTTATTTATTGTATCTTCATATATGAACTAACAATAAGTATTCAAATCTTAAATATAAAAATATAATCAGGCCCGACCAGTGTCGGACATAAGCTTAGTAGTAGTTATATATAATACATAAGTATTGATAATCAAAAGGAAAAAATATAAAAAATAAAAGAATTTTCAGGAAGTCCCATCTGGAGTGCTGTGAATAAGAGCCCTTGTATCCCTCTTTTTTAGGCAAATGTGTCCAGTAAAGTTCAAAATATTACGAGCAAGCGGATTAGGATGTGATTCGAGTTTTGTTAGATATTTGCCTGCGTATTTTGCAATTTCTTCAGTCACTAGAGGCATATTCAAATCACGATGTATATTTGAATTTTTGATGTACCATGGAGCCGATGTTATCATGCGTAAAAGTTTGTTTTGCCTGCGTTGAATTTGCTCTACATTTGAAGCTGAAGCAGTGCCCCATAGTTGAATTCCGTAGCACCATATTGGCTTTAAAAGCGACTTGTATATTAAAAGTTTACAGTCTAGGCTAAGTGTTGAATTTCGACCAATCAGCCAATGTACCTGAGTTAATTTAAGTTTCATTTGAGTTAACTTAGAGTCAATGTGGTGTTTCCATGTAAGTCGTCGATCAAGGTGTATACCAAGATATTTCACATGTGAATGTTGAGAAACAACTTGATTGTTAATTCGGAAGGGGGAACAAGTATCTCTTCGTAAAGTAAATGTTACTTGAACACACTTTTGTTCATTTACCTTGATTCTCCATAAGTTTAACCAAAGCTCCATCTGGCTAATGTGTTCCTGGAGTTTGCGGGATGCCTCATCAGGGTTTTCATGCATACTAAGGCAGGCTGTATCGTCGGCAAATGTGGAAGTATGGATACTACTGCTCACAGGCATATCACAAGTATAAATTAAATATAAAACTGGTCCCAGTATACTCCCCTGTGGCACACCAGATGAAATTGTTTCAGGCCTACTTGTAAAGTCTCCTTCCGCAACAGTGAACTTACGGGAAATAATGTAACTTTCCAAAAGAATTAAAATGTTTATTGGTAAGTAAGTCTTCAATTTTAATATTAGGCCTTCATGCCACACTTTATCAAATGCCTGGGAAATGTCTATAAACAGCGCAGAACAATACTTTTTTTCCTCAAAAGTTCTTCTTATAAATTGAACCAATCTGTGAGTTTGTTCAATGGTGCTATGCTGACTTCTAAAACCAAATTGATGGTCTGATATGCACCCACTACTAATTAGAATTGGGGACAATTTTGTTTTGAGCAGTTTTTCGAAAAGCTTTGACATTGTAGATAGTAGACTTATTGGCCTATATGACTCAGCCTTTGTTATATCTTTGCCCGGCTTTGGAATCATTTTAACCCTGGCAAGTTTCCAGTTGTGTGGATAGTACTCCAGTCGTAAAATAGCATTAAATATGAATAACAGGATTCTCATTGCAATACGACGCAAGTTCATCAGCATCTGATTACTAATTCCATCAATACCCGTAGCTTTCTTCGGGTTGAGTTCGGCAATTAATTTTTGTAAATCACGCGTCTTAAACTTTATGTGTTGAGGGGTAGAGCGACTATATTCGGCAAATCAGCAACACCAGTACATATATTTGGCGTAAAAACGGATTTTAAGTGCTCAGCAAATATTTTACCTTTTTCAGTATCGCTTCTTGCCCAACCTCCGGTAGATGTGCGTAGAGGTGGCTTATACTCAACGGGTGTTTTAAGCTTTCTGGCAGCGCGCCACAAGGAGCAATTAGACGCCGGTGTAACATCAAGACCCTCCAGATAATTTTTAAGAGATGCAATTTTTTCAGATGCAAGCAACTCTTGGAGTCGTTTAGTGCACTCTTTAAATCTGATTTTATCTTGTGGTGATCTGTGCTGTTGCTATTCCCTTCTAGCCCTTCTTTTTTCACGTACGAGACGTTCAATATCTGTAGAATAAATTTTATTAAACCCAATCTGCGGATGGGAGATAGTGGCATGTTCAGCAGCCTGTTTAATATTCTCGCTGAGATTGGCAATGTTCGATTCAATATCATCGGGTGTTCTAAGCGTAATGTTTTCCGTACAATGACTGCTGAGATATTTTTTGAACCCCAGCCAATTAACACGATTGATCATCTTCACATATGGGTCAGGTAAGTTACTTCTTAATGGGCTACAAATTGTAATGATCGTCGGGGAGTGATCGGACGAGAGATCAAGAGAAGCTTGAACTTGAATTAAATCCCTAGAGATATTTTTTATGACTCCAAAATCTATAACATCCAGAATTTTTTGTATGTCAGTAGGCCAATAAGTGGGCTCCCCACTCGAAATGACATCCAAGCCCATTTTTGAAATAGTGTTGAACAATGCTCGACCTCTGGGTGTAACAAGGCGCGAACACCAGAACGTATGTTTCGCATTGTAGTCTCCAGCTGCTACAAAACAAGGTCCAAGAGATTTGTAGAAATCCTCATATTGATTCTCAGTGATTGAAAATCTGGGAGGGGAGTAAATTGATGATATAACGAAATTTGAACAAAAACTTTCAATGCCAATATTTGTTGCTTGTAGGTATTCTTCACAAATGTTATCAAGAACATAGTGCTTGAGTCTTGACTTTATTAGAATTGCTGATTCACCGCAAGCCCTTCCTCTAGGGTCCTTTGTATCATATATAGTGTAGCCATAAATTTTAAAAAGACTTCTCGAAGTCAAATGAGTCTCAGATACTAACATTATATCAATATTTTTCTCCGTGAGGAAGTGCTCAAGTTCATTTTTATGTTGGCGAATGCCGTTTGCGTTCCAGAAACATATTTTTAACGTGTTCATAGCTTATTAAGTATTGCTTGAAGCAGAGTATTCTGCATTCGCAACATTTCTTGCATCATGCTAGTCATATTTGTTGTAAAATTGTTTATAGTTTGCACAAGATTTTCAATAGTGGCTTCAAGGCGATTAAAATTAAAGTTTGAGTTTGTATTTGTTGAATTATTTTGCGGTGAAACATTTTGTGTCGGAAAAGAACTAGCCTTAGCAGCATCTGCATACGATACACGGGAAGTAACTGGTTGGCTCATTTGCAGAAAAGTGGCAGAGTAAGCGTTTGCTGATTGAGCTGGAGCTAATTTAGATTTTTGCACCATAGTCTTCTTTACAAAAGAGTACACAGGACAACCTCTGTAGTTAGCGGTGTGATTACGTCCACAATTACTGCATTTTTTATCACTTTGATCTTTTGGTTTGTTGCAGCTAGCGGTGCCGTGTAATTCGCCGCACACAACACAAACAGAGGGTTAATTGCAGTATGTTTTTGTATGGCCATATTCTTGGCAATTATGGCACTGTACAGGACCTGAATGCTTATGTGGCTCTTCAACTGTGATTTTTCGATACAAGAGGTATTTTAAATTATAAATTGGATGCGTCTCATTTTTTTTTCAATTTTATATCATTAGGCTCAAGTTCAACACGTAATAGGGGTTGGGGAATCTTTTCTCTATTTATTATATTGGACACATTGTTTACCTTGAACCCCTGGAGGACGAGTGCATCTTTTATTTCTTCGGGGACAACATAAGAATCTATGCCCTTCAATACGATCTGCATGCCTTTAGCGCTCTTAAGCTGGTATGTGTAGAAGCTTGTTTTACTTTTTTCAAATTCAGCAACCATTTTGCGGAAATCTTTTTCGTCATAAATTTGGATTTTAGTTTCATCGATGTTACCACGTTTTATTGGAACAATGTGAAATTTATTCTCACCAATAAGGGCATTTGAATTTTTTTGTCTCAAATAGATTGGTGGCGGCTTGGATGTTTTGTTCGAGGATACCTCGGGTTTGTCGTTGTCATCTTGAAGAATAAAGATAAAGCGGTTTTGGCGATTAGTTGAGGATGCGCTGTTATCCCTAGACATCTTTGGAGCAGATGCAATTTTAGTAGAATTTGGGCTTCGCCCGCGCTTTAAAATTGTAATGTATCTGTCCATTCCGACTTGGACCTTGGGTTTTGGGCTACTCTTATTTTCAGTGACAACTTGGTTAAGTGGTGACCCCGAGCCCGAGGCGGGTGATATCGCTGAGTTAAGTGTGGAAGTACTAGGCAATATTGTCAATGATTCACTAGTTGGCATTGGACAAAGCGAAGTTGATCGCTGACGAAACTGTGGTTTTGCCGTTAGAAAAAGTCTATTATCAGATTTTTGATTTTTATTAAGAGCTTCAGAACTCACAGCAAGTCTATTATCAGATATTTTATTTTTATTGATATCATTATGAGCATCAAAACTCACAGTAAAATAGGCATTTCTGCCGTTAGAACTCACTTCACTATTTTTTTCCTTTGGGGTACTCATATAGAGTATTCCTCAAGGGTATGTTTGTATGATTTTTTGTTTACGGTTTTTTTTTTTGTTTTTGTTATTTCAATATGTAAAAATATTAGCAAAGCAAAAAAAAAGGCTTATTTATCAAAGTTAATATGTACTACGAATATTTTTTGTATAATTTTTTTTTTGTTTAGTTTGTATGTAAGAAAAATTCCGCTATTACGTCTGTTCACTATGAAGATACAACGAGAACTGGTATATAATCAATAGAGAAAATATTCCCCAGCCTTTATTTCGTGTTGAACTGGAGCCGAATGATATACAGTGGAAAAAAACGAGACGCACGCAATTTATAGTCTAAAATACCTCTTATACCGAAAAATCACAGTTGAAAGGCCACGTAAGCGTTCAGGTCCCGCACAGTACCATAATTGCCAAGAATATGGCCACATAAAAACTTACTGCAAATTACCTACAGTTTGTGTTATTTGCGGTGAATTGCATGGTACTGCTAGCTGTACTAAGTCAAAAGATTAAGCAGAAAAAAATGTAGTAATTGTGGAGGTAATCACACCGCTAACTACAGATACCCTGTACATTCTCACGTTAAACAGGTTATGGGTCAAAAACCAAAATTGGCTCCAGTTCAATCAGCACATGCTTACTCCGCCACTCTTCCTCAAACTAGCCAACTAGTTACTTCACGTGTATCGTATGCCGATGCTGCTAAGACTAGTTCTATTCCCACACAAAATGTTCCACCGCAAAATAAGTCAACGAATGCAAACTCTAGCTTTAACTTTAGTCGTTTTGAAGCCACTATTGAGAATCTGGTGCTAACTATAAATAATTTTACAACAAATATGACTACAATGATGCAATAAATGCTGAGAATGCAGAATACTCTGCTTCAAGCATTAGTTAACAAGCCATGAACACGTTAAAACTATGTTTCTGGAACGCAAACGGCATTCCCCAACATAAAAATGAACTTGAAAAAAATATCACGGAGAGGTGAGGGTGTTGTTGTAATATGTATACGTAGGAATCTGTATGTTTGTAGGAGCTTAAAGCAGGTCGTACACGACATGTTTTTTACGTCTGACATTTCAACTTTTCAACTCGGATGTAATTCTGCATGTCTGTCAAAATTGTTGTTTTACAGAAGGTTTATAATATTTGGTTACAAACGTGCATGTACAAATACGTCTGACATTGTCTGTGTTTGTTTTTTTTTTTTTGTTTTTTTTTTTTGCTTTTGTACAAACCTATGTCGGCCTCTGTTTCAAAATGGAGTGTTGCCGGCACAAAAATGTTTCTTCACGCCGTAAAAACTTCAGTCATTTTAAGGAATTTTTCTTTAAATTCGAAGAATCATGTTAGAATATAAAAATGCAACGCAATTTTATTGCATTATTGTTATTTAATAGTTTAAAAAAACATTAATATATAGGTGTTGTAATATATCAACTTCAGCCGGCTAATCTTTCCGTCAATAGCGGAACGCCGCTAAATGTTTCCTCACGGCATAGATTTTTGCCGACATATTTTGCATAACAAAAACAGCTGATGTCAGAGGCTTTGTCAGAAGAAAATAGAACACGCTCTAATTGAAATTTTGTCAGAAGACTTTGCGCCTGACTTTTACAGAAGCAAAGTTTTAAAGGTACCACACGACATGTACATGTTTTACACTGGGAAATTTGACAAGTCAGACGCAAAAAACATGTCGTCTAAAGCAGGTCGTACACGACATGTTTTTTACGTCTGACATTTCAACTTTTCAACTCAGATGTAATTCTGCATGTCTGTCAAGATTGTTGTTTTACAGACGGTTTATAATATTTGGTCACAAACGTGCATGTACAAATACGTCTGACATTTTCTGTGTTTGTTTTTTTTGCTTTTGCACAAACCTATGTCGGCCTCTGTTTCAAAATGGAGTGTTGCCGGCACAAAAATGTTTCTTTACGCCGTAAAAACTTCAGTCATTTTAAGAAATTTTTCTTTAAATTCGAAGAATCATGTTAGAATATAAAAATGCAACGCAATTATTGTGCATTATTGTTATTTAATAGATTAAAATAACATAAATATATAGGTGTTGTAATATATCAACTTCAGCCGGCTAATCCTTCCGTCAATAGCGGAACGCCGCTAAATGTTTCCTCACGGCATAGGTTTCTGCTGACATATTTTGCATAACAAAAACAGCTGATGTCAGAGGCTTTGTCAGAAGAAAATAGAACACGCTCTAATTGAAATTTTGTCAGAAGACTTTGCGTCTGACTTTTACAGAAACAAAGTTTTAAAGGTACCACACGACATGTACATGTTTTACACTGGGAAATTTGACAAGTCAGCCGCAAAAAACATGTCATCTACGGGGGGCTTAAGGGGGGCTTAAGGCTGATCGTGATTTGGCAGAGGTGAGGGTGGTGTTGTACGAGTAATATGTATCCGTAGGAATTTCTGTGCATGTATGTTTGTAGGAGTTCAAAACTTATAGTAATTTGGGGTAGGTGAGGGCACAAAGTAGACCAGAGTTGAAGAAACTGACTTATGCAAAAAGCTAAAATCATTTGATTTGATCACTGTTAAAAAGGGACAAATAGTGTGTGTTTGTTATGAAAATTGCTTAGCAAAATAATCAAAACAAACAAAAGAAAATATTTTTTTTTTTTTTTCATATTTTTTATTTATTGTATCTTCAATTACGAACTAACAATAAGTATTCAAATCTTAAATCTAAAATATAATTATTAGGCCCGACCACTGTCGGACATAAATTTAGAGATAGTTATAAATAATACATATTTAAGTAGTGATAAACAAAAGGAAGAAAAAATAAATAAAAATTAAAAATTATTTTCAGTAAGTCCCATCTGGAGTGTTGAGTATAAGAGCCCTTGTATCCCTCTTTTTTAGGCGGATGTGTCCAGTAAAGCTCAAAATATTACGAGCAAGCGGATTAGGATGTGACTCGAGTTTTGTTAAATATTTGCCAGCGTTTTTTGCAATTTCTTCAGTCACTAGTGGCATATTTAAGTCACGATGTATATTTGAATTTTTTATATACCAAGGAGCCGATGTTATTAATCGCAAAATTTTATTTTGTCTTCGTTGGATTCTCTCGACATTGGAAGCTGAAGAATTGCCCCATAGTTGAATTCCGTAGCACCATATGGGTTTCAAAATAGACTTGTATATCAAAAGTTTGCAATCTAGACTGAGGGTTGAATTTCTACCAATCAGCCAATGTACCTGAGTTAATTTTAGTTTCATTTCGGTTAACTTAGAGTCAATATGTTGTTTCCAAGTAAGCCGTCGATCAAGGTGTATTCCAAGATATTTCACATGAGTATGTTGAGGGACAACTTGATTGTTAATCTGAATGGGTGAACAAGTATCTCTTCGTAATGTATATGTTACTTGAACACACTTTTGTTCGTTTACCTTAATTCTCCATAAGTTTAACCATAGTTCCAGCTGGGTAATGTGTTCTTGAAGATATCGGGACGCTTCGTAAGGATTTTCATGCATACTAAGGCAGGCTGTATCATCAGCAAATGTGGAAGTGTGGATATTGCTGCTCAGAGGCATATCACAAGTATAAATCAAATACAAAACTGGCCCCAGTATACTCCCCTGTGGCACACCGGATGAGATAGTTTCAGGCATGCTCATAAAGTCTCCTTCCACAACAGTGAACTTCCGGGCAGTAATGTAACTTTCCAAAAGACTTACAACGTTTATTGGCAGGTATGTTTTTAATTTTAAAATTAGGCCTTCATGCCACACTTTATCAAATGCCTGAGAAACGTCGATAAACAGTGCAGAACAATACTTCTTTTCTTCAAATGTTCTTCTTATAAATTGGACCAATCTATGAGTTTGTTCAATGGTGCTATGCTGACTTCTAAAACCAAATTGATGGTCCGGTATGCACCCACTATTAACTAGAATTGGGGACAATTTTGTCATGAGCAGTTTTTCGAAAAACTTTGACATTGTTGATAGGAGACTTATTGGCCTGTATGACTCAGCCTTGGTAAGGTCTTTGCCCGGCTTTGGAATCATTTTAACTTTGGCAAGCTTCCAGCTATTTGGATAATACTGCAGTCGTAAAATGGCGTTAAAAATAAATAACAGTATTCTAATTGCAATACGAGGCAACTTTATTAGCATCTGGTTACTAATTCCATCAAAACCCGGAGCTTTCTTTGGGTTGAGTTCAGCAATTAGTTTTTGCACATCACGCGTCTTAAACTTTATTTGTTGAGGGGGTAGAGCGACTACACCAGTACATGTGTTTGGGGTAAATACGTATTTTAAATGGTCAGCAAATATGTTACCTTTTTCAGTATCGCTTCTTGCCCAACCTCCGGTAGATGTGCGCAGAGGTGGTTTAAACTCAACGGGTGTTTTAAGCTTTCTAGCAGCACGCCATAAAGAGTAATCAGATGCTGGTGTGACATCAAGATTTTTCAGATAGTTCCTAAATGATGCAGTTTTTTCATGTGCAAGCAGCTCTTGGAGTCGTTTAGTGCACTCTTTAAATCTAATTTTATTCAGGGGTGATCTGTGCTGTTGCCATTCCCTTCTAGCCCTTCTTTTTTCACATACGAGACGTTCAATATCTGTAGAATATAGTCTATTAAACCCAGTCTGCGGATGGGAGGTAGTGGCATGTTTAGCAGCCTGCTTAATATTTTCGTTAAGATTGGCAATGTTAGATTCAACATCATCAGGTGTTCTTAGTGTAATGTTTTCCGTGCAATGACTACTAAGATATTTTTTGAATCGCAGCCAATTTACACGATTTATCAAATTCGCATATGGGTGAGGTAAATCACTTCTTAATGGGCTACAAATTGTAACGATCGTGGGAGAGTGATCGCACGAGTGATCTAGAGAAGTTTCAATTTGAATTAAATCCCTAGAGATATTTTTTATAACGCCAAAGTCTATTACATCCGGAATTTTATGTCTGTCAGTAGGCCAATAAGTGGGCTCCCCACTTGAAATGACATCCAAGCCCATTTTGGAAATTGTATTGAACAACGCTCGACCTCTGGGTGTAATAAGACGCGAACTCCAGAACGTGTGTTTAGCATTATAGTCGCCAGCTGCTACGAAACAAGGGCCCAGAGATTTGTAAAAATCCTCGTATTGATGCTCAGTAATTGCGAATCTAGGAGGAGAGTAAATTGATGATATGACAAAATTATTGGAAAAATTTTCAACACAAATATTCGTTGCTTGTAAATGTTCTTCACAAATGTTATCAATAATATAATGCTTGAGTCTTGACTTTATTAAAATTGCTGATCCACCGCATGCTCTTCCTCTCGGGTCCTTTGAATCATATAAGGTGTAGCCATAAATTTTAAAAAGGCTTCTCGAAGTCAAATGAGTCTCTGAGACCAACATTAAATCAATATTTTTTTCCGTGAGGAAGTGCTCAAGTTAATTTTTATGTTGGCGAATGCCGTTTGCGTTCCAGAAACATATTTTTAACGTGTTCATGGTTTATTAACTAAAGCTTGAAGCAGAGTATTCTGCATTCGCAGCATTTCTTGCTAGTCATATTTGTTGTAAAATTAGTTATAGTTTGCACCAGATTATCAATAGTAGCTTCAAGGCGATTGAAATTAAAATTCGAATTTGTATTTGTTGAATTATTTGGAGGTGAAACATTTTGTGTATGAATAGAATTTGTCTTAGCAGCATCGGCATACGATACACGGGAACTAACTGGTTGGCTCACTTGCGCAAAATTGGCTGATAAAGCGTTTGCTGATTGAGCTGGGGCCAATTTAGGTGTTTGCCTCATAGTCTGTTTGACGAAAGAGTACACAGGACAACCTCTGTAGTTAGCGGTGTGATTTTCTCCACAATTACTGCATTTCGATATAAGAGATATTTTAAATTATATATTGGATGGGTCTCATTTTTTTTCAATTTTATATCATTTGGCTCAAGTTCAACGCGAAATAGAGGTTGAGGGATCTTTTCCCTATTTATTATGTTCGATACATTTTTTACTTTAAAGCCCTGGAGGACGAGAGCATCTTTTACTTCTTGGGGAGCAACATAGGAATCTATGCCCTTCAACACAATCTGCATACCTTTAGCACTCTTGAGCTGATATGTGTAGAAATTTGTTTTACATTTTTCAAGTTCAGCAACCATTTTGCGGAAATCTTTTTCGTCATAAATTTGGATTTTAGTTTAATCGATGTTGCCACGTTTTATTGGAACAATGTGAAATTTATTCTCACCAATTACCGAAATTAATTTCTTAATAAAAGCGTTTGAATTTTTTTGTCTCAAATAGATTGGTGGCGGCTTGGATGTTTTGTTCGAGGATACCTCGGGTTTGTCGTTGTCATCTTGAAAAATTTTAAAGCGGTTTTGGCGATTAGTTGAGGCTGCGCTGTTATCCCTATACACTTTTGGAGCAGATGAGATTTTTGAAGAATTCGGGCTTCGTCCACGCTTTACTATGGTTATATATCTGTCCATTCCAACTTGTACCTTGAGTTTCGAGCCGCTGTTATCTGTAGTGATAACTTTGTTAAGTGATGAACACGAGCCTGAAGGGGATGATATTACTGACTTATATGGAGGAGTACTGGGCAACTGTAATGTTAACGAATCCGTTGGCATTGGACAAAGCGAAGTTGATCGCTGACGAAAAATTGGCTTAGCCGTTGAAAAAAGTCTGTCATCAAGTTTTTTATTTATTTTTTTTAAATTAAGATCATCAGAACTCACAGTAAGACTATCATCAGATTTGTTATTTTTATTGTTATCATTAAGATCATCAGAGCTCACAGTAAGATAGGCATTTCTGCCGTTATCACTCACTTCGCAATTATTTGTTTTCGAGGTACTCATATAGAGTATTCCTCAAGGGCACTTTGTACGTGTATTCCTCAAGGGCACTTTAAGTTATTTTTTTACGGTTGTTTTTGTTTTTTTTTTGTTTTAGTTATTACTGTCTATATAAAAAAAAAATATTAGCAAAGCAAAAATAGCTTGTTTATCAAAGTTAATGTACAACAAATATTATGTACTACAAATATTTTTTTTTGTATGGTTTTTTTTGGTTTAGTATGTAAAAAGAAATTCCGCTAATACTTCTGTTCACTATGAAGGTACAACAAGAACTGAAAAGAAAGAAAATATAATAAAGAAATTTAAGCATTTTAGTTTTACAATATTAAATTAAATTAATTCAAATTAAAAGTATTTATTGGGAAAATATAATGTGAAAAAGATTATTGGAACTAAAATGTGTACATACGTATCAGATTTGTTTGTGAATGGTAAATGGTGTGTGTGTGTGTATAAAAAGTTAAAATGCCACAATTAAGTCCCTGTCTATAAGAAAACTGAGCCAATATATAAAAAAACACGAAATTTATAGAAAATAAAGGTGAAAATGAGTAGCAAATGGATATACTCAATCATTGAAAGACAAATACTTGCTCCGGCGTACGTCATGTGTCTTATTTGGAATTGGGGTTGATGGCTGCCAGACATTCATCTGATGATGATAATACGATACCTATTGCGAAGGTAATGAACCAGTATTTTATTTATTTAAAGAAAATAATAATTTGGTTTCTTTTTATCATTCAGTGCGCTTGAAATATGGTATTCTAAACATCCGGATGTTATGCTATGTCTACTGTGGCTATATGTACATTACTTGAACAAACTTTTCAATTTCGGAAAAATAATGAAATTGATTTATGAAAAGATGGAGGTATTATTCTCAATTTCCCTAAAGCAGTGATTGCCAATGTTTGAGTTGTTGTCAGTATACTATTTTCCATTTTGTGCACCATTTCTTGTTCATGGAAAATATTTCAGGTGAACAAAATGTTTGCCTTTTATTCCCGATAAGGGTGAATAGATTAAGTTCGTTTGAATTTTTCTTTATGTAGATAATTAAAAACAACTTATTTTATATTGCAAATAAATTTATGCATTTTATTTTTCTATTTTGTTTTTAAATTTTAATTATAAGTGTATTGAATTCAATTTATATTAATACTTAATTGAATTTATTATTGTGTTGTCAAAATGTTTATCCTCTTCAGACCGTGGGTGGACCTTAACTTATAACAAATTTTAAACACTAGCGGCATCGTTTGATCACTAGCAATAGTTTTATTACTTGTTTCAAGCTACTGGCATCCAAAAAAATACCAATAGATGGTGCTGCTTACAGTTTGTAGCCATAATTTTTGCATTTCAATTTAACAGTTTGAAAAAATTTCTAGCAGGCCTGGGCATAATTGTCAAAAAAATCAATACAAATTTATTTCTAAAGTTCCGTTAATACTTTTTGTAGTTTTCTATAGTAAACTTTTTGAGTAAACGTGTAAAAAGGTAAGTTTTTTATTTTTAGTGGTTTTTTACAATTAAATACTACTTTCTTTTCGCGGTACACATATGTGTACCTCAGGATTAAAAGTTTGTTTTAAGAAAACATCGAATATTTGTTAGCTTTGATATGGATAAACAGCAGATTGACGATATGCTCAATGATAGCGAATTTGATTTCTCGGGAGACGATGATGATGATCAGTACTTACCTCCAGAAGTCATCAGAGGGCTTCAAACATCTGATGAGTGGGTAAGAGATGAAGAAAACTTGCAAAATGGAGCTGATGCTGAAGATAAGGTTGGAAGTTCACAACGCGTTTTTTGGAAAACCAAAGAAATGGCTAAGTCTGGACCAGATATAAAAGATGATATCCTTAGTGCTGAGGGTAGCTCTAACATTAATATCCTTTACGCTTTTTTGGAATATTTGGGGCTCGAATTTTGGAAATTAGTGGCAGAGCAAAGTAACTTATATTCGGCACAAAAGCGGGAGCTAAAATCAATTAACACCAATACAGTTGAAATGATACGTTTTGCTGGTGTGCAGCTGATGATGGGCACCCTCAAATACCCCCAAGCAAAACTTTATTGGAGTCGAGATCTTTGTGTACCAATTGTTAGAGAAGCAATCAATCGCGACAGGTTCTTTGAGATCAGGAATTTTCTCCACTTTTCAAATAGCAACTTATGCAATGGCAGTGATAAACTTTGGAGAATAAAACCACTTTTAGAACCCATTTTAAAGAAATGCCAAAGCTTACCACGTTCCAAGCACATGTCAATTGACGAACAAATGATACCTTTCTCAGGACGTTGTGAGTATCGGCAATATATGCCATCGAAACCTAATCTACTTGGACTGAAAAACTTTGTGTTGGCTGCTCGGGACGGGCTCGTACTAGACTTCAAGATCTATGTTGGGAAGGACACATTACCTCAAGACGTTATGAAAAATCTTGGGTTAGGAGCAGGAATCGTGGAAAAGCTTTGTCGTACAATTACTAACAGCTGTGTTTTATACACAGACAGATTTTTTACCAGTCTAAAGCTGGCTGATCATTTAAATGAAAAAAGAAGCGGGATTTTTCTGACTGGGACTGTAATGGCAAATAGGATTGGGCCAGTGGCACAAAAACTAAAGCCCGACAAGCAGTTACATAGGGGAGAATGGGATGAGATAGTTAGAAGTGATGATAAAGTCTGTGTCATTAAATGGATGGACACGAAATCAGTTACGATGTTATCCACTTGTTCAGGAAGCGCCTCTGCAGATACTTGCCAACGTTGGTGCAAAAAAGAAAAGAAAAGAATTGATGTTACTTGGCCAGCTGCTGTAAATAATTATAACTCCTGCATGGGTGGCATAGATTTATGCGATAGATTAATAGCTTACTATCGTAGTTCAATGCGGACAAAAAAATGGCCCGTGAGAGCTTTCTGTAATTTTTTGGACCTAGTTGTCGTTAATTGCTGGGTCATGTATACTCGTTGTTGTGTAAAAGAAAATATCCAGCGAAAATATAACCTAGGATTAATGCAATACAGGCTGAACCTGGCCAAAGCGATGATGAAGTATGATGGAGGCAAAGTTGAACCTAATTTCTTGTCTTGTGGCTCTATATCTCGTCCCAACACCAGCGCCTTTGCAAAATCCAGCTTGAATACCATAGATGAAAGTCGAGATGGTCTAAGCGAACCTCCCTCAAAGAAGCACCGTGCGGTTGTGCCACACCCACAGCCAGAAATAAGGCTTGACAATGTTGGTCACGTACCGCGCTTTGTAGAGAGCAAGTCTGCCTCGAAATGTCGACACCCAACGTGCTCTTCACGCTGCCGTACTATATGTATAAAATGCAATGTTTATTTATGTATTTTAACAAATAACTGCTTTGAGCACTATCATACCATTTAGTCTTTTGTTCCTTACAAACTAAGCATATAAACCTGAAGTACACATATGTGCACCTCCTTTTTCTACCACTTTAAATAAAAAAGTTAAAAAATTAATTAAAACAAGTATTTTGGTTACACCTCATAGTATAGAAAAGACTGTAAAAAAACATTTTAATCAATCGCTTCACGTTCAGGTCTTAAGAGGTTATTTAAAAAATGTAAAACTAGTAAAAGAGTGTACAATTCCAGTTATATAAATGCACAAAAAAAGAGTTGAATATTGCATTAAACACAAATAAAAACTTATAAAAATAAATAATTAAATTTTAGTGTTTTTAGTTCAAAGGAAAGCATTTATATTACAATTACGGTAAGACTTGAAAACGATAAAAGCTGTATATACAAAAATATGTAAAATATGTAGCAGGCATGTTTCTAGCATAGAGAGACGAGAGGGTGAATGATACTGAGGATCAGCGTGACAATATTAGCTTATTTTGAGCTAAATTTAGCTTATTTGTTTCAGATTTAGCCTTAAAATTTTCATTTAGCTCTTAGCTTATTTTTTAGCTTTTTTTAAAAACTCATTTAGCTTTTTTAGCCTTTTTTAGTCTAAATTGCGTGTTCTCTAAAAATATATTAAAAACATAAACAACTTATAAAAATTATAATTTTTTAGCATTGTAAAATAGTTTACAAAAAATACAAAATGTAAATTCTACGACAATTTTATAACAGAAATGGAAAGAAGAAAAATAGAAGATAATGGCAGAATGGTTAGAATTCCAATGGAAAAAAATAAATTCATATTAGTGGCCAAAACAATTTTTAATTTTCTTGGGTATAAAATTATTTGACTTGAGTTGAACGTTCATTCAGCGGCATCAATTAACTTAAAACAAAAACCTGAAAAAGCCTTAAGCCTGGATAACACTATGTACCGATTTTCGTCGGGTCACCTCAATAAAGTCATAAGTAATAAGCCAAAATGGCATTATTACTCAATTAATTCTGGAATAAGTCCGTATGGGCTTATTACCAATGCAGTGTGGCGCAATTATGTCCTTGTATTTCAAGTAGTCGATAAATTAGAGCAAAATCTTTACTTATGACTTTATTTCACTGATCTGACGAAACTCGGTACATTGTGCAGATAGTGTGATCCATGCTTTACCTTAAATAGCATTAATTCACTTAAAAAGCTTTCGTATTTTAGTATAAATGTTTTTACATTTTTAAAAACTTTTTAAGATTATTTTGGGGAAGTTTTTGTTTTGTTCATTAAATCTAAAATATAATAATTAATAAATAATTTCATTAAGCAAATATTCTATATGTATAATGAAAAAATATGTTTGTGTAATATTTAACGTTAGTTTAGCAATAAGAAACTATTGAAAAGTGATCAAAGAAGTGGAAAAAAGTTTAGCTTTATTTTCTAGCCTAAAATGTAACTTTTTAGCTTATTTTAGCTTTTTTTCAAACGTGATTTAGCTTAATATTATTTTAAAATCTGGTCACACTGCTGAGGATGAATGCTACTCTTGCTGCTGCTGCAATTAAATTAAAATTATTTTCACATGAGCCTAAGTATGTAGTTCCAATATACTTACAATTTTTTTTAATTGTCTTTGATGATATAGTAAATGCATCTCTAATTTTGGCAAAAGCCTGTATAAATGCAGTTTCAAACGATTTGACTTGTTGCTGCCTCTGCTGTTGGGCTTCCAAACGTTTTTGTTCGATTTGGCGTTACATTTTCATTTGGGCCAATTTTTCATCGTCCTAATCGTTAATATCATATTCAGCTAAGACATCATCTTCATTATAGCTGAAATTGTCGTATATGCGTTTAGTCATCACTAGGGATGCCAATCGGGATCGATTTTTAGAAGTCCCGGGATTCGGGATTTATAAATCCCGATCCCGAAAATTCCCAAAGAAATAAGTCAAATAAGCGCTTAATAAGCCTAAAATATTTTTTATGAATATACCACTAAAAGTTTGCCTGAGCACTTGAACAGTATTTTTCTTCTACTGAAAAATTTTAAATTCATACATAAGTTGTTTTCTGCAAGTTCAACAGATACATATGTAGTCCTAAGTTCGCTAAGAGGAGTATGGTTTATTAGTGTGCTGTCCTTCTACTCTGCAACTCGAATAAAACTATAATTGAGTCGAAGTCATTCAGTCGGTCATTTTTGACACAAACCTTTGATCAAACCCATGTAATTTAAATAGGTCATAGGTTTGTGTCAAAAACGACCTAAACGGACTAACGAAAGTAATTTTGAACTGCAATGTAAAAAAACATACATTCACACTAGAGCAATTTTTTAGACAAAATAGTACGCATTATTCTGTAAATATTTCTCGCTTTTACGTCAACCCGACTTTTTATTTTCTACTTCAATTGTAAGGAGCTGTCAGTAGTACTCAATTGTTACCGAAAAGTGGATAAGGGTGGAGGAGTCGATATACAGAGTTATACACTGCAATTATGAATAAATTTCCGCAAGAAATGTCTCCCTTTTCCATATTTTTTTTGTTTTCCCTATTATTTGCTACTGTTTGAAATTATTCCCCGGGCAAAATTTCTCATGGAATTTTATTCATAATTGGCCTTATAATATAGAATAAGACGCAATAAATTTGTCAAACTTATTGAATTTTCCAAATGTTATTTTCCTTCCAAACCTCATATGCTTCTTTTCGTTTTCAAAATAATTCTTAGTTGTATATTGTATCACCTTTGATGAAAATAACCGTGAGAAAGTAGTTAATTTATTTTGCACTTGTTGTTAATTTATAAGAAATATGCCACGAATAGTCATTAAATTGATAAAACTGCACGTATAAAATTGTATGCGACTTTTAAATATTATAAAAAAATACCATAAAATCAACGAAAATTTTAATCTATTAAGTTTTTTATATAAAAATTGCTAAGAAATCCCGAAAAAGAAATCCCGGGATTGAATCTTACAAATCCCGGGATTTCCCGTTTGGCATCCCTAGTCATCACTCATTTCAATACATACTATCATCGTCGCCGTTCTCTGATGGTGGCTTAGCTTTTGTTTTAAAAACATACTTATCGGGTTTATATTCGTGTCCATCCTCCTTCAATTGACGTTTGCACGTTACGGAGTTTGCAACCGCATTTGAAGTAGAAGTTGATGTGGAAGAAACGGCAGTTTGTTGATTTTTGTCACATCCATGGAACAAGTCGTAAGGGTAATTTTACCGCTGCCGGAAGAGACCCATGGTTTTCTCGGTCTGCGCCGAACACGTGAGTTCACAGAAGCGACGTCCAATTGGATGTGCAATTGATAAAATGCGTTTTGGCCATGGCAGCTCATGCTGCCGCGCAGCACAAGACAGGTATGTGTAGGTACAAAATGTGGCTTGCAAAATTGGTTGAGAAAACTTTTCAGCCAGTTGGCAGTTGTGCAGCTTCTCCCCAGGCGGGCAGCCTTTTATGCATTTGTTGGTCCTAAGAAATTAAAAGTATTTAAATTAATATGCATATATTAGATAAAATTATAGTTTTTTACTCACACAAGTATTTTTCAGCTTTGCCAAAAATGTGCTTCTGAAAATATAGAGAAAAAACTAGTTATTATGACAATATACAGACACAAATTATCAATTTCAGAAACTACTCACCTTTAATTTCAACCAAGAATGTGTTTTTCTCACAAAAATCTGCAAATAAATTAAATTTAAAACATATTTCTTCAAAAATAAAAAATGTTCACCTATTATTTACCAAAATCACACAGCGAATGAGGCAACAAAGCACAACACGAAAATATTTTACAAAAATGGCATACGAAAATCATTAAAGAGGATTTGATGACTGTGTGAGCGAGACGTAAAGAAAACGCAATTTTCTTCCGTCTCGTGTCACCTCTGGTATACCCTGTGGTGAGGGTGTTGTTTTACGAGTAATATGTAGCTGTGGGAATTTGTATGCATGTATGTTTGTAGGAGTTTAAGGCTATCAGTGATTTGGGGTAGGTAAGAGTGTTGTTGTGATATGTATCCGTGGGAATATGTATGTATGTCTGTATGAGTTTAAGGCTGATCGTGATTTATGTTCTTGGTTGTGTTGTTTGTAGGTATGACCGTCAGAATTTTTGTATTTATCTCTGTAGAAATTTAAAGTTGGCCGTGATTTGTAAGGGGCAGGGTGTTGTTGAAATAATTTGTATTTTTCTTAGACAAAATTTGGTATGTTTGTATGCGTATGATTTGCTCACGTTAGTATTTTTATGTACGTAGAAATTAATTGTTTTCAATATCGACATTTGAATAAAATTTAGAATAAGAATTATATAAATATACTATACATTTTTTACTAAAATCTAAATGTTTTTATTTCATTGACAAGGGTAAATATTTTAATTGCACTCATGTATCCAGCATTTTCATATCGAACTTTATAGACAACACTGCGCCAGAGTTAATATGGTTTTATGGTTTGTTTTTGTTTTTTAATCTCATTGCTTTAAAATTTTCTATTTTCATAAAAATATAAAAATTATACACACACTCAAATCGGGTATTTGTTCTTATCAGTTAACATATACATACATTCCCATCCAGGGCTGGAGAACTCATATTATAAATAAGTGCTCATAAAATATATGAAGCAAGAAACATAATTTATATGCATGACATTCCTATCCAGGCATGAGCAGACTTTTGTACTGAAAGCGGGATCCAGGACCGGCACAAAATAACTACTTATGAGTGTATTAGTGTTTGAAAGAAGCAACACAAACTTATTTAAAATATTGTAAATACATATGTATGTATGTACATTAAATTTATATAATGATTATAAGAAATCGAAAAACCCAAAAATATGTACTTACACAGAAAAAAATATCATCGAAATGCAACCAACAAAACATTTTGTTAATATATAATTTAAAAATTAACAATTATCATTGTTGATATAACAAATTAAAATTTTTTTAATCAATTAAATTACTCAACAAAATTATTTGTTAAATTATATCATAACGGAATGCCCACATGCAGAAGAAACAAGAAATCATGTTTTGTGTGTATTCATTGTTTGCGTGTCTAATAAAGTGTTGCTCTTTAGCTGAGAGGTTAGTAAGTCGGCTTGTTACTCCTGATGTTGCCGGTTCAACTCCGCTCAAAGACATTTAGTGTTTTTCGCAGACAAGCAAAACTCGTTTCGAGGGTTGTGATTGTGTATAATAGTATAAAAAAAATTGTAAATATAACAATTATGATAATAAAATTTTTTACGGAAATTCAACAATTCGTATTGTTAATATAACTATAACTTTAATTGAAATCACTTTAAAATCTAACAAAAATAAATGTTGAAAAAATAAATAAATTTCAACAAACTATTTGTTGATATATTTAATTGAAAATATTTTTCAGATTTTCCTTACAATTTCGTTAATTGTATTTACAAAAATCCTTGTAGGTTCAAAATCAATTAATTATTTAATTGATATAACAAAACAATTAATTGTATTTACAAATTATATTTTTCTGTGTACATGTATGTATACTAGTGTGTCCCAAAAAAATATTTTTTCGATTTTTATAGGTACCCCAGCATTTTTTGAAAGCTTATAGGGTAAAGTATTTTTCTGATTTTTTTCAGATTTTTCGGAAGGTCGCTAAAATGTGCACAAAACTTAAAAGTGGTATAACTTTGGAACGGTAAGAGCAAATTCAATATTTTTCCACAATTTAAACTGCATCATTCGATTTTTTAACTTCAATAGAAATTTTATAAGTTACAAGGCATTATTTTTAGAATGTATACTAAATTTACACAAAAATGTTATAAAAGGTACCAAAATGAGCAAAAAAATAACTGAAACTTTTAATATCCGCACTGAGAAGTAAAGTTTGAACAGTTTGCTTTAAAAAATTAACTTAGTAACAAAAACAAATCGTGCTTATGGGTCGCGTAATAAACAAAATTAAAAAAAGTCGTGAAACCCCGATTTTCGGGTTAAAATCGGTTTTAGCGACCTCTAAACCCCTTCCCAAAAATCTGAAAAAAATCACAAAAATATTTTACCCTATAAGCTTTCAAAAAATCCTGAGGCAAAAGAAAAAAAATTATTTTGGGACACACTAATGTATATATCTGTGGCAATAAATAATAATGGCTTAAGTTGACATACGTACTTTTTAATTTTATTACATATTCTGAATACCGACGAAGCAATTCCAATGAAATTCTTTCAAAATATTCATGAAATTTTCATTGGATTTGTGAAATTATCATTAGATTAATGAAAAAATTTTAATGAAATTGTTTCCTTAGACTTATGAAGCAAAATTATTTCGGTGTATAAATTCATTCTTAATGTGTTTTAAGAAGACAATTTTGGGTTAGGTTAGGTTAGGTTAGCAGTCTTCTAGTAAGGAAGGGTGCAATTTATAGTCCAGCTGACTTGGGTCCAATACAATGATCCCTTTGTGATACCTGTTAATTGAAGAGAAGATAGTGAGAGAGGGTTAAAGAGGAAATGATAGAGAAGACAGGTGGTGAAGGAAGAGATAGAGGAATGCTTCATTCCTTTACACCTCTGCTCCTTGAACATTTTTTAATAATGCAGTGTTGCAGCGCCATCTGGTGTCAAATGAGGCATATTAAATTTTGAATCTGTGCTTAGTAGACATTTTATTGGTTATTTTACTTCGCCGATGATTCTGCTACACAACGATGGAAGGCGCTCTGATATTACATAAGGATTAGTATCTGATGAAGTCGGTATAGTTTTTTTAGTGACCAGTGCCTTATGGCATGCCGTATATAATATTCTGCCAGCGAAAAGCATACCTCTCGAAGTATCGTATTTGTGGCAACGTAGTTGAGGTGATATAATTAATAACCAGCTTTTTAAATTTTTTTTGCAGCTCTTTTATATGTGTCTTCCATCTACTGTCAACACTACATAGAAACGGAATACGAGCACATTTCTTATCTTGGTTTGAGGACTATCTAAGCTACCGAAGGTATTGCATCAAAATATTAAATAACTTAAGTAACTCGAAGAACATTTGTGCTGTAAAGGATGTATAGTTTTTGAGTTACTTGACGAAAACTGCGACGAATTCTACCGAAGTTAATGACTTTGAAAGACTGGCGCCACACCAAAAAAGAAACGATTGGCCTGAAACTTTCCTGATTTTTTTCTTATATAAAAATTTTAAAAGTTGGTGGGTAAGACTTTAATATTTCCAACTTTAGGTATGAAAGTCATTCGTTTTTCATGCAAATGTAATTTTGTATGGCCCTTACGATGTTTCGGAAATGGCTTTAATTTTTGTTTTTCATGCATAGTTGTTGTTGAGCCTTAATGTTTTTTAAGGCAAACGAATAAACTAATTTCAAAGTTAATTTAATTTAATTTTAATTAACTAACAAATTAGGTTAACTAATGAACTTGATTTAAAAAAAACACTTTGAATAATAAAAGCACACGTCGTGTTCGGTAGGTATATATTCACAAACAGTCACTATTTATTATCAATTTTTAATATTCATGTTATTTCTTTTCTTTTCTTTTCAGGTACACAGTTACAAATTATTGAAAGAGTATATTCCAGGTATTAATTATAATTAATGTAAGTAATTAAGTTCAAGTATATGTTAATTAAGTTTGTTTTATATTAATTAAGTTTTGTAATTTAAAGCAGTTCAATAAAGGAGTTAATTCATTTAATAATTTGTAACAATTATTATTTTAAGTTAATATATTTAAATTATGTTATATAACAAAATGGAAAAAAGTAAGTATATAAAAAAACCAATATTGTGGAGAAAACCTCAATTGGCCTAAAAACTCCACGCTCCAACATTCCGGCCCCATTGAAGGACCGTATGTCTTCAAGATACTGGGAGTGGGTCTAGTTTTGCAACTGGTCGTTTAAAGACGCCGTTTTTTGTCTTTACCTCCGCCACTCTGACCTTGCCGTCTTGGCCTTCGTATACGCGGACGACTTTCCCTGTCAGCCACTCTTGGGGCGGGAGATTGTCCTCGTGGACCACCACTATTTGGCCGCATTGCAGATTGGGCTCCTCCTTGAGCCATTTGCCTTTGTCTTGCAACCCCAGTACGTAGTCTTTGGACCAAGCTCGCCAGAACCTCTGCTTGAGAGCGCATAGCATTCGCCATTGCTTCAAGCACCGCAGTTTGTTGTCGCTGACGTCTCTGATGGATTCTGGCGGCAGCGAACGCAGACCCTCCCCGATTAGAAGATGCGCCGGAGTTAGTGCATCCCCATCGTTCGGATCTGGTGACAGCGGTGCTATTGGTCTGCTGTTTAGCACCGCCTCTACTTCTACGAGCATTGTCACCATTTCTTCTTGTGTGAGCAGCGCATTGCCCACAGCTCGTAGAAGTAGGTGCTTCGCTTGTTTTACGGCCGCTTCCCACAGACCTCCGAAGTGCGGTGCTCTGGGAGGTATGAAGATGAAGTCGACCTTGTACGACGCTGCGAATGAAACGATTTCCTCTTTCTGGGTCTCGAATGCCTTCACGAGTTCCTTCAATATTCGGCTGGCTCCTACGAAATTGGTCGCGTTGTCGCAATACACCTTGCTGGGAAGCCCTCTCCTGGCAGTGAACCTTTTAAAAGAAAGAATAAAAGCATCAGATGATAAGTCAGATACTAATTCTAAGTGGACAGCCTTCGACGTGAAACAGACATAAACCGCTATATACATTTTAACTGGTGGTTTTCCACGTATACGCAACGAAATGTATACGGGACCACAGAAATCTACGCCAACTATTAAAAAAAATGGCCGCAAAGCTTTTACCCTATCGCCGGGCAAGTTTCCCATTATTTGGGTCATAAGCTTTGGTTTGTAGCGGTAGCAGTGGATACAATTCTTCACGATTTTACTGCACTCCTCTTTGGCATTTATGAGCCAAATATTTTCCCTTGAAAGGGCAATTAATGCCTTCGTACCAGCGTGGCAATTTTCGAAGTGCAGATTTCGTAAATATCGCATGACAAAGAGATTCTTTCTGGGCAACAAAAGTGGGAATTTAGTGTTGTATGGTAAAGGTGCATTTAACAACCTCCCACCTACCCTTATTAGTGAAAAGTTTTGCCGGCAACACTTGAGATTTTTTTAATTTGTTAATCTCATCAGAAAAATATTCTTTCTGGACAACTTCTACAAGCATATAGAAAGCACAGCTCAGTTCTTTTGCAGTAGGGTTTTTTAGTTTACAAGTTTCTAATTTTCTGCAAGAGTCAATGAATCATGATATAAAGCATACAATTCGCATAATTTTCTTGTATGACGAATGATTTTCAATTAAAAATAAGAAAACATTTTCAAAATTCATTGAATTCTCTACAGCAACGAAAACATGAGCTTTCTTCATTTCTTGAGATAATTGATCCTCTGTTAACTCAAAATGCGGATTGACAGGCCACATCGAATTGTCCTTTAACAGAAATGAAGGACCATTAAACCAATTGGATGTCTTTAGATCATCTACATCACAGCCTCTAGATACAATATCAGCTGGATTTTCTCGTGTAGGCACATGTCGCCATACAACGCGATCTGACCATTCTTGTACTTCGGCAACTCTATTCGAAACGAATGTTGCGAGACTGGATGGATGAGTTTTTATCCAATGTAAAGTAATTTCCGAGTCTGTCCAGAAAATTATACTCTCGATTTCAAAGCTAATCATTTTCTCAATTCAAATCCACAATTTGGCTAAAAGATGTGCGGCACACAGCTCAAGTCTCGGAAGAGATTTTGTCTTGAGCGGGGCTACTTTTGACTTTGCTGTCAATAAAGTGCAAGAAACTCCCGATGAGTTCCGACTTCGAATATATAGGCAGCATCCATAAGCCCGAATTGAAGCATCAGCAAACCCATGAATTTGAATTTTGGCTGCTGAAGTGGTTTGTACGAGTTTTGGGATTTTAATAGAGTTGATTTTTTCTAAATTTTCCCTAAAATTTTCCCACGCAGTGTGTAGTCGTATAGGTATAGTTTCATCCCAGTCGAGAACCCAAAGTTCTTGAAGTAATATTTTTGACTTTGTTATTATTGGACACAGAAGTCCGAGCGGGTCGAACAACTTAGACGAAACTGACAAAATGTTTCTATTCGTTGCTTTCGAAGTTTTAAAATTATCTTCCAAATGAAACTTAAAAGAATCATTCTTCGGAATCCAATGTATCCCCAAAGCCTTAGCTGAATCAGAATCATTATGTAACAATTTTTCCTTACAATTTGATATATTAAAATCGGGGTGATTTGAAAACCATTTCGTTAAATTAAATCCAGCTGAACTCAGTATTTGAGTCGCTTGATCTCGAATAGTTAAGAGGTCTTCAAAACTATCGGCCCCAGTTAGCAAGTCGTCCACATAAAAATCACTTCGAATAACTTTTGCCCCGACAGGCAAAGTCTCCTTGTGCAAATCGCTTAAATGCGTGAGACATCTGAGCGCTAAAAACGGTGCAGAAGATGTACCATATGTTACAGTATTTAACCGGAATACTTGCAGCGGATCAGAAGCATTTTGTCTCCAAAGGATCAATTGAAAATTTCTATAAGTATCTCCAACTAATACCTGGCGATACATTTTCTCAATGTCTGCAGTGATAACAAATTTATGGAAACGAAAACGGAGTAGAGTCGAATATAATTCTTCTTGCACAGTAGGCCCAACCATTAGTATTTCGTTGAGCGAAATTCGTGTCGAAGTCCGACTCGACGCATCAAAAACTACCCTAAGCTTAGTAGTTGTCCTCTGAGGTCTTAACACGCATTGATGCGGTATGAAGTAGTGAGGAAAATCTGGAATATTGTTGTCTGCAATCGACATATGACCCAAATCAGCATATTCTTTCATGAAATCATGATATATAGCTCTCATTGTCTCATCATTTGTAAGTTTTCGTTCGTTCAGTTTCAAAAGATGATCCTAGCACATGAGGGTCTGATTTGAAAGGCAGTGAGACTTCAAGCCGCCCTGACGGTAAATGTCGAATAGTCTTTATAAAATTTGCTTCGCATTTTTTTTGCTCCTCAGTGTACATTATTTCTGATTTGTTAGAAACTTTTTCTAATTCCCAAAATTTGCGAACAATTGAATCAATAGCTTCCTCGTTTTCTATTCTGTTGCTAACGTGAAATACATTTGAACTTGAGCCCTTTGACTGATTATGCTTTCCAGCGACCACCCAGCCAAGAGATGCTTTTTGAAGAATAGGAAGGCTTGGATTAGACTTTATTTGTCCAACACATAATAATTCAAAGAACACTTCACCACCGATTAACAAGTCAACTTTTTGTGGCCTATAGAATTCAGGATCTGCTAATTCAATATTCTTTGGAATGCTCCAGTTATTGATAGAAATTCTGCGATCAGGTTGGAAGTTTGTGATTGAACTCAACACCCAAACCTTTGCAGAAAATTTAGCAGAATTAACCCTCGACATAACAGAAATTTCTATATTGGACTTCGCAACAGAATTAGTTTCACCTATACCTGACAAATTTAGTCTGTCTCCTCTTCGCTTGATTCTCAAGGTTTGAGCTAGTTCCTCGGTAATCAAATTAGTTTGAGAACCGGAATCCAATAATGCTCTTGCTAAAATATAATCTCCAGAGCTACATCTACACCACTGCTGTGGCAAGAATTACACTTTCATCCGAAGATGAGTGATTTATAGACGCACGAGAGGTTGACGGTTGCTCAGAGATAAAATTTGCAGAAGAATTTTGAGCACTGTCATTGTTCTGAATTTCGGAGCTGTAGCGATGCAAAAGCTTATTATGCGAACCACCACAAACTCTACATTTTTGAGCAGTACACCTCGCCACAGTGTGACCTTTTTTCTAGCAATTTATGCATGCAGGTGCACCTTTTATAAGTTCAAATCTCTGAATTACTGGTACTGTAGCAAAGGAAGAACAATTATAGATATTGTGATTTCCAGATTTACAGAATAAACATTTTTCCACAGATTGTTTCGATTTTGTTAAGGCTAGTGATGTTCTTTAATTTTTCTTGGAAACGAACTCTTGTTTAGATTTAAATGAATTCTTAGGCTTTGTAGTTGAAGATTCATCAGCAGAAATGTGCTGATATCTTTTATTTAACATAACCTCGCAGTCAGACCATAATGGGAGCCTTTCAAAATCGAGCTGTTCTTCCCACTTGGATTTAGTGACTGAGTCAACTTTCGACATCACTAAATGAATCAAAATAGCATTTGAAATCTTTCTATCATCGCCAATTGACAATAAAGAATCATATATAGCGGAAACTGTGTCGATTAAGCTTCTCAAGGCTGGGGCTGAAGGTTTACTTATCTCAGGGAGATCGAATAGTTTTGATATTGTTTTCAAGAAAATTAAACAATCATTGTCGTAAACTTTTTTCAAGCTCGCTATTGCCTTGGGATAGTTTTCCTCAGTAACTTGAAATGCTTTTACTGTGCCTAACGCTTCATCAGTTAAACAAGATATCAAGTGGTTGAATTTCTCGATGTCTGTTAAAGTTGGATCGTTGTGGACTAAATTTTCAAAAAGGCTCATAAAATTTTTATATTCGGAATATTTTCCACTAAATTTAGGAAGCCGCATATTTGGAAGCCTAGAATGATGAGCTTGCATAAATGAAGCTTCTGGCAAACTCGTTCTTCTATTTTTGGCCTGAAGACTCAATAGTAGAGACTTCGTAGTCACACATAAATCTTCAAGCTCTGAACGGTCGTCATTTCCTGGATTTAAAATATCCAGTTCAGACTGAAATTCCATTGCTTGAGCGATATGATCTTTCAGAATTTCCAACCGACATTCGATCTCAAAGGGTTGAAGGAAATAGTCTTTTCAATAATTGATTTTTTAATTCTTTCAATATTTTCAACCACTTTGAATTTTCTCTGCGTTAGAGTATCGATATTTTCTGAAGCAGGAGCGCTTTAGTGTCTTTTACCACCAGCCATATTTTAAACGAAAATTTCAAATGCAAGCAAATATAACAATGATAATTCCGAGAAGTTTTTTCAGAATTTTCTTTGTGAAAATAATGCAATAAATTTTGAGCACACACGCTAGATTGATATACAAATTCTAACTAGTACGCAACTTGAATATGAATCCTTAAATTGATATATTATTCACAATAAGTAAAGGTACTCGCGTCGGCAAAAATTCGCAATAATATTTGCACTTGATTGTTTAAACTTTTACTTGTTGGATTTTAACGTTACTTTAAGTTATTTAGAACCTCGTTCATAAAATTCAAACCGTATGCTATTACCAGTTTGCTCGAACAACTATAATAATGTTTCCCTTTTTTAAAACCGTTCACAGATTCGTGCAACTTTTCAACATGTATAAAAAATGTATACAATTTGAAATACGAATTTGTGTGAAGTGTGAACAGTTACTCTGTAATCAGTTGTGATTATTTTAATATGCTAGCAACACGGAACGAACGGAATAGAACCAGTAAATAATCAACAACAACAATCTCTTTAGTTTAATTATGTGCAAAGAATGACAATTAATAGAAACAAATCAAATAAATTATGAAATGAAACTAAATGTGCGTATATAGTTATAATACAAAGTAAATTAAACTCGAATTTCCTTCCTTTTCATAATTGAAATACCGACGGTTGTGAAATTTTTTCAAGCAATAATTGATTACAATTTATAAATATGTATGTTTTATGTATGTTTGCTTGTTCGTTCTATATAACATATGAGCATATATGTACGTACATATGTATAACACTCGCGAAATTTTGTGTTTCACTTTTAAGGTCCCATACACTATATGTTTTTGCTTGTGTTTTTTCAAGTTTACAATTCACATGTTTTTTGTTGTGTTTGTCAAACTTGATTAATTTACATAAGGTTTTTAATTTTTGGTCACCAACTGTATGTACAATTACACGTGACATCGGCCATGATTGTTTTTATTTTAATATTAAAGCCGCTGGAAATTTCTTTGGTAGCGTTGCTGAAGCGCCGGCGCCACTAAAGTGCCGGCGTCACAAATGTTTATTTAAGTTTTATTCTTTTTAATCTGCAAAATATGGAGCTTGTATCAACACTTGTTATATACTTTATATCATTGTTATTAAAATTTTAAAATGAGATCAAAAATAATTAATTTATCACTAATGCAAATACTTTAAACGGACGGCTAATGTATCGGAGACATTCAACCGTCGAAAAATGTTTTCACATGGCATAGACATTTGAAAACACATGTGTGAACATAAGAAAATAGAACATGCTCTAATTGAAAATTTGTCTTATGTTTTTGCTTGTGTATTTTACACAAGCAAAGTTTTTGAGGTCACCAACTACATGTTTTTACCGAATTATCTAAAATTTGACAGGAGCAATGTAAAAAACATGTAGTGTATAGGCACCTTTAAGGGCGTTTGTCCACACAATAAATAAATATGTATATAAATACATATGTAATGTATGTATTTCAAAAGAAAGCGTAAATAATATTTTGTGTTTATCTCGCTACGAGCGGTAAATTTTCAAAATTCTTAATAATTTAAAGAATTTTTAATCTGATTGGCCTGTCACACACGAGACTAAGTTTTATGCCGCACAATTTTTGTTTTTTTAAGAACACACGAGACTAATTCATCCGACATAAAAATGTATACGTGTACACAGCTCTGTGTGTATTAGTGTTTTATGTATTCATTTGACATTTGCCTTTAAGCGTAGACATTTCAGCTCATAATTTTAAAATGAACGTAAATATTGCGGGTATTATAGATGATGAAACACTAACAATTGCTTTAGTTGGATTGACTTGTTGGCAGATTCTCGCAATGTAGACACCTCTTCCAATCTTGAACGCTTAAACTGAAAAAAATTTGAAATTTAATTATAAAATAACATTTTCAACAATATGTATGTATATTGCAAATATTTATGCATTTCAATTATACATATGTATGTATAAAACAACTTACCTTTTTTGAAGTGCTGCTGCATGCCGTTTCACAGTATGAGTCATCTATCTAAACAAAACAAACAAATTAAAAAATGAATTTTAGTTCGTTAAGAATAAATAACAGACTACAAATATTTTGAGGCACATTTGTATCAAATGTATCTATCATTTGTTAAAGTTTGCTCACCTTATTAATTTCTAAATTAGATTGGCCTCCAATTTCGTCGTTTCATTAAAGCACCAAAGTTTTGAAACAAACATTTCTTCAGCTGCCATTCCACTTCTCATTGCTGCTCTCATTTTCTTTTTTTCAAGGGATATTTGTTGTTGCAGCACTTTAATTTTCCGTTTGATTTCTTCTTTTGTTACATTTGGCTTGACATTTTTCAACTTTAAAGCAATTTCTTCCATTGCTTCATTTTTTATATATTTTTCCATAATCTGGATGTGTAACTTTAAATAGTAGTTCGCGGCATTTAAATTCTTTTATTAATTCCAAAGTTTGCTGCATGACCAGCCCCTTCCTCTTTTGTATTCATGTTTTCACTTTGGCAAGCGACGAACGACTAAATGTGCTCTATAAAAAAAAATTGCGAACCCATTTTTTTAAAGTTATGTGTGTATTGGTTTTGTGCTGATGATGCGGGGTTGTGGCTGATTGAAAAATGATGCCAAAAACAAAACCACTCTCTTTGCCCCTCTCACCCGCAAACTGGCATGTTGTTCCAGCACAATTGTTCTCGTGTGTGACAGGCCATTAATTTACAGATTATAAGGAATAAACACAATATTGTTTACACTTTTTACCTCTGTTTCTGATCGACCAGAATCACTATTACTCCCCTGTATTTTGTTGGGACAGCAAAGAATACAGCGGCAACGACGAGGTATTTATCCAATGGAGGGTTGGTGAAATTGTAGTTTGAACACTTTATGTGCGTTTTTGTTGTTTTTTATGTTTTAATTGCAACCAACAATTGTTGCAAACACAAACTAGTCACAAATGTTGCAAACTAAATAAGTCAATAATATTTTCTTTGAAATAAATTATCAAAGAAATTAGTTTTATTTCTTGACCGAAATTAACGCGCACACCGATATTAATTAATTTTTCTTTGAAATAAATTATCAAAGAATTCATAGGTACACTTTTTTTTAAATCATGTCCCTGCTCGGGCTCCAAAATGTTGAGCCTTAATGTTTTTTAAGGCAAACGAATAAACTAATTTTAAAGTTTATTTAATTTAATTTTAATTAACTTACAAATTAGGTTAACTAATGAACTTGATTAAAAAAAACACTTTGAATAATAAAAGCACACGTCTTGTTCGGTAGGTATGTATATATTCACAAACTGTCACTATTTATTATCAATTTTTAATACTCATGTTATTTCTTTTCTTTTCAGGTACACAGTTACAAATTAACGAAAGAGTATATTCCAGGTATTAATTATAATTAATGTAAGTAATTAAGTTCAAGTATATGTTAATTAAGTTTGTTTTATATTAATTAAGTTTTGTAATTTAAAACAGTTCAATAAAGGAGTTAATTCATTTAATAATTTGTAACAATTATTATTTTAAGTTAATCTATTTAAATTGTTATATAAAAAATGGAAAAAAGTAAGTATAGAAAAAAACCAATATTGTGGAGAAAACCTCAATTGGCCTAAAAACTCCACGCTACAACAGTTGTCAAGATGAGAGTGCAATCGGGTGGAAAATTTTATTTTCTACCGTAAAAACCAAAAAAGTCAATTTTGAAAAAACTTACGTGGTTTGAGAAGAAAGGCGACAATATACGCAAATAACATGCTCAACACTCTAAAGAATTGTGATGCTTATGCACATGCTGATGATACAGCAATTGTTGAGACAGCTACACAAAGTATGCAAAAACAACTCGATACTGTATCGAAATGGTGTCACGATAACGATCTGGCAATCAACGCATCCAAAACCAAATTGATGCATATTAGACCGCCACATGTAAAGCAAATTTGTATAAAATTGAAATATAACCATATTAAATGCATACATAGTAGGCCAATGATATAACCGACAATTGTAACACCAAAATGAACACATTTCCTACTATCATTCGGAAAATACTCCGTACTCTCATTCGGGATATCAAATTGAATTGATTGATTGATTGATTAAGTATCATGAACATGTACTGTTGAACCGAACATTTTTAAAAACTTTATTATGCCACATCTCATATAGCGTTTTCATATCTTCTTTCAGCACAGCACTGGGACTTCTATTAATTAAATAGGTAGCTGCCCAGAAAATCTTCTGTAAACCTGCACCATTAACCATAGCACGAGCCTTTTCCGTAATAGTTCTTATCATTCATTCAGATACACCATTTAATTGTGGAGTATGTAACTGTCAATTGATAACAAATGCCCTTTTCAACACAGTCCTATCTCATATCATTGGAGAAATATTCCCTACCATTGCCAATATACAAATTAACAACCTTTAAATTAAAATGTGCCTCACTCTTTGCAACGTCCATAAAGACCGCAAATACATCAGATTTATATGCAATTAAATAAGTTACACAGTAGTGAGTAAACTGTGAAAAAGGATTATAATTCTCGTTGATCACTATTTTGTTAAAATAATACACCATAATTGGAGTTGTCTTGCCAAATGAACTTCAACTATTTTCCTACTCATATTCTACTTATAAGCAAAATCGAAATATGGCTCGATATAATTGAAATTATTACAAAAACCTATGAAATATAGTAAATTTAAAATTGTAGTTAACTTAAATATCTAATTTTTACTCATTCAATACATATATAGTTAGCCATGTGGGCCTTCTCTGTATTAAAAATAAATATATTTATATATGAAGCACAGCCGCGAATAACGTTGTAAATGACATTTTAAAAAAATCCAGTTTTTTTCACAGATTACCAGTAACATAACTCTCTTGCGTTGTTCAAACATCAAACCATCCAAAATTATGCATCTGATCGCCGTCAAAATACAATTACAATCAGTCAGTCAGTGGAAAACTTTGTAAGTAACTAATAAATCATGCAAACAAAATTGTCGAAAATAATTGATAAATGTAGCAGAGATACAAAAAGAAAAGATAATGCTAGTTATCGTTATTTTCGATACGCTAAAAAAATGTAAACGAGAAAAACAATCTTGCCTTAAAATACGTTTTGTGGCTCTCCTGCAAAATCATTATTTTGTCACTTAAAACGTTATTCGCGGCTCACCTTCATATATATATATTTATGTACATTAGACCGTATCACAAAAAAAAGTTCTCCGTACACCAGCGAATATAAGTACTGTTTTAGGGACATATCAAAAAAAAATTTATTATTTTGCCGAACGTAGGAGTCGCCTTTTTAGTTTTATCGGTATATCTTCCATACTTACAGTCCGATCTTAAAGTTTGATATAGCAATTTTTTTATCTCAGGGAGGCCAATATTTTTCTTAGGTCCATTGACCTCAAGTGTACCGTTCTAGTACTTACCCCCCAAATTTCATTTTCTACCAACCTAATGTGACCCCCTAATCTTAGAAATTTATAGCTCGCAAAAAATCATAAAACTTTTGCTAAGAAAGTATTTCGATAATTACAGCACAACTATTTAAAAAATGCTTTTATAAATTCATTGTCGCAGAACGTAGGGGTCACCTTTTTAAATTTGTCATAGCTTCAGTATTTACATGCAGATCTTAAAGTATAATATATCGATGAGTTTGTCTGAGGCAGACCAATTTTTTTTAATTCAAAAGTCTTTGACCTCAAGTAACCTTTACATCATACCTCAAATTATACAACAAGGAATAAGAAACGAAAATTAGCAACAAAAAGCAAAGTAAAATAATAGAAATTTTAGTCAATAATATCTCGACGTTATTCAAGTTGGCTATATATTTGACGGCCCATGCGTTGTTCGTCGGTGACCGCCATGGCAGATTCATGTACTACATGAACAAAACGCTCAATGTTTTGAGAATGAGATGGATAAGCTGTGAAAATAATTAGGTTTAGCAAAGAAAACTATGAAATGAAGATATTTTTCTTGCGCTTACCTGGTAATTCAATTACATCTTGCGAACATTGTAATGCTTCCAGATGCTCTTGGGTATAGTTAGAACTGCAAGCATGGCGGCTCTGTCAATTCGAATTTATTCCAATTGATCATATCGAAGTATGAGTCACATTAGCAGTTTATAAAATTAACAACTTGTGGACGGAACATTTGACGAATGCATCCACTTGCATCATTAAGGGCTAATGAAATTTTAGTATAGCCATCTGAACGCACTATCGCATCTTCGTCTGTTATCATCGATAACAAAACATTCTCAGGGTGGAAAAAGAACGAGTTATTTTGGATAACATCCATGCTATGTATTGGAAAATGTTTCGACTTCCGTGAATTGGCAGTGGTTTTCTTTTCACAAGGAACCAGAAAGGCGCATATACTTTTAATTCTGTTTGTAGAAGTTTAGATATGATGGGTTGATACTATAGACGTACTTGAGGTCAAACACTTTTTAATTAAAAAAATTTGGTCTGCCTCAGACAAATTCATCGATATATTATACTGTAATATCTGAATGTAAGTACTATGACAAATTTAAAAAGTTAACACCTGCGGTCTGCAACAATGAATTTATAAAAGCATTTTTGAAATAGTTGTGCTGTAATTATTGAAATAGTTTCTTAGCAAAAGTTTTATGATTTTTTGCGAGTTATAAATTTCTAACATTAGGGTGTCACATTAGGGTGGTAGAAAATGAGATTTGGGGGGTAAGAACTAGAACGGTACACTTGAGGTTAACGGACCTAAGAGCAAAAATATTGGCCTCCCTGAGATAAAAAAAAATTCGCTACCCAGCTAAAAAAGTTATGTATTTTCCATATATTTTTAATATATGAATGTATATAAATATATATGAATATGTATGAATTCATGTATGGACATATATAGGATTATAAATAGCAAAAGTATTATATATGAATTGATATATGGACTAATATATGAAATGTATTATAATGTATGAGTTCATATATGGAAATTTAATTATGAAGGTCTTCATATATATTAGAGTTCGACCGATTAATCGGCTTCGGCTTCGGCCAAAAATTGTTAATCGGCCAACATTCGGCCTATGGCAAAAATCGGCCGATTAGCCGAAGCCGAATATTTTTCATTCCAAACTTGAAAAATAACATTATTTTTGGTCGTTGCTCGCCGACAGTTTCTATTGTGTTTAACGTTTTGAAAGGGTTACTTTGAAATGCAACCCTGTTGCTTTCTATTTTCTTTTACTCTGACGTTCTTGTGAGTGATCATATGAAAAAGCAATGTAGAAATTGCAAAATAGTTTTATTTTTCTTGTTATGTATCCAATAGATATTACAGCTATTTCAGTGATCTCAAAAAAGCAAACTTTTTTCTTAATTCATATAAAACAAGTATCATTTTGAAAATTCAAAACATTCGGCTTCGGTTTTGGCCGAAGTTTAAGATTTTAGCCGAAGTTCGGCTTCGGCTTCTAATATACATATATAGAAATTAGATGTAATTTATGGAGCCATATAAAAATGTTTGCATACATGATATCTCATATAAGATTGTTTTTGCAATCAAAAAAGCTTGCATTTTAGTAACTCGAACTTTTTCTCTGGCGGTATTCCATGTTTGATGCAAATGCTTTGTAGCTTCTCTTTGGATTGTGTGTGTATTTTGTTTGTTGGATTTTAAAGAAAAGCATTTGCACTAACGCAAAAACATTTGCATCAAACATCGTACACCGCCTCTGTTTTCTTATCACTGGTGAATTGCAAATCTATTAGAAAATACAAACGTTTTGCAAAGTTTATATTTGTACAGCCTCAGCGTTTAAAAAATAAACCCAATTCTTTTACGATTTTTTACATTGCGGCCTTATTAAATAAATAAAATAATCGAAAGGATACTTCATTCATTATAGTGGAGTTAATGTCGACGTCGTTGACGGCGTTTCAACGCCGAAAAAGTTGAAACAGATTGAACTTTTACGGCGTTGCAACGCGTTGAGATTAACTGCTCTCATACAATTTCATACGATTCAACTTTTTTTTGACATTTGACGCCGTCGACGACGTCCACATTAACTCCAGGGTTAATTTTATAGAAAATACTCTAGATATTTTTAAGAAACAAAGTTCACATTACTGGAAAAAATTGTATTGAAAACTAGTGTTGGTATAAAAACGGATAATTTTTTTAATTATTAATTGCATTAGTTTTTAATCTAAATTCTTAATAAATTAAATTTTGTATACGAAGATGACTTTTGTATTTTTTAAATAATCGATGCACCTTTTCTCTCAAAACTATGAATAAAATGACTTAGTTCGTTTTTAATTAATTATCCAAACAAATGTTTCATCAAATACAACTTAGATGTTGAAAATCTTAAAAAAAGTTATTTTAATAAATATTAATATGAATATACATATATGTACATGTATGAAAATTTATGAATATATATTATCATATATGGCCATATACCCTCATTTTTCGGATCCGAACCATATATAGGATATCATATATGCTCCATACATATTTTTTTAGCTGGGTATATAAAACTTTAAGTTCGGACTGTAAATATGGAAGACATAACGAAAAAACTAAAAAGTTGACCCCTAAAAAATACTTTATATTCGCTGGTGTACCGAGAACTTTTGTTTGCCTGTTGGGCGAGACGCTCTAATGTACATACAAATATACTTATTGCATTTAGTGCTTTTTTATGAACGCGAAGTGCTTTTCGCTCTGAAAAAGTTGGCATCACTGTTCGTGTGGCATCTTTTTATATATATTCACACATACCCACGTATATACATACATACAGATGAGCATACATACTTACATATAATCGGCTTATTAAAAATCTTGTTTTTGAAGGCATCCCTATATTTTCTTATTTTTCCTTTTTATATTATTTATAACTTACTTTAATTTATTTATATTAAACTCACATCTATGTTTTTTTTGGTTTGTTTTTATTTGTTTACAAAAATACACATACACATACGTACCTATTTTGTTTTGATAGCTACCCTCTAGCCAGCCTAGTGCCATATGTCTCTATGTCAACACTCTTTTCTCTAGCGACAATTGCACTAGTTGAAATGTCTACAATTTTCCTTTTATGCGCGAGTAGAGATGCGTTAGAGACAACAGTTCTAATGTATTTCTGTTGATATTGTCAATGAACGCGTCAATAGTTTGTTTTTATTTTTTATTATGCTATGCAATAATGTTAAAAACTTACGTACATATGTATGTAGGTATGTATGTATTTAAGTTTGTTGGCCCAACCCTTATTAAATTGTAGACGAGGGTCACTAAAATGTACTAGTGATTCTTTAGTTCAAATGTCTCCATATGGTCGTAAATGAATAGTGCTAAAGTCTACTGGTAGATTTTAAATGACAACCCTATGTTATATGTCAATAGGCAATTACATTGGCTGCGGTACACCTATTCAGTTGTACTATTGACAATGTCACTAGTAAATCACTACAATTTTACTATTGACATGGAGCGAGGAAATATCGATATTGTAGACTGGAGCCCCTAAAATTTACTAGTGAATCTTTGGTTCCAATGTCTCCATGTGGTCCCAAAAGAACTACTTAGTCAGTATTGCTACAGTCTAGTGGTGGATTTTCAATGACAAGCTAATGTTAAATGTCAATAGATAATTACATTGGCTGGGATACACCTGGTCAGTAGTACTACTGACAATGTCACTAGTAAATCACTACAATTTCACTATTCGCATTTTCTGCAGGGTAGCTCAGATAAAGTGGCCATTAACTGCGATAAAAGTTAGAGAAGATACCAATTTTACGTGCTTCGCAAGAAGATTCATATTGAATCTGCTTGATTTGCTCTCATAATTTTGTATGGCGAAGCAAGTTGATTCGGTCCTGATTCGGGTGTGAAGCAGGGCTGCCCGAAGTTTTGCGACGAAAATCATAATTTGTCGGAAAGAAAATCACATTTTGAAGAAAAAAATCATCACAAGTCCAATTTCTTTTCAATTAAAATGTAACAACACAGTAAAAAGTTTACTTCAAATAAAGTATGTTTCTACTATTAGAGAATAAAAGTAGCGCTGACAAATCTGCTGATATCGCTGCTGATTTTTGTATGGCGAGTTCCCGATTTGGAGTACTACACGTTTGTTCACAAAAGCGCATTTTTTAATCTAATAAAACATGCAAAAAAGCAGTTAAATGTCAATTTTTATTAATTTTTCTTTGGAAAATTAAATTTTTGTTTTGAAAATTGCTTCTGAGTAATTTTCTCTTGTTCATTTATATTCTAAGATTCTCGTCAGTTGTGTTTTGCATGTATGCACGTGTGCGTTTGGGTTTACAATACATTTGACAATCTGGATCACAAAAACCTTCTAATGCATATATATATGTACATGACATAATATGAGTACTCCTATCCCTCGATTTAACCAATAGACACGTTACTGAGAAAGTCGTGTAAATCGAAATTTTAAATTTTTGTGTGAAAAATCGTGTAAATCGAAAATAAAGGCAGAATCGCGTAAAAAATTTACTTTATTAAGAAATTATACTATATTTATTTCAACTTAGTTTTTAAAATATCAGAAGCGTTTACTCAAAACACATAAAAATAAACCTTTGTTCATTAAAAAATAAATGCTTTCATAAAAACAAAAACAAAATTAAAAAAGTATTCAATAAAACTCATAAAAAATCGTGTAAATCGAGGTATTTCATAAATCTCTCAATTTACACGAAAACCTAAATAATCGTGTAAAAGTGAAATCGTGTAATAAAAATATCGGGTAAATCGAGGGATAAAGTATGTAATATTGGATGTGTGTACATTAGATAACTTTCTAGCTTTAAAACCTGCATTGTTGTGTCGCTATTAAATCACTTTTTCCTGTGGTTTGCTTCATATACGTTCACTGCTTCTTAACAAGCTCATATTTTAAAGCGAATTATGATGCCCTTATTGCCTTATTGCTTCAAAAAAACATGAAAATTTTTTGCTGGGAATTTACATATTTGCCGTGAACAAAAAAATTATTCGACATACGCCAAAGTTATATTGTTTTCATCAATAAAAAAACTTTTTGCTATCTTATTTTACAAAAAGAACTTAGAAAGCATTTTCCAATTGTACTCGAAGTATGAGTCACATTAGCAGTTTATAAAATTAACAACTTGTGGACGGAACATTTGACGAATGCATCCACTTGCATCATTAAGGGCTAATGAAATTTTAGTATAGCCATCTGAACGCACTATCGCATCTTCGTCTGTTATCATCGATAACAAAACATTCTCAGGGTGGAAAAAGAACGAGTTATTTTGGATAACATCCATGCTATGTATTGGAAAATGTTTCGACTTCCGTGAATTGGCAGTGGTTTTCTTTTCACAAGGAACCAGAAAGGCGCATATACTTTTAATTCTGTTTGTAGAAGTTTAGATATGATGGGTTGATACTATAGACGTACTTGAGGTCAAACACTTTTTAATTAAAAAAATTTGGTCTGCCTCAGACAAATTCATCGATATATTATACTGTAATATCTGAATGTAAGTACTATGACAAATTTAAAAAGTTAACACCTGCGGTCTGCAACAATGAATTTATAAAAGCATTTTTGAAATAGTTGTGCTGTAATTATTGAAATAGTTTCTTAGCAAAAGTTTTATGATTTTTTGCGAGTTATAAATTTCTAACATTAGGGTGTCACATTAGGGTGGTGGAAAATGAGATTTGGGGGGTAAGAACTAGAACGGTACACTTGAGGTTAACGGACCTAAGAGCAAAAATATTGGCCTCCCTGAGATAAAAAAAAATTCGCTACCCAGCTAAAAAAGTTATGTATTTTCCATATATTTTTAATATATGAATGTATATAAATATATATGAATATGTATGAATTCATGTATGGACATATATAGGATTATAAATAGCAAAAGTATTATATATGAATTGATATATGGACTAATATATGAAATGTATTATAATGTATGAGTTCATATATGGAAATTTAATTATGAAGGTCTTCATATATATTAGAGTTCGACCGATTAATCGGCTTCGGCTTCGGCCAAAAATTGTTAATCGGCCAACATTCGGCCTATGGCAAAAATCGGCCGATTAGCCGAAGCCGAATATTTTTCATTCCAAACTTGAAAAATAACATTATTTTTGGTCGTTGCTCGCCGACAGTTTCTATTGTGTTTAACGTTTTGAAAGGGTTACTTTGAAATGCAACCCTGTTGCTTTCTATTTTCTTTTACTCTGACGTTCTTGTGAGTGATCATATGAAAAAGCAATGTAGAAATTGCAAAATAGTTTTATTTTTCTTGTTATGTATCCAATAGATATTACAGCTATTTCAGTGATCTCAAAAAAGCAAACTTTTTTCTTAATTCATATAAAACAAGTATCATTTTGAAAATTCAAAACATTCGGCTTCGGTTTTGGCCGAAGTTTAAGATTTTAGCCGAAGTTCGGCTTCGGCTTCTAATATACATATATAGAAATTAGATGTAATTTATGGAGCCATATAAAAATGTTTGCATACATGATATCTCATATAAGATTGTTTTTGCAATCAAAAAAGCTTGCATTTTATTAACTCGAACTTTTTCTCTGGCGGTATTCCATGTTTGATGCAAATGCTTTGTAGCTTCTCTTTGGATTGTGTGTGTATTTTGTTTGTTGGATTTTAAAGAAAAGCATTTGCACTAACGCAAAAACATTTGCATCAAACATCGTATACCGCCTCTGTTTTCTTATCACTGGTGAATTGCAAATCTATTAGAAAATACAAACGTTTTGCAAAGTTTATATTTGTACAGCCTCAGCGTTTAAAAAATAAACCCAATTCTTTTACGATTTTTTACATTGCGGCCTTATTAAATAAATAAAATAATCGAAAGGATACTTCATTCATTATAGTGGAGTTAATGTCGACGTCGTTGACGGCGTTTCAACGCCGAAAAAGTTGAAACAGATTGAACTTTTACGGCGTTGCAACGCGTTGAGATTAACTGCTCTCATACAATTTCATACGATTCAACTTTTTTTTGACATTTGACGCCGTCGACGACGTCCACATTAACTCCAGGGTTAATTTTATAGAAAATACTCTAGATATTTTTAAGAAACAAAGTTCACATTACTGGAAAAAATTGTATTGAAAACTAGTGTTGGTATAAAAACGGATAATTTTTTTAATGATTAATTGCATTAGTTTTTAATCTAAATTCTTAATAAATTAAATTTTGTATACGAAGATGACTTTTGTATTTTTTAAATAATCGATGCACCTTTTCTCTCAAAACTATGAATAAAATGACTTAGTTCGTTTTTAATTAATTATCCAAACAAATGTTTCATCAAATACAACTTAGATGTTGAAAATCTTAAAAAAAGTTATTTTAATAAATATTAATATGAATATACATATATGTACATGTATGAAAATTTATGAATATATATTATCATATATGGCCATATACCCTCATTTTTCGGATCCGAACCATATATAGGATATCATATATGCTCCATACATATTTTTTTAGCTGGGTATATAAAACTTTAAGTTCGGACTGTAAATATGGAAGACATAACGAAAAAACTAAAAAGTTGACCCCTAAAAAATACTTTATATTCGCTGGTGTACCGAGAACTTTTGTTTGCCTGTTGGGCGAGACGCTCTAATGTACATACAAATATACTTATTGCATTTAGTGCTTTTTTATGAACGCGAAGTGCTTTTCGCTCTGAAAAAGTTGGCATCACTGTTCGTGTGGCATCTTTTTATATATATTCACACATACCCACGTATATACATACATACAGATGAGCATACATACTTACATATAATCGGCTTATTAAAAATCTTGTTTTTGAAGGCATCCCTATATTTTCTTATTTTTCCTTTTTATATTATTTATAACTTACTTTAATTTATTTATATTAAACTCACATCTATGTTTTTTTTGGTTTGTTTTTATTTGTTTACAAAAATACACATACACATACGTACCTATTTTGTTTTGATAGCTACCCTCTAGCCAGCCTAGTGCCATATGTCTCTATGTCAACACTCTTTTCTCTAGCGACAATTGCACTAGTTGAAATGTCTACAATTTTCCTTTTATGCGCGAGTAGAGATGCGTTAGAGACAACAGTTCTAATGTATTTCTGTTGATATTGTCAATGAACGCGTCAATAGTTTGTTTTTATTTTTTATTATGCTATGCAATAATGTTAAAAACTTACGTACATATGTATGTAGGTATGTATGTATTTAAGTTTGTTGGCCCAACCCTTATTAAATTGTAGACGAGGGTCACTAAAATGTACTAGTGATTCTTTAGTTCAAATGTCTCCATATGGTCGTAAATGAATAGTGCTAAAGTCTACTGGTAGATTTTCAATGACAACCCTATGTTATATGTCAATAGGCAATTACATTGGCTGCGGTACACCTATTCAGTTGTACTATTGACAATGTCACTAGTAAATCACTACAATTTTACTATTGACATGGAGCGAGGAAATATCGATATTGTAGACTGGAGCCCCTAAAATTTACTAGTGAATCTTTGGTTCCAATGTCTCCATGTGGTCCCAAAAGAACTACTTAGTCAGTATTGCTACACTCTAGTGGTGGATTTTCAATGACAAGCTAATGTTAAATGTCAATAGATAATTACATTGGCTGGGATACACCTGGTCAGTAGTACTACTGACAATGTCACTAGTAAATCACTACAATTTCACTATTCGCATTTTCTGCAGGGTAGCTCAGATAAAGTGGCCATTAACTGCGATAAAAGTTAGAGAAGATACCAATTTTACGTGCTTCGCAAGTAGATTCATATTGAATCTGCTTGATTTGCTCTCATAATTTTGTATGGCGAAGCAAGTTGATTCGGTCCTGATTCGGGTGTGAAGCAGGGCTGCCCGAAGTTTTTCGACGAAAATCATAATTTGTCGGAAAGAAAATCACATTTTGAAGAAAAAAATCATCACAAGTCCAATTTCTTTTCAATTAAAATGTAACAACACAGTAAAAAGTTTACTTCAAATAAAGTATGTTTCTACTATTAGAGAATAAAAGTAGCGCTGACAAATCTGCTGATATCGCTGCTGATTTTTGTATGGCGAGTTCCCGATTTGGAGTACTACACGTTTGTTCACAAAAGCGCATTTTTTAATCTAATAAAACATGCAAAAAAGCAGTTAAATGTCAATTTTTATTAATTTTTCTTTGGAAAATTAAATTTTTGTTTTGAAAATTGCTTCTGAGTAATTTTCTCTTGTTCATTTATATTCTAAGATTCTCGTCAGTTGTGTTTTGCATGTATGCACGTGTGCGTTTGGGTTTACAATACATTTGACAATCTGGATCACAAAAATCTTCTAATGCATATATATATGTACATGACATAATATGAGTACTCCTATCCCTCGATTTAACCAATAGACACGTTACTGAGAAAGTCGTGTAAATCGAAATTTTAAATTTTTGTGTGAAAAATCGTGTAAATCGAAAATAAAGGCAGAATCGCGTAAAAAATTTACTTTATTAAGAAATTATACTATATTTATTTCAACTTAGTTTTTAAAATATCAGAAGCGTTTACTCAAAACACATAAAAATAAACCTTTGTTCATTAAAAAATAAATGCTTTCATAAAAACAAAAACAAAATTAAAAAAGTATTCAATAAAACTCATAAAAAATCGTGTAAATCGAGGTATTTCATAAATCTCTCAATTTACACGAAAACCTAAATAATCGTGTAAAAGTGAAATCGTGTAATAAAAATATCGGGTAAATCGAGGGATAAAGTATGTAATATTGGATGTGTGTACATTAGATAACTTTCTAGCTTTAAAACCTGCATTGTTGTGTCGCTATTAAATCACTTTTTCCTGTGGTTTGCTTCATATACGTTCACTGCTTCTTAACAAGCTCATATTTTAAAGCGAATTATGATGCCCTTATTGCCTTATTGCTTCAAAAAAACATGAAAATTTTTTGCTGGGAATTTACATATTTGCCGTGAACAAAAAAATTATTCGACATACGCCAAAGTTATATTGTTTTCATCAATAAAAAAACTTTTTGCTATCTTATTTTACAAAAAGAACTTAGAAAGCATTTTCCAATTGTATTCATTAAAAAAATGAGATAATCAAAGTAACTACTATAAAAATTGCATTAAATAAAAAATTAGTTACGAAATTCAAAAAAAAGTATTCGACATCGCTAATATTCAAGGTGTATCTAACTAGGTGGCAGCGTTACTTCAGCTGATAATTTTTTGCTCTATGTGCTTTGTAGCTGAAGAATCTCAAAAAATTTTATTTTGTTTTGGTTTTAGTACAACTATTTTCATGCTTTTGACATTCTTCGGTTCTTTACGTAGCTATGGTTGCCGTATTTTTGTATTAAGAATCCTTACGCAGTCACCTGTATAATTACTTTGATGCTAATATTCTTATCAAAGTATATTTATATAAAGTATATGCAGGTCTACAACAACTAAGAAAATACAAAAACAACATGCGCTTTGTTTGTGTAAAAATAATGGATGAATGTCAAAAACAGATGATTACAACCAGATCTGGGCAACTTGCATTACTTTTCATAAGCACTGATTGGAAAACAAAAATTTTAGTGAAAATTTAAATTTGATGCTTGCAATGCACTATTTTTTTGCACTTAAATAAAATCTCTTAATAGTAATGGATTAATATTGCATTAGCAGCTAATCCTATGGCGAAAAATGCACTAATTTTGTATTGCCACTAAGCACATCATGAAGTAATGCAATATTATTGCAATAGCACATATTGTACACAGTAAAATTATATAAAATGTAATCATATTTTTATCAGATAATACAAATAGAAAAATACAGTAAAGGAACATTGAAGGCACCTGTATAAGTACGTTCATACAAATGAAAGATCAGGACTTAGGATTTCGTTTATTTTATTGTAAAGTTAATCTTAAAAAAATGGTGATTTTATAAACGGAATATACTACCGCTTGGGACAATTTAATCAAGTTTTGTCTTTGTCTTGAAAAATGATTTTTGCCTTAAGTGGCGATATGTACATAGAAAAAAGTTTATACATATATTTATGTATGTATCTACAGATTTACGTTCTATTTTTCACCATGTGATTTGGTGCTAGCGCAATATTAATGTATTACTTTGGAGAGATTTTAGTTTAATGCCAAAAAATTGCACTATAATTATCAAAGTTAGTTCTAATGTAATAAATTTGCATTTGTATTGATTTGGTTTAGTGCGGGAAAATGGTCAATGCATTTGCTTATTTAATGCAAGTCCCAGATCTGCATACAACAAAAAGGAAATGTATGGATACACAAAACCAAAGTAAAATTATTATTTGATAAACCTTTATTACGTGAAATAAGTATAAAAAAGCTACATATTTATTTTAATATTTAAATATAATTATTTTTAAATGTTTTGTAACACCTATTTCAAGTAAAAATTTATTTCAACTTTTTCACTACACACAATTGTGTATAACAAAGCAAAGCAAAACAAAATGGCGTACGAAAATTGTAAACAACTTTTGACATTCATGCATTGACACTACACGAGAAAAAAATTAATCACCTGGGTACTTGCATATACTTCATATAAATTTACTTTGATTCTTATCATATAAAGTACACAGAAAAAAATTATTGTTGAATTTTTTTCAATTAAGTGATTGCTTATAAAATATAATATTTTAATTGAATATATGTTTATATTAATTGAATTTACTGCTTCTATCAAAAAATGATTATTAACAAAGCTTAACTCAGAATACTATAAAATGGTTAACAATTATTACATATTGATTGTATATAAATAATGTAACTTTTCGTTTTGTGTGTGAAAATCGAGCTTATAGTATGAGACATTGATATTCATATAGGAGAAAAAAAAACTACTCGGCTTATATTTTTTTTTGATTCGTGGTAATTTTGAATAAAAATAAAATAAACAGAAATTCATTTTGTTCCCTTTTATTGAGAAAAAACAAGCAAATAATAATAAGAAATACAAGCTTATAGACCAAATGTGGATGGTAAAGATAGTACCTTGGCGGTATTTGATGTTCGATGCAAATGGTCTTGCGTAAATACAACTGGAAAATATCGCAGCTTTTCTTTAAAATCCAATCACAAAATACACACGCAATTCAAAGAAAAGCACGATATTCTGCCTTTACACTTACGCAAGACTATTAAACACTGAAATACGGCCATTGCACTTTTGTGGTCCATTCGAACTTCAAAAGTCATACGATGCATCAGTTAGGTTTTTGGTACAATAGACAAATGTTTCCATTTTTGGAAATTTTTTATATGTAAAAATTTTTAGTTAATGTAATTTTTTTTTAATTGAAAAAATCAAAAAAAAATTTCAAATAAAATGAATGATTCAATTTCCGTGATTGGTTGAAAACTAATTATTTTTTTAGCTGAACCTTTGCTTTTTTAATTGAATATTGTTTTTACTTTTTTTTTTTGTATATGTAAAGCTGCATTAGAAGCAAATTGCTTTTCTTTGGCTACGTACGACTTCTTTTAAACCATCTGGTATAGATTTTTTCAGGATTTGAGTATATTCCGGACCGATTTTACGTCACTTCTTTAAGATGGCTTTTCTTTTTATTTTTGCTTGTAAAGTGACGTTTTCTTATCCTTTTTTTCAAACGCCCCAGAGGAGGAGGAAAATTTGTGCTCCTATTTTCATGTAGACGAATATTTTTGCTGGTACAAAAATGTTTTCTTTATAGGTATTGATATACATTGTAGAACAACAGAGAAATTTGTACATACATATGTATTGAACGTAAAAATCATAATTTGCAAAATTAAATATCATCATTCGAGAAAAATAATCTTAAAATCATATTTTGTTCCAAAAATCATCAAAAATATGATAAAATCATCATTCTGGCAGAACTGGTGTGAAGCACGTACCGTGTAAACATACTATAATTTGGAAAGGAACAAAAATTGTGCGGCTTAAAAATTGTTCTCGTGTAAATTACTTCACTCACAAATGTGTTTGACTTCCTATAAATATACCCTATAGGAACTCAAACCCATTTGTAAGTAACTTCAAACTGGTTTCTTAATAACCACAACTGGTAGATTAAGTGACTTTTTTCCTTGTCGCCGACTCACAATTTTAACATAGGCATGCCATAGGCGGTAGTCAATTGGCCATATCTGCATGACTTTTTAATTGACTTCTAACTACTTATTTTTCAACCAATGTATAGTTAATTAATATTATAGTAAAAGAGATATATGTTAGAGTTGGGCATAGTTGTTCTTTTTGCGGATTGTTCCTTTTTGTTCCCAACAACAAAAAGAACTAGTTCGTTCTTATCGTTCAGTTGTTCAGTGAACAACAGAACACAGATTGCACAGTCGTCGAATCCTCTTCAATGTTTTCTTCGTGTGTTGTATGCTTTAAGTAAGTAAAATGTAAAAACTAATATTTTTGAACGAAAATTTAAATGAAATCCGTAATCAATTTAAAATCAATTTTATTCACTTTTTTAATTCTAATAATCTTTTTCACAACCTGTTTTTTAAATCAATACTACAAGTTATTTCTTTTAATTTTGTAAAACTCACTTGTATTTTTCACTAAGTATACATTTTCTGCTGTTTGTTTTGATTAGTGTGATAATTAATAGGCACACTACATTTGTCTCTTTTTAACGGTATGCAAATCAGCAACTATAATCTTTTAATTGAATTTTTTGCATGTGTATCAGGGATAGCATTGAGAATTTGGTATTGTACCAATAAGATTTAAAATTGTACTTTTTTACCTTAATTGTACTAAAATATTTTTTAGTTCAAATTACATATTTTTATTTGTTTTTAATAAATAATTGACTTTGTTCTCGCTACCGAATCGTTTTCAGAAATTTGCTTGTAAGTTGGGATGTGAAATTTTAAATATACAAATTAATACACGCATATGCTTATCATCCGAATTTAGAAGAAAAATGATTTGGAAATGGACGACTTCACATTTTTTTGATTTTCTCGGTGCGTTTTACTTTCAAAAGACGTATGTACTAAACCAGTCATTGGTGTACTATTGTACTTTGCGAGTTTGAATGTTACCAAAAAAAAGTACAATTGTACCAACTTTGCCAACACTGATGTGTATTGATCAGGAACCAGGGTCGCCAGATAAAATTATCGAAAAATCGTCGAAATACCGATAAAATACAAAAAAATCGTCATTTCATACTTAAAAAATCGGACAAATCAAAATGTACTTTTTGTAAACATGTATACATATAGTCTGTTGGTTTCTGGTTTGCTGCAGACATAATGTATTTTGGAAATACTGTGGCGCAAACCAGAAACGAATCGACGATATGTTTTATTTTATAAATGTATTTATTACCAAACAATAACATAACAATTCGTGTTCATACATGAATTCTATACGAAGCCACTACGACGATTTTGTGCTAGATTAAACAAAACATGCTGCAATGTTCTTTAAGATATTACAAAATAGTCGTACTACGACTATAAGGCTCATTGTATCTTTACAATAGAAGGTAAAACATAATAGAAAGTGTTATGTTCAAAATGAATTTTTTGGAATCACTTAAAAACTCAATTTCGGAAAAAAACGAGTTACATTTACATAAAATTTCTTTTAATTCAACATATGTACATACTTGCATACATACGTATGTAATTTTTATTTAACGCTAAACCATCAACAAAAAAATTTTAAATTAAACAATAAACTATTAAGAAAGAGTCTGCAAACTATACCAAAATGGGCATGCATATATGAATTTTAATGCAGGGTATGCACGATACTTAATTTCGTACTTAGCGTAGTATGAGTTGTAGTACGGTTTTTCAGATACACGTTACTACAAATCATACTAATTCATTTAAGAGAAAAGTTTTAAGGCAATACACGTGGATAAATGAATAATGTGGTGGATTTATTAATAATTAGTGAACTGCAGTTAAAAGGAATAAAAAAATAATGCAAAAACAAAAGGGGTATGTTGTAGAGAATGGTTATACCGTGTTCAGACATGCATTTTTAAATGAGTCAATTTAATTTTAATTGCGCAATTAAATTTACTGTTCACACATACTCAATTTAGCTGACTCAATTATCATTTGACAGCTGGAAAAACCATTGTTTTATTTGTTTTGTGAATATTTGTGTTTGTAAATTTTCAAATTGGATGCAAATTTTGGTTTAAAAGAAATTTTACTTGCATATAACAGAAATATGGAGCTCTTGGAGTCAATGCGATCGATTTTTGATTAAAAATTATCAGTGCTTAAAAAAAAGGAAAAGAAAAACTTGTCAATTTTACAAAGTTTGCGAAAGCAGCAGCTATTTCTTCTTGCACTAATTTTTTAATTTAACGTGTACATCGCGCAGGCTGTATGAGAAGCCCAACTTCTGCAGCTAATGCGCCATCTCATCATATACGTGACCGTTTTTTCTTTGGCGACGAAGGTTGTCTATTCGACATGGCCACAACTCCAATAGAGCAGCTTCACTGGCCTCACTCCACGCGAGCCTCTTCCTCTTAATTTTTTCCTATTTATAAAAGATATTTGTTAATAAATTTATCTATGAATTTAAAAAAAAACTTCTTCACAAGCCATTTCTTTTTTGTTTATTTATTTATTGGAGTTCATATTGTTCAGTTTGTTTTGTTTATATGTATGTATGTATATTTGTTTTGTTTATATGTATGTATATTTTTTGACATTTGGCTCGCCATTATAGGAAATTTTTCTGCTCACTGAACACAGTTCTTAATAAAAAATACTTATGACCAGGGTTGCATTTCGAGTTTTACGCAATTAGTGATACAATTAACTAGTAATTGCTCAATTTATTAAATGACTTATTGTATGGTAAATTGTTGTCAATTAAGGTCTTAATTGCAAAAAATGATCTAATTGCGCAATTAAGAGGTATGTCTGAACACGGTATTAAAATAATTAGGGCAATTATGTAAAATATTCCGCAGGAAATTTCTCCCTTTTCCAATTAGAATTTTTTGTTTTGCCTATCATTTGCTATTAGTTGGAATTGTTCCCTGGGAGAAATTTCCTGCGGAATTTTTTACATAATTGCCCGGAATGTTTTATGTTCTTTTTTTTAATTAAAATATCCGCTATATAAGGCTAATTTTAAAATTGAGCTGTAGAAACACTGCGTTTTCTAAATTAGCTCCTCATGAAACAAATTTTGCTGTACAACAGCATGATACACAATACTTATTATCGTACTTACCGAAGCTCCGCCCACAAAAATCAAAAATTTTTGATTTTCATACTACAAAGCATACTTCATAAGTACGACAGCATGACACCAGTGACTAATTTCATACTTGTACGATTTATCGTTCGATTTGTAGTAACGTGTATACTCGCTATAACAGTAGACATTTCATATAAAGCAGCCCAATTTGACTTGAAAAATCGAGGATTTTAAACAAAAAATCGTCATTTCGTCGGTTGGTTTCTAGTTTGCTGCAAACATAATGTATTTTGAATATTCTGTGCCGCAAACCAGAAATCAACCGACGATTTTGCTATTTTCGGCACCAAAAATCGTCACATCTGGCAGCAATAAAGACCAAAAGAACAAAAATTAACAACTAGACTGAACTAGTTCACATCGTTCACTTATGGGAATCACAGGTAATAGTATGTTTAGACGGTACGTGCTTCGCTCTCTATTCATGCTTCACGCCCCAATCATGACCGAATCCACTTGCTTCGCCATACAAAATTATGAGAGCGAATCAAGTAGATTCAATATGAATCTACTAGCGAAGCACGTAAAATAGGTATCTTTTATCGCAGTTAATCGCCACTATCTGAACTAGCTATCAAAACAAAATAGGTATACATATGTGTGTGTTTGTAAACAAATGAAAACAAGCCAAAAAAACATAGATGTGAGTTTAATATAAATAAATTTAATTAAATTATGAATAATATAAAAAGGAAAAATAAGAAGAAAATATAGAGATGCCTTCAAAAACAAGATTTTGAATGAGTGGAATTCAGGGAAGGAAAATGTCTTCTTGGATTTTGTACCAACTGTGAAAACAAAATGTACTTTTTGGACCATGGCGGTACTATTTTTGTAAATATTTATTAATAAGAACGGAAACGTAAAAAATGTGTAAAAATTTAGAACTAAATAATAAAAAGCAGATACTTAACAAAAATGTGTATAAAAATTCAGAATAAAAAATAACATAAAAAATATTAAATATTGCATTCATAAGGGTACTTTCGTAGATTAAAATTGTTAGAGATCGGTTATTTTACAAATTTCGCTTAAGGCCGTTTCACACTATAATACAAGTATTAATACTTTTGACGAAAATGCATCCCTAATCTAATTTCTGTTTCAAAAATTTCAAAAGACAATAATAACTCAACATTTCAGAGTTGCATTTTCTACAAAAGTATTAATACTTGTATTATAGTGTGAAACGGCCTTTATTAACAGGCCTGTTATGTTAAGCTATGCACCGTCTAAAATAAAACACACAAACAAATTAAAGACAACATAGGCAAAATTAATGTTACCATATAGTGAAACATTGGAATTTTTAAATTGTACCAAGTATCTCGCGGTAGTACCACGGTACCAACGAGGTCAAAAATGTACCATAAAAAGTACAATTGTACCATGATTTCCATCCGTGGTGGAATTTATGTAAAGTATGTATGCTTATGTGTATGTATGTATATACGTGCGTATGATACGTATGTTTGTGTGAATATCCATAAAAAAATGCCACGCGAACAGTGATGCCAACTTTTTCAGAGCAAAAAGCACTGTAGTGAATCTATAATTAACATAAGCACTGTAAGAATTTTATTTACTCTAAGACATTGAACTTGAATTCATTTTTTTATTTACGCTAAATATTTTTTTGTTGGTCAGCAGTAATGCATATTACGTTTTTTTTTTTTGTTTGTATTAAATAATTTGTATCAAGCGAAATTGTAATATGAATACTGTGTGAAGCAAACTGTTGGCATAAAACAATTTATAATGTGAAATACTGTGGGAACAGTAAATCTACCATTGGTTTGTTGTATTGCCACATTAATGCTGACCCTTAGAATAAGTTAGTATATAAGTTAGTGATTTTTGTAAATAAAATTTAGAAATAATTGATCAAGCAATCAAGTGAGATCTTTCAATTCTCTATCAAGATCGGCACTTCTGGTGCTGAAGAAAAGCGGCTGCAGAGCTCAGTAATACTGAAAAATTAATACACAATTTAGACACGCCATTTCCAATAAACCATTTAAATACACTATATGGCGATCCTGCCAAACTATTTCTGGAGAATATAAAGAAACAGGATAAATTTTTGAAATCCTGCATGTTTACCTTTTTGAGATTTTGAAATTTTTTTCCCCCTTGCTGAAGAATTCTACAAAATTTAACATTTAAATTTATTTTTCCAAATGACTCAAGAGGAAGTCAACGAAATTTTCAAACGCTGGCAAAAATTTATACAAGAGGAGTACGTTCCAGAAGGAACACCAATTGAAGAACCACCAACCTATACACCGACTCCAAAGTCTGCTGGCCCTAAGCCAATCACAATAGAGCAGTATCAGGCTAGACAGAAAAAGTACCAACAACAATTACAAAACTTCAGGAACCAATCAAAAATCAAAAAAAAGAAGAAAGGAGAAAAAAAGTTAAAATTTCAAAAAACCTGCAAGGACCTTCAGTGCATAATAGGCATTAGTCAGGGAAAACAAAAACAAACATTGATACAGCAACTGATAGAACTCAGAAGAACCGGTTGGAGAAACTAGACATCAACCAACATACTCAATAAATAAAAATATTTTTTTCCTTAATCCAGTTTAATTCAAAATTTTTCCTTAAATTTTATATTATTTTACAAATTTTAAATAAATATAAATAAATATAACATTAAGTTATAGTTTAAAGATTTGGAAATAAGAATAAGAAAATTTAGCTTCAATGTTAGATTTTAAGAGAGGTTATGAATCTAGGACTACACACTTTTCAGTTAACCGAGGAAGATAGAATAGAATATACATTAGAACAACTCAAAATGGGCATCGCAGATGCAAAAGAAGAGGGCCATGCGAATGCCAATGCTATAAGCACAAATAAAATAACAATAGATCAAGAAATTATAATAATTTTGTTGATAATTTTCATACTAGTAGTCATATTTAAATTCTTACAGCATTATATAAAGAAACAGGTTGTAAGAAACTCTGTACAAAATGTATAAATAACAAAACAAAATTTAAATAAAGAAAATCTAAATAAAATTTTTTTTTTGTAAAATGCTGTAGAAATAAATATAATTAATGGAACAAATTTTTGAAGAATTAGAAAAGTTAATTACGAATGCTAGAAAATCGATAGCAAAAAAATATACAAAAGAAACTATACACGAAAAATTAAAGTCAATACAACAGTTGAGTGAAAAATTCGAAAAACTTGTAGGGCATTTAGCAAATCCCTTAAGAGATGAGAAAATTACTCAATTCAGAGATTTGAGAGAAAAAGCAATTCAGCTGTTGACAGAACATAAAGGAGAAAAATTAGAAATAGAGCAAGAAGTTGAAAATCCTAAAATCATGTCGAACTTTGACAGCAAAAAGGCTTCGGATATAATTCCAGTCTTCGACGGAAAGCCAAATCATGTTAATATTTTCCTTTCAATGATAGAAATGGTTCATTCTGAACTAAATGAGCAAGGAAAAAATAACCTATTAAAATATGTAGTGGCGATAAAATTAGTAGACAGAGTGAGGGATATTTTGAGTATAGAAAACACACCTGAAACTTTCGAAGAACTTAAAACAATTCTAACAAAACATTTCAAATCCACAAGAACGGCAAGCAGCATACATTTTGATTTAAAGAATACCAAGCAAAAAGGAAATGTACTTAATTACAAAGAACGAATTAACACTTTAATAGAGGACTTGACATTGGTACAAATTTCAGAACTAGAGGACAATTCAAATCAAGTAGCTCGCTCTACGATTAAGACTATGAACGAAAAACTGGCTCTAGAAATTTTTCAAGAAGGTTTATATAAAGACATAAGAACCGCTGTAATAGCTGCACAACCCAAGACTTTGGCACAAGCCTATGACATTGCAAGTACACAGGAAAGATCATTACAACTATCAGATACATTTACAACTTTACAAATAAACAATAATAAACGAAATTATTACAATAACACAAATAGAAATAATTCAGGAATTAGAAATAACAGAAACAGAAATCATCTCAATCCACAGACGGATAGACATTTTAACATAAATAGGAACAACAGAAACTATAACAATATCAACAGAAATTTTAACAATAACAACAGAAACCATAACAGAAATAATAACAATAACAGACACTATAATAACTACAACAATAATTACAATGGCTATAACAGCAATACATCCAACAGAGGTAATATAGGGTGTTTTTTATTGAGGTATAGAACTTTAAGTTGGCATCACTTTTTTAACTGGCGGCCATTTTGTCAGCTGTCAAGTGATTAATATTTAGTTTGGTTTGCCATTTCATCATGAACAGGTTGACAAAAGAACAACGCTTGCAAATCGTGCAAATTTGCTTTATTCGAGCCAGCCGAATTGGCTTTAAAAAAGCCGAATTGGCTTTATTCGAGCCAGCCGCGGCGGCCACATGCCCGAAATCATATTTAAACATTAATGGCATAAAATTATCCTTCCAATAAAGCCAAATTGATGGACATTAAAACGATTTACTTGTGTTTTATTTCAATTCGAAGTTCTATACCTCTAAAAAACACCCGTTTAGATGCAATAATAACACAAGAGGAAGAAGCTACTCCAATGTTCATGCAGTACAACAACAGGGAAACGTACAAACCCTGGAGACTCATTACGAATCTCCGAACAGGGAAAATTAAGGGTTTATACACTGCATATTGAATTTTCTTTTCTTAACGGTAAAAGGCATTAATTATAAATTAACATTTTTAATAGACACAGGTTCAGAGATATCACTCTGTAAAGAAAATGTAATATACAACTATTACAAAAATACTGACAATATTTGCCGATTGAGTGGCATTACAAATGAATGCAAAGAAACAGTAGGTTCTGCTGATTTGAAGATAATATTAGAAGAACAAACACTAACACACAGATTTCAATTAGTGGACAAAGCATTTCCAATTATTACTGATGGAATTTTGGGAATTGATTTTTTCTGTAAATACAACTGTCAGATTGACTATGAAACACTGACTTTAAATACTTGCATAGAGGGAGAGAAAATAATAATCCCAATAGAGATTAACACAAAAAGAACACATAATATAACTATACCTCCAAAAACAGAGAAGATAGTACCTATAAAAATTGACATAAAAGAAGATAGTGTCACATGTAGTAAGGAAATAATGAATGGAGTATTTTTGGCAAACACTATAATACCCAAAGATGGCCAACGCTATGTTAAAATTTTGAACACTTTAGAGGAACCAGTGCGCCTAGAGAAATTGGGAATCACAACAATACCATTAAAAAATTATACAATTTGTAAAACTAACATGCGCAATAACAATAAACATTCAGAGCAAAGATTTAATAAATTACTAGAAAAACTAGATTTCAAGAACATTGAAGAAAAAAATAAAAAGTCATATGTGATATTCTAAGACAATATCAAGAAGTATTTCATCTTGAAGATGAACCATTAACGGTAAACAATTTTTATAAACAAAGTATTGAATTAAATGATAACACGCCCACTTACATTAAAAACTATAGACTGCCACAAACTCAACTAGACGATATAAGTAAACAAGTACAAGAGTTATTAGAAAAAGACATAGTAGATCCATCTATTAGTCCATATAATTCTCCATTATTATTAGTACCAAAAAAAGGACAGAACGACATGGAAAAATGGCGTTTAGTTGTAGATTTCAGACGTTTAAATGACAAGATAGTAAACGACAAATTCCCTTTAACCAGACTTGAAGATGTATTGGACAGATTAGGTTGAGCTAAATATTTTTCCACTTTACACATGACAAGCTCATTTCACCAAATAGAACTCGAACCGCAATCACGACCACTAACAGCATTTTCTACACCAAACGGTCACTTTCAATATACAAGACTACCATTCGGTTTAAAAATATCATCTAACAGTTTCCAAAGAATGTTGACCATAGCATTATCTGGGTTAGAATCAGAAGCATTTTTGTATGTTGACGACGTCATTATTTTCGGATGCAGTTTGAAGCACCACAATGAGAACCTCATAAGAGTCTTAGAAATACTTAAACAATACAATTTGAAGCTGAATCCATCAAAATTTTGTTTCTTAAAACCAGAAGTTTTGTATTTAGGACATTTGATTACAAAAAATGGTATAAAAACCGACCCGACGAAATACAAAGTAATTGAACAATATCCTGTTCCAAAAAACCCAGACGATGTTAGACGGTTTATAGCCTTCTGCAATTATTACAGAAGATTCATTCCAGACTTCGCCAAAACGGCAAGTTGTCTTAATAAGTTATAAAAAAAAAAGTAATTTTCAATTGGACAGAAGATTGCCAAATAGCATTTGAGACACTAAGAGACAAATTAAAAAACCCGCCCATATTACGATATCCCAACTTTGACGAACCATTCATTTTAACGACAGACTCTTCAAATGTAGCTTTGGGAGCAGTTCTTTCACAGGGTGAAATCGGAAACGATTTACCCATATCATATGCAAGTAGAACATTGAATAAACATGAGAAAAATAAATCAGTAATTGAAAAAGAATTATTAGGTATTCATTGGGGAATACAATTTTTTAGACCATATCTATATGGTAGAATATTTACCGTAGTCACAGACCATAGACCTCTTATTGATTTGTTTACCCATAAAAACCCATCTTCAAAATTAACCAGAATTAGACTTGAATTATCGGATTATGACTTTGATATAAAATATAAAAAGGGAGCGAATAATACGAACGCAGACGCTCTATCGCGTGTAGAAATAAACTCACAAATATTAAGAGACATGATTCCAATCTGTATTGATGAAAAAGAAAAGAAAACCTTGGCAATAACAAGAAATATGTTTAACAACGAAATGAAAAATATATATGATGAAGATGAAAATAAAAAGAACGACTGCATATCTCGAAAGGAGACTGATCACCTCCATATGTGGGAATGCACGTCAATAAATAACATTCAGGGACCCAAAAGATTGAATTTATATATGATAATAAGCTGCAGCAACAATTAAAGAATAAACTAAAGGAAAAGAATAACGCGCATAATATGCAATAAAAGCGAAAATCCTATGTTTTCAGGAACATTTATGGATAAACTTTTATTAAGATTGAAGAAATTTAAATTTAAAAAGTACGTACTATATGATAACGATAAAATATTTAAATATATAACGGCCGAAGAATTGAAGGAAAAGTATAACAATATAAAGAAAAATGATATAGAAATAATTATATACAGAATGCCAAGAGAAATAAAAGATAATATAACACAATACAGATTGATAGAAGAATTTCATGACTCACCACATGGAGGACATTTTGGAATTAGGAAAACACTTTCTAAATTAAAACAAAGATATATATGGAAAAATATGAACAAAATGGTAAAAAAATACATAACAACATGTGATTCATGTCAAAAACATAAACAGATAAAAAATACAAAAGAACCTTTTACTATAACAGATACACCATCACACGGTTTTGATACTGTTGTAATGGACACAGTTGGACCATTAAGACCATCCGAACAATTTAGATACATACTTACAATGCAGTGCGAACTGACAAAATATGTTGTTGCTTGTCCGATCGAAGCCAAAGATGCCAAAACAGTCGCGAAGGCTTTAATAGAACATATTGTATTAAAATACGGTCTATTTAACATTCTCAAAACAGATAGAGGAACTGAATTTACCAATGAATTAATGAGAGAGATTTGTGTATTATTAAAAATAAAACAAAATTTCTCAACGCCTTACCATCATGAAACTTTAGGTACAATAGAACGAAATCATCGCGTTTTAAATGAATATTTTCTAAATTTTGTAGATGACAATAATTGGCATGAGTGGATACCATATTATGCTTTTGCTTTTAATACGACACCAAATGTCGATACAGACTATTCACCATTTGAACTAATTTTTGGTAGACTTCCTAGACTGCCAAACGACACTTTAAGTGATACTAGAAAGATTTATAATATTGACAACTATTTAAATGAACTAAAGATTAGACTTCATAACTCATTACAAAGAGCAAGAGAAATAATCCTTGACTTAAAACGAAAAAGGAAATTAGAATCTGAAAAGAAACAAAATAGAATAGATCTTAGAATAGGAGATGAAGTTTTGGTTAAAGTTTTGAATAGAAAAAAGTATGAACCTCCATACAAAGACCCATACAAAGTATTAGACTTAGATGATTTAAATGTACTCATAGAAATTGATAAAACAAAACTAGTACATAAGAATTTGCTAAAAAAAAATTAAATTAACATAGGCAAATAAGAAATATAAATAATATAAGAACATAAAATCTATATGTAACAATATGAATAAGAAATATACAGAGTAAGGGCCTAATTCATAAAAAATATTTTGATTTTATAAAAGGTTTATTAATCAAATTTCCATAGAAAATTTGTTTCATAAACCTCTTATTAAACAGAAATATTTTTTATGAATAAGGCATTAAATACTTAAAATTCTCTTTATAAATAATAATACATAATCATACTTATATATGTACATATGTTTAATTTTTAATAATACCCAAACCTAGAAGGGTAAGGGTGTAATGAATCTATAATTAACATAAGCACTGTAAGAATTTTATTTACTCTAAGACATTGAACTTGAATTCATTTTTTTATTTACGCTAAATATTTTTTTGTTGGTCAGCAGTAATGGATATTACGTTTTTTTTTTGTTTGTATTAAATCATTTGTATCAAGCGAAATTGTAACATGAATACTGTGTGAAGCAAACTGTTGGCATAAAACAATTTATAATGTGAAATACTGTTGGAACAGTAAATCTACCATTGGTTTGTTGTATTGCCACATTAATGCTGACCCTTAGAATAAGTTAGTATATAAGTTAGTGATTTTTGTAAATAAAATTTAGAAATAATTGATCAAGCAATCAAGTGAGATCTTTAATTTCTCTATCAAGATCGGCACTTCTGGTGCTGAAGAAAAGCGGCTGCAGAGCTCAGTAATACTGAAAAATTAATACACAATTTAGACACACCATTTCCAATAAACCATTTAAATACACTATAGCACTGTGTGTTCATAAAAAAGCACTAAATGAAATAAGTACTCGTATATATGTACATATGTATGTATGTACATAAATATATTTTTATTTATTTTTTTATATTTATCTATTTATTTGCAATACAGAGAAAGCCCATATGGCTAATTATAAATGTATTGAATTAGTAAAAATTAAAAATTTAAGTTAACTACAATTTTAAATTTACTACATTTCATAGGTTTTTATAATAATTTCAATTATATCGAGCCATATTTCGATTTTGCTTATAAGTAGAATATGAGTAGGAAAATAATTGAAGTTCATTTGGGAAGACACTCCAATTATGGTGTACTATTTTAACAAAAGATGATCAACGAGAATTATGCTCCTCGTTTCAAAAAATGCAGTTTCATCTTTTTCCTCTGGCCATAAAACTGTTTTAATAAAACAATTAGATTTTTAGGTGTTTCGTCTGAATTAATTTTTACATGAACATGGTTCAGTATGTTACATTCTGAACAACATAAGCCGTATTTTATATGAATGAAACAATTTGATTTATAAAATTATTGTGTTTCTAACTTACTTTTAAAATAGTTATTAGCACTAAAAGTTATTTCTACTTCAACATTTGAACATTGTAATGTTAATAGTCCTAGAGGAAATATTGACAGTATTAGAAATAGATTATGATCAGTTGAATTTCTAGAATTATGAACATCAATCCAAAATTTAACAGTTCTGAGCAAAATTTTCCATTTATTTATCCTTAAATTTCTAATACTTCGTTCTATTTCTTCAATTTCACCATCCCAGCAAAAATACTGATTCCCAGAAGAGTTTTAGTAAGCCAGCTAGAAGCAATGTATTCAGTTTTCAAAAAGATATTAATTTTTTGCCTTACTGTTTCCATTTACAGAAGTAATAATGTGTAGTTTTTATGTACTCAGATGCAAAAGTTACTGGTTTACATTTTTTTTTACTTTTGTCCACTTTGTTAGAGAGCCTTACGTTAGTACTTTTCAGAAGCATTTTTGGAAGCTTTCGTTATCAAGAAAGCAATACATTGCTTCCCTCAGTGGTTAGTGATTAGATTATTGTAATTAAACTATTTTATAACGTGCATGGTATCCTCTGCAATTTCTAAATATATATTCTTTTTTCTCACTATGAAAGTTTTTCTTCCTTTGTATTTCACCCAGCTGAATTAACATTCTGCAAAGGAAACTTTGCATGTCTAAAAGGGGTGAAATCAGATAGTTTTTGAAAAGTGAAAATAAGGCCACCACACTTTAACAAATTAATATTTAGTAGATTTGTAAAACGCACTAAAATCAAAGATGAAAAGTACCAATTTAGTGCCTTTTTTAAGCAACAATTTGAAAAATTCAGCACTGTTATGAATTAAAAAACTCTAAATCTAGTACGAAAAGCACTAAATTGGCATGCTGCATACGAAGCACTAATGCGTAATCTAAACAGCATGATTCATAAACAAGATTCAGAGAGCGATGCAGGTGATTCAACTTGTCGTCTAAACATAGCATTAGGCAGGTTGGACACGGGAAAACATTGCCACGTAATTTTTCCGAAAAATTGACGAATGGCATCCCAAATGGCAATATCATTTAACCTCATATTAATTAGAGGACAGAATGATATTGTTTTGCATATGTCTTTCTTTGTCATTTCAACAGGTTAAACGTCAATTGAAATTATTTTATTTTCAATTGAAGTTTTTCCACAAAAATTATGAAAACGCGCAAATTTATGGGAAAAATTTATAAATTAGCGCCTTTTCATGAATGCAATCCTACATTCCAATGCAAGTTTCATGGCAGCAGCCATTGTGTTTCAATTTATTAAAGAGGTAAGTCATTGTGTTTAGTTTTCTTTTAGTTTTTATAATTATAAATTTTTTTTGCAGATCCTGTGCCAAGACAAAATTTGAAGAAAAGAAACATGTAAGTACTGATTTTATAGATTTTATTTAACAAACAATAATTCCAATTACTTATTGCAGGAGTCGCAAGTGCATAAAGGGTTTCCCAGATGTGGAGAGGCTGCTTCGGTTCCAGAAGAACACCGAAAGGTTAGTTTTTGAAATTTTAAGTGTGGCCAAAGATTTATTCAATGAGTACTGTTTGGAATATATTTTTAACAAACAGTAGTGGCGCTCAATAAAGGTGTGGCAGGCAGACCCCGAATTGTGTGGTTTGCACTGGTGTTTTGTGTTTTTATCAAATGCTGTTTGTGGTTAGGTTTTCTTTTAGCATACAGAAAAATTTTATTATATTTGAAATTTATAAGTGCTCATATTTGTCTGTATGGAAATAAAGAAAACCCACCCTTAAACAGTGTTTCCAAAAACATGTCAACACAATTGTCTGCTGGGCAGACACATTCGTATGTATGTACATGCATACTACACATATACAAGATTGTCTGGCCGGCAGACATAAAAAAATAAGAAACTGCACAATAAATTGAGTATATTATAAGATTATTTTTTTACATATACATATATTTAAAATGCCTAAGTATGTGATATATATATTTTTTCAGGAAATCCATGACACATGCGATGATTCTCAAATGAAGAGGGCTACAAATTGGTTTGCCACTTTTTGCCCATACGGTATACAAAGAAATACTATCTAAAGAAATTAATAAATCAGAGTTATAATGTTACACTTTCAGGTTTTCTGAAATACCTACAGCCGTTTTGAATGCTTTTGCGGCAACAAAATCTCCATTATAGTGTTTTCACACTGACTTGGTTTTAATAAAAGTTGATTTTAATGTTAAAACCAACTGTTAAAAACTGGTTTTACCATGCAAATTGTTTTTGTTAAATCCAACTTAAAACCATTTCTGAATTGGTTTTATTTTGGTTTTATGAAATGAAACCCTGTTTTCGCTGTGGTAAATTTAGTGCTGCCAAATTAAAATGACCGGCAGCAGCTGATAATGTTTATGCAAGTGAATAACAAGAGATGTCGCTTGAAAGATCTTCAACTTAAAAATGGATGCAGCAGCAACAATAAGTAAAAAATTATGGAAAAATAAGAGTTCTTTGGAAGGAAAACAACAAAAATATTTTCATTGACCTCTGGAAAGTGAAAATAAACAATATTACATATCGAACCACCGATAAAAAAGTTGTATTTTGTGATTTATTTGTACTTTTTTTATATGCAATAACTTGATTTCCAAGCACTTCTTCACCTTGTATTACTAGTTCCATAATTTTAAAATATTAATTTACAAAATATAAAATAATTTCCATTTTAGAGCGCATTGTAAAGTTTCTTAGTTTTTCATACAAACAAAAACATTTGTATAGTTTGTCAAATAAGTGTTATAAAAAGCAGAAAAAAATACAACAACAAACACACGCATTTCTGCAGGAGATTTATTTTATTTTGAGCAAAGTTATTAGACAGTCTGTGAGTTAAAACCTGAATTCAGCAAACTGGCAGTGTGAATGCAAAATCAGCTGTTTATCGTTTTAACGTTAAAACCAGGTTTTAACTTGCAGTGTGAAAACACTATTAGACACCGATGCATCCATGTAGTTTTGCTTACCACCCTCCTGTTGCAAGGTATGTATCCAAAATGTACACAAATTGATATAGGTATTTTTTAATGCGTCTTGTTTTTATGTATTTCGGAATTCCTACCTTCGTGAAAATTGTGCCTGGCGGAATAATTGCCAAAAACACATTTGGGAGCAATTGTATGTAAATCCGTTTGTGCCTGTAAGTTAATAAACATTTTATATGTACTAAATAAACTTATTTAAAACATAAATTTCTTGTTTTCCAGCTTGTACTTACCATTTCGATGTTCAGCCAACATTTTAAATAGAAAAATGAATTGAAAATTAATATTTCATGTAGATGTTTTAATTTTTTAATAAAAACAAAATTTTTATTGTATTTCGTTTGTTTAAATTTTTTTCAAAATGCTTGGTAATGTATAGTTTTTTCTTCTATCACATTGTTTTTCAGGATGCCACCTAGAGTTTAACTCTTCGAAATATGGGGTTAACTAAAATCTGATATGGGCCTTTGACATACGTCAGTGCTGCCATATCTGATTATATCTGTGATGGGAATAGTTCAATTGAACTAGTTCGTTCTTTTCAGCACAACTCTAATACATGTATATTTATATTATATATATTATAGGGTTGCATGAACAACTCCATCCATGAAACTACTGAAATGTTTGTTCACTAAAACCCAACTTCGAATAAATATTTTAAACTGAACAAAGTGTTGCTTTTATCATAATGTGAGTGAAAACATTTCGCTTCATACTGTTAAGACAAAGAGATTGTTCATTGCGCTGATTTACACGGGATTAATTGTGCTGGCATAACATGCCAGTTTGTGGGTGAGAGAGGCAAAGAGAGGGGTTTTGTGTTTGGCATAATTTTTCAACCAGCTACAACCCCGCATTAGCAGCACAAAACCAATACACACACAACTTAGAAAACTGCAAATGTTAAATGAATACGAAAAACACTAACACACACAAAGCTGTGTATACGTATACATTTTTATGCAGGATAAATTAGTCTCGTGTATTCTTAAAAAAACAAAAATTGTGCTGCATAAAAATTAGTCTCGTGTAAACTACCTCATTGAAACGAGTATTGTTTCAATCTGCTTTCTCTCATCTCATTTTTTGTTATTAATACGCAATAAAAGTGTTGCCAGAAAATGATGATGAGAAAATGTTAAATCTGTAAAAAAAATTCTGCTAAAATGTTCTGCAGAAGAAAAGTATTGTACTTTTCATCAGATTTAAATTTAAAAATAAATTGTTGAAATAGCTTTGAATTTCATGGTTATAAAATCTCATTAGTATTTACAGGTATTTTTATAGCACATACATACATATGTATTTTTATTATCCATAGATATGCATGTTTATGTTTTTTCAAATAGTATTTATATTGAGAAGTGTGAAACACAAAATTCCATCGTTTCTCTATTTGTGAAAAAATTGTTTCTGTATTTGAATGCGAAAACAGACAATACTGATTCTGTTTTTACAGGAATATTTCCAGTAATTGCGTGCCATATGAAACAAAATGTCACAAAAATATTATTTAAATAACGAAAAAAGAAATAATTTACAAAGAAAAGAAAATAACATAATGAACAAGAATATAAAATTAATGTAAAATGCTTGAAATAAAAAGTTTTTTCGATAAAATGTCCATACATAGGACAATTACACAAACAAATTATGAATAAATATAATAATATCGACCTGTTAATAATAATTTTAGTTAAAAAATTCGATGTATATCTTTCCAACTAGTTTGGGAATTAATAAGTCTAAATTTCCTCTTTTATACCAAGTAACCTCTAAGATTTTTTCATACCAGCTAGCAGTGAGTCTTCGGAACGGGTGTTTTCGGCAGCAAGAAATTTACTTTCTGAAAAACGTTGCATCATTGGGTGGAATACAGCGTCAGTCGAAAAAATTATGTTTTTACATCATAATATAAAAACACAGAATTTCGAACGTGATGCTTAATTCATATGAAACTTTTTTCCATTAACACTAACTGAATTTATAATTTTTATATAAATCACGCATTGGTTTTTGGTTTTCTTTGCAATAATATAATTTTAATATCATATTGAATTTTCCTGATTATTACTCTTTTTTCAAATTGCATTTCAATAAACCACATAAAATAATGATCATTTGTGTTTTATTATGTTCTCTTATTATGATTGAGCGAAATTTACAAAAATGTCGAACCAGCGTAAGCACATGTACTGAAAAAGAAATTTAAAGTAATAATGTTCTGTTCTTTAGTAATCAGGTACCTCCGACCAAACAAGAGGAGTTTTATAAATTTCAAGTGTGCATCTGTGTGTCAGCCTACGCATTCGCAGAATCAAAACGTCTGTACCAATTTCCATTTAGTTTGTTATTGTTTGAAAGGTGAGTTTATCGAGAGTGTTGTAAGCAATGTTTGAAGAAAATCAATCCAGCAGCTTGGAAGTTATACAGTTTTTAATTAACTTTGTGATTATATTTTAAATTTTATGTACGAACTATTTAAATAAATAAGAACTTAAACCAGTTCATAAGGCTGAGTTTACATCTGGCATTTCTTGTGTGCCATTTGCAAAAAAAAAGCGTAACCAACTAATTAATAATAAAAGCTGTTTGATTCAGACATGTTTCCAATCATGTTGGATTCTATAAAATTGTCTATTAGCTATGTATGGAACTATTTAACTTACGGCCTGACCCACGATATCGACAACGTTCGACTTGTCGCACACTTACATTTGAAACAACAACAAAATATTAAAATTTGTTTTTGTTTTGAATGTAAGTGTGCGACAAGTCGAACGGTGTCGATATCGTGGGTTTGACCCTTAATAAATACATGTTTGAATCAAACAGTTGTTCATTAGTAATTAGTGGTTACGCTTTTTTTACACTTGTGTGGCACATGGCACACATGTGTAAACGCGGCCTAATAGTTTATTAGTTGTGTGACAAAAATTAAAGAAAACACAACAAAAGTACTCCTTTCCAAGCGAAAATAACTATTTATATACTTCCAAGCAAAAATATAACTAAAAATTATTTTTGAAATTAATATTTGTAATAAAACTCAAACAATTTTATTATCACCCTAATGCAAAAATACGAAATTTTAAACAACAATAATATTGCATTTAAAAGAAAGATAATTATGTGTACATTTAACTTATGTCTATAAATGAAATATTTTACCGAGGTTGCTCTCACTATTAAAAACTAAATTTAATTTAGATCTCGTTAACATCTTTTAACTTCCTTTTCGGCGATTATTCTAGTATTTTCCTTCAACTGGCAACACTGATCTTTAAAAGCATATTGTTTTTGCATGAACTTAATCGAGATTTACTCAACGCATGTTCTGTTTCACATTTGTGAATGTTTGTATGCTCTTGTATATATGAACAAACCAACATCGTTTTACTGCGTTCTTAACTATTGAGTGTTCATTGTTATTGTTTCATAGTTATTCATCTGTATGAAATAGGATGAAACGAATAAAAAATTTTAGCGAACATTTCATAAACATCATTATTAAGTTTCATGCAGATGTTTAATATATATTATATATATACATATGTATATGTTCATATATATATATGTACATATGTATGTAAAATTTGCATACATATTTAATATTATTAAAAACAATAAAAAATTCGTACATACATACATATACATATATATGTACATAAAAATAGAAAATATGCTCATAGAAAATATACATATTTGGGGTATTAACAACCGTGTCTTAAGTGTCATAATGTCTTAACATTTTAACATAGTTTAAACAAATTTTTGTTGTAGCTCAAACAAAAAGGTCGTAAAGTAATAAGACTTTCTCAGCTATGTTTATTGTTTGTCATAACTACATGTAGAAATGCGTGAGAGTTTACCAAAGGAATTGAGAGAGAGAGTAAGCAATGTACAAAGGTGATAAAACCAAAATACAAATAAGTACAATATTTTTAATTGTAAATTATGAGGGGTTGCTCACAGCCAAAGCTGCCGTTTTTGGTTATTTCTAACCAAAAGTGGTTACTTTTTTCTTTAATGTGGAGATGTGAATATTTTTCTCAATTTGGTTATCTTTTGGCCAAAATAATAATACACATGTATGTACATATTTTTTATGTTTTAAGCTTTTATGTTGTTCAATTTTTTGTATTCCTACCAAGGCAACTGAAAATAAAACAGCTGTGAAATGACACGTCTTTTGTAATGGCGGCAATATTCAATTAAAAGATTTTACAAAGTAAATTTTATAAAGAATATGCACGTAAGTTGTTTGTGCAAAAATACTGTTCGGCTGTCGAATACAAAAACTAAAAGTGTAAAGAAAAACAAAATTCAAAAATAAAACGGAAAACTAAAAGAGAAAAAATTGATCAGCTGCCGACTGGCATTTACCTTACAAATGAGCATTGAACTAATGCTTGCAAGTCAGCTTCAATTACCTTGATTTCTTGTTGTAGTGCGGCACAAAGTGTATGCATTTTAAATGTTATTTAATAAAAATACTACACATTGAAATTTGGTTATATTTTTCTCATTTGGTAACTTTTAAAGCGAATTTTGGTTGTAAAAATTTTTGGTTGTGGCAGCACTGCTCACAGCATTATATTTTTTCGTGTTATTACTTTATATCGTGTCAATTTATGAGTACCATCTGAATACCCCAATTAAGTGTTGAAATTATTTTGTTTTTTTTCAACACGAACACTTGACTTTTGATTTCATGACATGCTTATTTTGTTTTTTATTTTCTTTTCATTTACTTATTTTGCTTTTATTTATTTCTTACGTGTGCTTCTATTCAATATGTTTGGTTGGTATCTACATGAGATTTAAACAAAACTGTGGTCACTTGGAAAATATATCGTGTCAATTTATGAGTACCATCTGAATACCCCAATTAAGTGTTGAAATTATTTTGTTTTTTTTTTTCAACACGAACACTTGACTTTTGATTTCATGACATGCTTATTTTGTTTTTTTATTTTCTTTTCATTTACTTATTTTGCTTTTATTTATTTCTTACGTGTGTTTCTATTCAATATGTTTGGTTGGTATCTACATGAGATTTAAACAAAATTGTGGTCACTTGGAAAATAATATATGTATTTATAAGTTAGTTTTTTCTCAACTGATTATTTTATTTACTACAGGGTATTTACTTAAAATAAAAATAACATACATACATACTAGTGATGCACGAATATTCGTATTCGAACTGTCGAACATTCGGCCATTTTTAGATACTCGTATGCGTATTCGCAAATTCAGGCGTATGCGAATATTTTTCCAAGCAAATTAAATAAATAAATGCATAAACCCTAAACGAAATTTAAATAAATTGCTAAATATATTAGTTTGTACAATTTTTAGGGGCTAAAAGGCAGTAAAAACTCAATTTTGGTACTTTATTTGAATTTGACATATTTTTAAAATCGAAAATACGAACAACTGACAAAAAATTTTATAGAAATCGGCCCAGCCGTTCTCATTTTATGAATTACTATAAATTTTTTGCTCCATTTTTATATATATAGATGAAGAAAAAACCTTATATAAATATATGCTGGATCCAGTGTTACCAAAATATATATTCAAAATTACACCTCGCAGGAGCCAAAATTGTCCGATTTCAACGGAATGCTACATACCGCGGGAGCATATTCAAAATACGTCAACTAAAATTTGGTCAAAATAAGTTTCCGATGGCAAAAAGCTCCCTCCCTCTATTCATCTGTAATATAAAATTCGAATCATATAAATGATTTTTTCTCGTTTTGTATCAATTTTTTTATTCTGCTATCTCAAAATATAATTTTTTTGGTGAAACTAATGGCGTTTTCTTTTCTGAGCAATATGCTGCATTTATGCTGCCTTTTACATTTCTTTGTGTTCTTTTCTGAAAGGTATGTATTATTTTAAAAATCAACGCGATCTTTTCTCATGATGTTGCCCTTAAAAAGAAGAAAAATGCTACATGTTCAACACTCATTTTCATTAAAGGGGCATGAGTGCAGCATTATATTAACAGCTGTTTTTGTTATTGTCTATGAAAAAAATGAATCATTTTATAGTTCGTCATTGTTTTATGCCGAAACTTGTTGGAAAATTGTTCTTTTGTAAACGCAAAATATGCAACACTTCTTAAAAATCAGGTGAGCATTTAAAAATTTTGCCAAATTACATGTAACATATATGTTACACTTTTCTTTTAGAAAAGAAAACGCCATAATTGCTAACTCCAGTGTAAATTTCCAAAATTTAAATTAAATAACTTGTTCATGATAAATTTACCTCATATCTTATTGCATTTGGCCCGGTGAACACGAATCAGGTAAGGATTTTGATATCTTATGGCTAGTTTTTGGGTTATATATACATATTAGTACATATAGGTTTCGATAAAAAAATTGGTAATATATGTATAACTTTTAAAGTGTTAATAGAATAGAAACATTATATATGGACCGATTATAGTCCATGACATAAGCTTTCGAAATTGAAAATTTGGAGTGACTACAATAGAGATTGAGTTACAGAGTGCCAAAGCTAACCACCTCGAGATGCAAGAGGCTTTCAGTCAGGCTTAAGTTATATTTTTTATGGTATTTTAAGTGTTTTCTTGTAGCTTTTCAATTCTTATATCTAGTATTGAGCAGAAGATTTCACAAATTTATTAAATAAATAAAATAAATATATTCAAGAAAATCATATATTTTTCCGACAAAATGTGCTAACTTTAAAAAAATATTTGTTTTATTGATCGACTAAAATATGCTATCTCAAAAAAATACACACGCCCGTGCAAAATTAATATTTTTTGCAGACCTATAAATCAGCAAGCACATTTAAACCATATTATGGAAGGCGCATCATATATTTTCGCTCTACTGAAAAGTTAACTTTTTTGAGTTGACGTATTTTGAATACAGGCTCTCGATATATACAAGCTGAACACACAATAAACAATACGTTTTTGATAATTTTTTTATTTTATAAAAGTTTATTACAAACAGCAAATATCACATTAAAAGTACATTTATTAAATTTTATTTTATTTATTTATATCTGTGGACCTTTGACAAAAGAACTTAAGTCGAGTTATGAAAATACGCTAGATTTTTTATGATATGAATATATTTTCGAGGCGCATTTGGTCTTATCGGCACTATCCTAGGTTGTGTAGTTCCAGAAATACTACATATATACGAAAAATCAACATATCTCTTGATTTTACAGATTTGCATTTGACAAAACAACTTAGCGTAAATATGCTGAAAAATTAATAAAATTTCAAAAAATTTAGTTAAACGAACTTTTGGCAAAACGTCTTATTTCATCTTGTTGCTCTGCGTTCTTTTAAAAATTCTTTTTACAAAACAACATACATATTTCTAAATAAGTTCTTTTATCAAAAGCTTAGTTCTGAAAGCGAAGTATTTATATCGAAGTAAGTTGATTTTTCGCATCATTATGCAATGGATTTCATTGCGACAAAAAATCTTATTCTAAAAAAAATATGCTTTTTTAAAATTTTAAGGCTAAAAAAATAAAATTTTATGTTTATTTAAGTGTTTTTGTCATATGCATGTTGCAAGAAACTTAATAAATGTGTTATTTATTTCAGCAGAAAATGTACTTTTTTCGCTTTGTTTATTTATATTGAAATACACTCATAGTTTTTAACAAAGTATTAAATAATCGTCAGGACATTTGAGAAAAGTTATCACTTTCTACTTGAGATTGACCAAACAAAGTGGTTAAAAAACGTGTGCTTAAAACGATGGTAAGACAAACGCTAATTCGAAAAGAGAGCTGAAATTTTTTTTTTTTAAATAACGAAATGTTTACTTCAAAAACTTTGTCCACAGATATATATATTGTATTATACATATACTGCATATATATTTATTACATAAAACAAAAGAATTTCATATTACCCGTGAACTACACCTGAGAGCAATTACCCACGCGCTACACATGCGCATAAAACTTACACCTGATTCGCGATTTGGCAGCACTGATTTGCGTACTCTTTTTTTTCGCTTTTCCTAGCGTATTTTAAAAAGTTAGTACTGGATAGGAAAGCTGAGGAGTAATATTAAGGCATTTAATTAATGCTTCAATCATTCAATAACTCGATTCTTAAGTCTTTTTATTAGAGAAAAGCAGCTGTTTTTTCTAACAAAAAAACAATCTTACACAAGTATTTATAGTTTAGGGTAATTTGATTATTTAACATCCTATTGTTAACAATTTAAAAAGTTATGAAATGTAAAAATACAAAGTAGTTAGGAAATTGTTCGAATATTCGACAAAAATGATTCGTATAGTTTCGTTCGAACAAAAATGATAAAAAGTTCTTCCAATATTCGAAAAATTTTTGTTCGAATTTCAACACTAGTAGATTTATCTGCTAAGCCGAAGTAGTTGAAACCACAGAATATGAACCAGAAGACCCACCAGTGAGTTATGAAAAATCGCGATAACAGCTGATTGGTGAGAATTCTTAATTTTTACTAAGTTGTTGCAAGTGAGAGAAAAAATTGTTTTCTACATGCATAAAAAGCAAAAGCTATATATTGCATTTGCAAACATATGTTCTTAAAAAAGTAGAAAATAAAATTGTTCAAAAGTGAAAAATTTTAAGTAAAAATTAAATTTTTTTTGAAAATAGATGTGTTTTTGATATAATAAGTTGTGTAATTGATGGTCAGTGGGCTTCCTCAACTACTGACTGTAAATTGTTGCCCAAATAATGTAACAAATTTTCGTAATTACAAAGTTTTTACAAAAAAGTGGATAAGGGCATTGTGATACTTTCCTGAAATTTGGAAATATGGGTATGTAGCCACAAAGTTAGTACCGATGATGGAGACTCATCTAAAGCAAACGGCTTTGTACACTTCGGAAGATGTAGCAAATAAAACAATTGCTAAGGTTGTGCATGTTGTTTATACATATATGGAGAAATGATACGTTTGCAAGTTCCTTCCCCATAAGAAAATCGGCATTTGCTCAACGAAAATAAGTTTGGAAAGCTCATCTGGACTCACAACATGTGCATCACATGGGCGTTAAGCGACCCATGCAAGAATTTGGCCAAGTATTCTAATATAATGCAACTGGAAGCTTCTGTGTGTCTAACATGGGGCCCGGCCAACTTTTTTTGGATCCGCAAGTGCCTACGCAAATGTGTATATCACTTTCACTGTGCTGTGCATGGACGCTTGTGATATAACTGGCCAGCAAAATATTCCAGTACCTTATATTACTTTGGCCGGACCACCTTTAACAGCTGGTGCTACTCAAGAGCGTGCTACCAAATAAAAATGCACACGTGCTTCCACCCCTAATGTACCCGGCCCCATTTTTCTGATCTGTAAGTGCCTACATAAATGTGTAATACTCTACCCTGGTCTGAAAACTATTCCAGCACCTTATATTACTTTGGCCGGGCCACCTTTAACGCTGCTCAACAGCGTGCTACCAAAAAAGGTGTACGCAAACAGTTCAAAAGGTTCCAGCAAGTCAGCTTTTGTCGCAAATACATCAAAACGGTAAGTTTTATTTGAATAATATTTCAGTATTTAAAACATTAATTGTTCTCACCGTTTATTCCAGAAAATCGTTAGTCCTCTTTGTTACTATACTGGTCGAACGTTTATACCCAGACAGACATTTGCATCCATTTTTGGCTAGTAAGATCAATGGTATGTTGCTTGGCCAAGTAATCGAACATAATGTTGTTGGGAGTTTCTTTGTGCCTTACATGGGACCCGGCCAATTTTTTTTTTTGGATCCGCAAGTGTATACACAAATACGTATAACACCACGCTGACCTGAACATGTGCAGATATGATATAACTGGCCAGCAAACTGTTCCAATATAAGGTATATTGCTTTGGCCGGGCCACCTGTAAAATCTGGTGCTATGCATCAAAACGGTAAGTTTTATTTGAACAATAATTATTACATCCATTGAATAAATAAATAAATAATTCATTATTTGAAATATTAATTGTTATCGTTTATTTCAGATAATCGTTAGGCCTCTTTGTTGGTAAATGCAACAAGATCAGAAACAAATACTGGTCGAACATTTATACCAAATAATCAGACATATGCATCCAGTACTAGTAGACGGCTCCCATAAATAAAGAAATTAGGAATTTAATAGCATGATTACAAAATAATAAGGGTCAATTGAAATCAGAAGTACACGCTATAAATTTGAGAATCTTTTTCGAGGTAAAGGTATTTTTTACTTTAATATACATGAATGTACATTTATTAATTAACTTTTTTTCTTACAGATGCACACATCATTAAAGAAAGTTACATCGCAAAAGTGAATTGGATACTAATAATAAGCTTAATTGAATCATGTCTTTTTGTGTCAGTTTTTAGAAAGAAAGGGGATATTTATAAAATAGTTATAATCATAAATAATGTCAAAAAGTTTAAATTAATTTTATATTGAAAATTTTTTATATTTTTTCTGAATCTTAGTACCTTATACCTATCCGAATTGCTTACTAATTTCTTAAGAGTGGAACAATCTTGGAATTGTGTTATTAAACATATCTTAGACTCAAAGTAATAACTTTTTTATAAAAATTAACGATTTTTTAAACTTTTGTATTGAGTTGAAATAATATTCAGTACAGAAATAAGTTATTTTAATGGCGATTCAAATCAAAAATGTATTCGTTTCTTGAGCGTATACTCACCTCAATTTGTAGTAATAAAATCTTGAAAAAATAAGTTATACTATGTTAAATTTTGGAATTGTTTTCTTATTTTTATTTTAAAATTTTTTAGTAACTGCATAAATATATAATTTGTAATCATTTGAAATTGTTACAAAAAGAACTGCACTACACACATTGTAAACAAAAACAAAATTAGAATATTAACTAATGTAATTAACTAAATTTTTTTTAAATATCTTGAAATAAAAATAATTTTACTTATGCCACCAAAGTCTGAACTTGTTTTCCATGGAAACATTCCAGTTTAGTCCTTAGGGGTCGAATGGTTTTTGTAGCAGCGATATTTCGTTTAGTTTCTTCCAGGTTTTCTTGCCGTTGACATATGTAAATAAAATAAAAATTAAAAAATAGCATTATTAAAATTGTATTTTTAGTTTTAAAAAAATTTTATTTTTTTGAAAAAGTTAAAGGGCTTTTTATGTATAGAGCTAAGGTTATATATCTATAAAAAAAAGTTGAATGTCTTTTATAAAGTATTCTGTAGCCCGTAAAAGTTCTTTTAATTTAATGAAAAATACTTTCTTTTTTGTCTCAAGTATTTATAAAGAAGGATACAAAATTAACACTATTGCGTTCCAATTGATTGGAAAACTTATTTTTCTAGCGACTTACAAACTGGTGCTATTGTACATTGGACCAGACTATCATCGTTCTTTCCAATGTACAAAATTCCACGTTGTCAATTCACTTTATAGGCACACATTAGTCTTATTTCTGTCAAGTACTTAAAAAAAAGAACATAAAGCGAACATATTTGAATTCCAATTGATCGGAACACTTCACTTTTTTGCGGCTTGTTAACCTGTGTCATTGTGCATTGGGCAATAACATGATTGTCCTTTCCAATGTACAAGATTCCACACAAACACTTCACTTATATGTACACATTAGTCACAAAAACTAGTTATTTGTGAACAAATTTTGAATCCAATTGCTCCAAGCACTTCTTACTTAAACAGTTTGTTATTTGTATTTGTACATTGGAAAAGAACATCATTGCTCCTTCCAATGTGCAAAATTCCACACAAACAACGCACTTTACGTAGACACAAATCACTTATTTTTGTTAAGAACTTGTGAAAAACAAAAAGAACTTGGAACACTTGGAATCCAAAAGATCTGGAGACTACATTTTTATACGTCTTGCTAACCCTTGCTATTGTGCATTGGACAGGGACATCATTGTTCCTTCCAATGTACAAGATTCCACACATACACTTCACTTTATCTGTCCACATTAGCCATATAAACTTGTTGGCGTAAGGCACTTGCAACAAGCGAACAAAATTAGATTACAATCAATCCAAACACTTCATTTCATGTCGGCATATTAACGAAAGTTTTTCTGCATTGGACAAGACAAACATCATCTTTTCCAATGTACAAAGTTTCACACTTTCAATTCACTTTACATGTACACATTTGTCGTGTAGTTTATATTACTTAGCTCCTTCTAAAAGTAATACAAAGCGAGCGTATTTTGGATCTTATTGATCGGAACACATTTTCTCTTCACTACATGTTAAGCAAAGCACTTATTCATTGGAAGGGACAAGAATACCATTGTCCCTTCCAATGTACACAGCCCCACACTCAAATTTCACTTTGAAAAATTCACTTTTCACAGACGTTTTTATATAAATTACTTACTTAGTTGGCTCTGTCGGGAACAAATTCAGCTTCTATCCTGTGGGTCAACCCATAGTCCATCTGTGGCTACTGGAAATTAAGTATATATTGTTAGAATCTATTATAAATAAGTAAAAGAAACAATAAATATATACTTACATTTTTACTTTTGCTGTGTGATGCTCCCAGTAATCCATGTTTTTTTCACCATCACTTTTCTTTTGTTCACTTTTCTCACTGTTGGTAATATGTGGACAAGATAATCTACCAATTTTTGTCCACATATTACCAACTTTGGCAAGGATTTTGGCGCAAAATCATTTTTTATCCAATTTGCGCCAATTCCTGCCAAGAAAATTTTTATTTTGTAAATAACTAAATGACATTTTTCTAAGATGGTGCGATAGAGAAAGGCATAGAAATCAGTCATATTTGCTGTCTCTACCGCAAGAACTTAGTAAAGCGAATTCTCTTCAATTCGCCGGTGTCGTCTCTAGTTAGTACTCTATGGTTGAAACAACGGCGGCATTTGATGTTTGATGCAAGGGGAATTCATGACAGGTGACCCAAACAGTCCTGATGATTATCAGGTGTTCGAAGACTGCTTATAACCCAAACTGTCAAAATCTTTTCTTCTATCTAATGTTTGTTTACATTTAAAGTGAAAAAAATTATATCGTTCCTTATGTTTAAAAAATATATTTTAAAGTAAAAATAATTATATTGTATGAATACTTATCACAATGGAACCAATTGGATCTCCGAGTGGGGGTGCGGTATAGCACCACCCTTCTTAACCTATGCATTCTAAATTAACTCTTGCAAAAGGATTAACTGCATTAGTTTATTGATGATTTTAAAAATTGTATCTAATACAAAATGTTTCTACCAATGTTTCTCGCCTACAATGCATGATAGCCTTTGGTACAGAATCTTGTATGAATTTTCGCACAATATAGAAATAAGATTTTATAAAATGTTCTGCATTACTTGAAACCAAGAATTAATACTCTTCGGCGTATTGCACGTTTCATCATGCCAGCTTTTAGTTGGCTAGCCATCTTTGTGAAAATCTGGATATTTAGTATTTATATAGGCCAATTCAATGGCTGCCTAATTCTCAACCATGACATTGGTGGCTGGTAAACGACGATGTAATAGCGTTGTGACCACATAAACAACTTTTCCGTGCAATTTGGGAAACCTTAAACAGATATACATACATATGTTATAAACTAAGTTCATCTATTCTATATAATTAATAGGCGAACACGTTTCTTGTAATCCCTTTTACGCCGGAACTACTGCACCGATTTTGGAATGATTTATATCATTTTAAAGGAATTTCTGCGCAGATGTGCAGAATCTATATTTTATTGAAATCGGTTTAGTATTTTGGGAGCTATAAGCGTTTAAAGTTGCTACTACTACATGCAAACATAGTACACGCTCATTTGTTAGTTTACACTGTGTGTGTGTGTGTGTGTGTTTGTGTACTATTTTTCATGCTATTCCATATTTTTTCTTATTTGTTATTGTATGAAAGCCATAAAACCAGGGTGGCCGATGACATTTTTCAAAAAGTTGCACCAAATAGGGAATTTATCAAAAAAAGGGGCAAAATTAAAAAAAGACGTGAAAACTGCACTAATTTTTTTATTTTTAATGTATTATTATATAATTCACTCTAAAAAAAGGGGAAAAAAGTGGCAAGGCAGTCGAAAAAGTGGCAATTTGCCCCTTTAGTTGGTCAAACGGTCACGCTGCATAAAACTTATAGGACGAGAGTTCAATAAATTGAATAAGGTTTAATAAAGAGATTTTGTTTCTGTTTAGAATGCGGACGATTGTATCGTCCGTTTGGTATATCTAGTAGAAATAAATATTCAAGCATACCTTAACGTTTCCTATTGCATTTCATAGCCACAATGTGCTGCATTTCCTCATGTATCAACACAACGCAAATTCTTAAATGTAGGGTTAAGACAACTTTTGCCGGGCTCAGCTAGTACTACTAGCTGACTTCTTATAAATGTATGTATGTATAAATAAGACGCACGTTTATTTTTTGTACACTTTTAAGTATCTTTGTCCATTTTTGTGAACACTTTCATGCATTTAAGCACATTGTGTTTACACCCATGATAAGCCAGTAAAACACATTTTACACCACTAATTTCGCGTAAAACAAACCATTGGAGAGACTGCAATAAGGCAGCATTCTCTGCTCATAAGAGCAGAGAATGTAACAAAGAAGAAACAAATAAGTGTGTTAATTGCATTAAAGAAAATAAAAAGCTCAATTTAGATCTTGATGAAAATCACAGCACGTATTACCGTGAGTGTCCAGTATACCAGAACAAGCTCAAATTAAAAAAGAAGAGGCTAGGCTTAGTTGCCTAGCAACCAAGGAACATACGAGGCATATATACTAATATACAAGGACTCACAAACAATTACAACCAACTTGAAATAATTGCAGAAACAAATAAGCCAGAATTCATTATACTCTCGGAAACGCATTTAACACAAGACGTGACGGAAGAAGAAACGCATCTAAGAGGTTACAATCAATTTTCAACAATATCAAATTCAACAAGGACTGGTGGAGTTATAATATATATAAAAAAGAAATGGATTATGAGAAAAATCTTTGAAAAAATAATTGAGTCAAAAATATGGATAACTGCCTGCATGGCAAAATATAATAACAACAAATTTCTAGTTATAGCTATTTATAGATCTCCAAGTAGTGCTGAAAACGAGTTTGTGGCAGCCTTTGATGAAGTATTAGAAGAAGTAAGTGATGTAAACTGTGATATAATAATAGCTGGTGATTTCAATATAGACTGGAGTAAGGAAGGATTTTATAAAAGCAAAATTAATTGTTTATTGGACGATAACGGTCTTAAGCAAATAGTGAATGACTTTACAAGAATAACACAGAGCTCAAAAACATTAATTGATTACATTATAACAAATAGTAGGAATATAACGGCTAACATTAATATATCAAGGAAAATATCGGATCATGAAGCAATTGACATAATAATAGATAAAGCAGAGTACAATTCTAATGAAATAAAATTATAAAGAAGTTGAAATATTTAAATATAATAGATCTCAATATAACAGAGAAATTATGAGCATACAACAAATAAATAAGAATAACAATTTAAACAGCAACGTAAATCTGTTTGATGAATATTTGGAAAATGGAGTTAAAAAACTTACAAAAAGAAGAACGATTAAAGAAAACTATAAATGTAATTGGTTTAATGAGGAGCTAAGATGCTTAAAAAGAGAGAAAATTAGTAAATATCAAATAGCGAAAATACAGAACACTAATGAAGCATGGGCTAGGTACAAAACAGTGCGAAATTTTTATAAAGTTAAAATTGAAAATGAAAAAAATAATTATTTAAATAATAAAATTAATAATGTCAATAATCAAAAAGAAATGTGGAGGGAAATAAAAAAGCTAATTCTAAAAAAATCTCAAAATGTAATTGAAACTGTGATATTTAATCAAATAGAATACAAGGAAAATTTAAAAATAGCTGATAATTTCAACAATTATTTTGTAAATAGTATTAAACTAATAAGGGATACAATAAATAACGTGCAATATGTCGATAATATACCTGTTATAAACGCCCGGTTCAAGTTTCGTACAATAACTTTAGATGAATTAAGAAAAATATGTAAAAATTTAAAAAACAAACCAGACTATAATAAAGTATCAAGTAGCATGATTATGAATGGTTGGAATATAGTGGGTAAATCATTGCTCAATATAATTAATAAATCGTTGGAGACGGGAGTATTCCCTGAGAATTGGAAGACATCTATGGTAACACCAATTGAAAAGGTTGCAAAAACAAGAATATGCGAAGAATTTCGACCAATAAACACCCTAAAAACATGTGAAAAAATATTAGAAAGAGTAGTAAAAGAACAATTAGAGAAATATGTAGAAAGTAACAAAATATCAAAATACCAATCTGGATTCAGAAAAAAGTTTTCATGCGAGACAGCAGTAAATTATTTAATAAACAGATGGAAAAGAAATGAGAAAAACAATAAGATAGTCGGAATTTTTCTGGACTTTAAAAGAGCCTTTGAAACAATTGATAGAAACATACTTCTGCAAAAACTACATAGATACGGAGTTAGAGGAACAGAACTACAATGGTTTAAATCATACTTAACAAACAGGAAGCAAATCACAAAAGTAAACAACATTAAATCTAACATAACTAACAATGATTTTGGAGTTCCACAAGGATCAATTCTGGGTGCCCTTTTATTTATTATATACATTAATGATATGCCAAACATATTGAACAAATGCGAAGTAGTATTATACGCTGATGACACACTTATTTTCACGGAAGGAGAAACTAACACCGAATGCTATCACAATCTTACACATGATATGGAAAATGTAAGCGTTTGGCTAAACATGAATAAGCTAAAACTGAACGAAAATAAAACGAAAATTATGGAATTAAATACAAACAGCAATGAAATTTTTAAAATAAATAATCAAATTATAGAGAAGGTTAATCAAATAAAATATTTAGGCTTTATTATTGATAAAGATTTAAAATTTAAAAACCATATTGATTATATTTGTAAAAAAATCGGCAAAAAAATTAGTTTTTTTAAAAGAGTCAGAAAACAGGTTTCACTTATAACCGCAATAAAGATATATAATACTATAATAAAACCACATTTCGAATACGGCTCAACAATATTATTTACATGCTGCACAACAAATCAGATTGAACGGCTTCAGAAACTACAAAATAAGGCAATGAGAACTATATTGAAGTGCAACAGATATACATCTATTCGTCTCATGCTGGAATCCTTGAAATGGCTCAACATTGAACAAAGACTAAAACTTAACACTATCACTTTCATTCAAAAAATCAGAAGCGGAGAAGCACCAGAGTACCTAACTGAACAAATAGTATATGTGAGAGAGGCTCAACCGTACAATCTAAGGAATATGGACCACTTTAGAATTGAGAGAGTATCAACAACATCGATGCAGCGATCGCTTTTTTACAAAGGTCTACACCTTTACAACTCCTTACCAAATTATGTAAAATTCGAAAATAATTCTAGCATATTTAGAAGACACATTGTTAATTTTGTAAAATTTAATTGAATAGAGAAAATGTTATAAACTAATTGTAATGGAATGTATATGAAAAGTATTGATAATACTAATAAAGAGACTACTACTACTTGTCCAATAATATCAGGATCATCTAACCAGAACCGTCTTTCAACATTTTTTATTTTACAAATATTGTTTTCTGTGTTATTGATAGATGTGCATAGATAGTAAAATGTGTTTTATAAATGTGTATGTATTGGTATTTGAGTCAACTGTTTTTGACAGATCGGGGATTTTGAAGCCAAACAATTGCATGTTGTTTTTATTATTGTTGTAGCGATAAGTTCACCTGTTATGAATTCGCCTTGGTTTGATGCAAATTTTCGTGCGTTAGTGCAAATGCAAAATATCGTAGCTTTTTCTTAAAATTCAACAAAAACATAAACACACAATGCAAAGAAAAGCTACGATATTTAGCATTTGCACTAACGCACGAAAATTTCCATCAAACATCGATTACCGCCAATGATTCTAGTTGATTTTTCAATTTGACCTACTTACCCTAAGTCTCGACTAGCAATAAATATGTCGACATATATTGCAGCAGTTGTCAAAATTATATTATTGCTAGTGGAGACAGCTCATTGCAGGAACTTGCAATATATGTTGCAATAATTGTCAACGCATTTTCGTTAACAATTATTGCAAGCGTGAAACGTCAAACTCGGTGTTAATTTATGTTCGACTTTTCTGTATTACATTTGACATTTATATAATATTAGTGAAATTGGGAAAATATACATATGAATGTATAATTAAATAGGAAAATAGTCTCTTAAAAACGTGTGTAGTAAAATAATTTGTATTGTTATAAATTTATAAACATAAAAATTCGTTCGATTAACCAGATATATACAAGTGAATTGTATTTTTTTTCTGCACCTTTCCTGTTGACTTTTCCCATATTGTGAGCTACGATTTCCCACAGCCTTAACATAAGTAAAGCAATCAGCAATAATTATTCTGTTATTCTGCCGGCGTTATTGCTATATTGCCAACATATGTATTGCTAGTCGAGAAGGGGGTTTCCCCCCGTCTAGACTGGCAATAAATTGACGAACATATATTGCAGCAAATGTCAAATTATTGATATTGCTAATGGAGCCAACTTATTGCCAGTGCTTGCAATAATTGTCAACAGTTTTTCGTTAACAATTATTGCGAACATAAAACGTCAAACTCGGTGTTAATTTATATTCGTCTTTTCTGTATTGCATATGACCAAAGAATATAAATCATATAGAATGCGCATCTCATACAAGCTGAAATTTTCTATGCGGGTATTTCCAGTAGAACCCGTCAGCATACGTGCTCTCATTTCTTTCTGCAGTGTATGCTGCGCTCGCATTGCTGAGAGCGAAAGCATGTTTGTATTTATGTTTGATTTTTATTATTTTGCTTTTTTACAGTCTCGTAGACAGCGTATGCAATGATCAGCGTTGCCGTTTTAGTTACTTGTAACCAAAATTGGTTACTTTTTTTTCCAATGTGTACTTGTGTACTTTTTTTCAATTTGGTTAGTTTTTTTAACACAAAATTAACAATTTTTATATGGTATTTAAATTAGAAGAGAAGATTATTTTTATAATATTCAAATTTGTTTCACATAATTACAGCCCGTAATCGTATCTTAAAAGTTATAAAATATTTGGCATTTTGATAATTCTTAACTATGGATAGTCCCATAAAATGTTAATTTAAATAAAAAGGTCTATTTTCAATTAAATCTCACTTACGATAAATATCGAAAATAAAGCTCAATACAAATATGAAACTGAATTGCAAATTTAAATGTAATAGCTTAAAAAAATTGCATCCTAAACAAAAAATGTGTGTATTTCTCACTATCAAACATAAATTTGTTTAATTTTCTTCCCGTTTTTTACATTCACTACGACTCAATAGCGGGAACAAACGTTCCCATGAAGTTCCCGATAGCAAATTTCCCCTCATGGGAAATGAAAATTTCATGGGTTCAAAAATTTCACATTTTATTCACGATAGGGGTGAATGTTTACAACGTCAAGCACTGGTGCCAGAAAATTTTACAAAAAATCTGGAAAAATTGGTTAAAAAATATGAAAAATCTGCAAAATTATTTTAAAAAATCTGCAACAATAAAAACACCTATATTTAGAACTGTTTTTCATTTTGTTTTCGAACTATTAACCGTCTTCAATTAAGGAGGAGGTTATATGTTTGTCATGTATGCATTTTTTATTTAATTTGCGAATTAAGATAAAATATCTTGCTGTATAAAAACATATACCGATATTACAAATTCTTTAAAATAATGGCACATATGCGTGACTGTTTATGATTTAGAGTGCGATATGTTTATATGTATGTATATTCATACATCTTTGCACAGATTAGCTAGTTTCTTTTTACCATTGTTATGTTGGTGGTATGGTTACTGCAAAATTAAACGTCAAACACTACTTATTTGTTAGTGTTTCTTATGTGTATGTTTCTGACAGTGACACTATGGTTATTTCTGTTACGGAGTAAAGAAAAACATGAAATATTGATGTTACACAAGCATTTCAGAAAATCTGCAAATTTAATTTTATAATTTTTTCAATGAAAAATCAGCAAAATGCAGAGAAATCTGCAAAACTGGCAACAGTGACGACAAGCTGTAGCAGAACTCGAAGCTCTGTCGCTGTATCGTACAGTGTGACCGTTTGATCGACTACAGTGGCAAATTGCCACTTTTTCCATTGCCTTCCCTCTTTTTATCACCTTTTTTCTAAAGTAAATTATATAATAATACATTAAAAATAAGAACTTTAATGTAGTTGTGTCGATTTTTTTAATGTTGCCCCTTTTTTTTGATAAATCCTCCCCTATTTGGTGCAACTTTTTGAAAAATGTCATCGGTCACCCTGGAAGCAAATGCTCTCTCTCTGCGTGTTTGCTTGCGCTTTATACTTTCCCCCCGCATTAGTATCGAAATCAAAAATTGTTTAATTTTTTAGCTCTGATGCGCATTCTATATAATTTATATTCTTTGATATGACATTTAGATAATATTAGTGAAATTCAGAAAATATACATATGTATGTGTATTAAAAAAGGTAAATAGTCTCTTAAAAACGTGTGTAGTGAAATAAGTTGTATTGTTATATGTAAATTTATTTAAAAATTTTTTGGATTAACCAGATATTTACAAATGAATTATATTTTTATTCCGCACCTTCCTTGTTGACTTTTTCATATTATGGCTACGATTTCCCATAGCCTTAACACTGGGTCTTCACGTAGCAATATCGATTGAGGCAATTGTCAAATTTGATTGTGTCCATGAAATTTTCTGCGTGTAGACAGCGATTGCCATAAGTGTCAATCCATTGACCAATGATTGCTGTGCTGATTGCTCGAGCAATTATTGCCAAGCAATCTGCTGTCACTTTTGTTATATTTTTTAATTAATTTTGGAAAAACAGTAAATTCAAGTAAAATATAAAAAGACATTGTGCGAAAACATAATAGCCCAATTCACAAACTTGTGCAAATGGTCTTGCATCGTAGCATTTCCAAAATGGTTAATATATTGATACTCACCACTTAACAATTCTTAGTAGTGAGTATCAATGTACTATACAATTTTGCACATGCTACGATGCAAGACCATTTGCACAAGATTGTGAATTGGGCTAATATAAAAAGAAATAAATATAAATTGTTCGTATTTCTATATTGGAAATATATGTTTTAGGCAATACCTGCCCTATGTATGTGTGAAATTTGTGGAAAAAATTGTCGTACGTGTTCTCCGCCTCAAGCAAGAAGCAAAAAAAAAAAAGATTATTCTGCCGACGTTATTGCTTGTTCTCAGCAATGAAATTGCTACGTGAAGACCCAGTGTGACATAACTAAAGCAATCAGCAATATTGTTCCGCTATTCTCCAAGCGTTATTGCCTTAACATAAGTAAAGCAATCAGCAATATTGTTCCGCTATTGTCCCTGCGTTATTGCTATATTGCCAACATATTTATTGCCAGTCTAGACGGGGGTTATGTAAAAAATGTCAGTTATCTAGCGCAAACTAAATTTTTTATTTTTATACACGTAACCCCGCCCACTTTTTAAAATAATTTTTTTTTTGGCCACTGCTTATCATTTGTGTCAAGTTTCGTTGGAAATGGATAATAATAAATACATAAACAATATATTTGAATGTGTTCAGCCGAAATACATATGTACCAATGAACATATTTATATGAAAAAGTATACTTTAATTTAATGGGCGTGTTAACATGCAAAGATTTGCATTCTTGAATTATCACAACATGTATTGCAAATTTCAATAAAAACGGCTAACCTAAACGCTTTCGATTTGACTTTTTTTATTCTGAGATTTATCGGCGCAGCCCCGCCCCGTTGACTTTAATTTCTCGGTTTTCAGATTTTTGTAGTTAGTTGGTCACCTAGACCTACCAGTATACAAAATATCAGCTCACTAGCGCACATTTTATTTTAAATTTGTTTTGGGCGTGATCCCACCCACTTTTTTAAACTAAAGCTTAATAATTGAAATTATTTAGTTTTTTTTAACACAACCATTAGACATTTGACTTCATGATAGATTATTTTGCTTTTTTTCATTCACTTATTATGCTTTTATTTATTTCTTACATGTGCTTCTATGCAATATGTTTTGTTGATATCTGCATGAGATTTAAAGTTACATACAAATTTGTAATCATTTGCAAAATAGTTACGGCCTTATGTACATAATAATCAAAAACTGCCATGAAGTTAGCATAAGTGACAAAATTTAACTACGCGTTGACGAGTTCCTCTATATACAATTTGACATTACAAAATCTACACATAATCGTCGGTTTGTTTCTGCTTTGATGTATGTATATATGAAAAAAATGTGTTTTCGAGAAAATCGATGAAGAATGTTTAGTTCATTCGTTTTATAAAAATACACGATATCATTTTTTGTTTAATAATAAAATTAATAGATACATATGTTTTTTCTTCAAACTTAAAGTTGATAAGCTTTTTACATCCAACATGAAAAGTTATTAGCACTTAAGGAAAAAATTACAAAAATCTTTGGCAACGCGTCCCACAATCATAACAACAATATTGTTCAAGTAGGTTACAGTAGTATATATTTAAGTATATATAAAAGGTGAAAATATCAGTTTTATTCATATAACGACTTTTAGAGGAAAACAACGTAAGAAATAAAAGATAGTTTGAATATATTCAATAAAAGAAATTTTATTAATAAGAAATATAATATCAATTCATTTGTTTAAAACATAACAAAATAATTCAACAAACATTAACAGTCTCTTTCACAAAAAAAGAACAATTAAATAAGCAGTCTTTTAATGTTAAAAATTCATTTGAATGTTTAATGAAACCCATTGACTTGCTCTGCAATAATGAGAATTTATTGCAGGAAAACTCGAAATCTGTTCCCTGGCAATTTGGGGGACTAAATGTTTTGGTATTTTTTTCTTTTCTTTCTTTGCATCGGTAGCCAGCATGAATCAAAAAATACAAGATTACGCATTCAGCTTTTGAAAAAAATATTTTTCTGCGCATGTACGTCACATTAGCCGATAAACATGTACACAATCACACACACACGTGTATTTGGTATAGGGCAATTTTGTTTACATTTAAATTTCTACGTAATTTTGACGTCACACCAGCACACTCAAATTGAGAAACATGCGCAATGCGTAATCTTGGGTAGCCAGTATTCTTGTCTTTAAGATTCTTAAAACAACAATATATTCTCTTGTGATCAATGCTTAATGTGTTGAAGAAAAAAGTCCGGCACATGCGATGTAGGAATTGATTCTTTTCCAAGAAGTACTTATAAGAAAAATTTTTAATACTGCTTTCAGAATTCTTGCGACGCTTTACATTCTATTAGTATTTTATCAGGTACCATTTTATTTGTTGCAGAATTATACAGTTGTCCGAATTCTCTCTGTTGCTATCTTATATTGTTCTTCCTTCCATAATGCTGGATTTTTTGTCTCTTCGTTGTTGATTGGGATTCGTCAGCTAAAAGGAAAACATATGTATGTATGAATCTGTGTACAGATTTCATTTAATATACATTTTATAATTACCTGAAGGAACATATCGTTAACTTAATGCGAAAAGGCCCCAACTTATAATTTTTCGAAATCGATATTTTTACATATTTCGATAGACTATTAGATACACATCCTCCAAAAAAATCAGATGAATATACATATTATGTATATATAGGTACTTTTTGTTCTTCAAATGGAATAATAACTTCTTCATTATTGTTGGTATCACATTTTAACATATTTGGACACAATACATTTTCCTCGACAATGTACTCTACTCCTATGTCTACATATTATTTATTATTATTATTTATCTGTATACTGCACTTTATGTTCTTCATGTGGAATAATAACTTCTTCGTTATAGTTTTTGTATTTTGCTTTATATTTCGTTCCTTGAGTAGAATATGCATCATACCAGCTGCGAATAACAATATCAATACTTTTACGTGGAAAATGTGCCACATATCCCAAAAATTGTGGATTGCCGTAAAACAGACTTTAAAAATTTCAACAATTGTGGAAATGACGCACATTTGCACCTCTTTATCTCCAGATATATTCAAGATATCGGAAAACTGATAACGAATTTGGAAAGAGGACACATTATTCATTTATAATCAATCAATAACTCAATTTTTTTAAAAATGTTCCATACATCAAAGCAGAAACAAACCGACGTAATGTAGTTTAATACACGATTACATTTTAGCATGGTTTTTAATGTAAAATTGTATGGCACAATGCGTTAGGACCATGTTAAATTTTTCCACTTATGCTCACTTCATGCAAGTTTTTGATTATAAATAAGGCCGTTAGTGTTTTTTTGTCAACCGATTATTTTATTTACTACAGGGTAGTTAAACATTGTTTTGTCTGTGAGTAATTGATTGAGTGTTGAGTTTGTTTTTTATTTTATTTCCACCTAATTTCGATAAAAGTTGTTAGTTAGTGTTTAGTTATGATATACCGTGGTAATAGGCAGATTGCAAACGGGGTAAAACAACGTTTTAAAGTGAAACTATAAACAAGTTATTGCATACATACAAGTGCATCGGTTACGACTTGTTTAGAAGCTAAATAATCAAAACAATTGCATATAAGACCAAATAAATTGTTTCAGTGTATCAATATTAACAACACAAGTTTTATTTTGCAAAATCACTGCACATGCTTTGAACATTTCAAATATAAAATTAAATAAATATGTATGTACATATTTAAACCGAAAAATAATAAAAGTTGAAACATGTTCGTTAAAAGCACAAGAAATAAAATATAAAGAATAATTCAATTAAACAAATGTATGTATGCATGATGATCCAACCGCGCTCTCACGATTTAATAACGCTAACTCGTTTTTTATATAGTACATACTTACATACATACATTCATATGTAGGTACATAAAAAGAAATAAGAACAACAAAATTTACGTGTCGTTTATTGTAACAAAAATCGTCTATCGGTAATTCAACAATTTGTTTTCTAATTTATTTATTTGATTTTTTAATATGCAGGACTGATACGATGATTAATTAAAATTGTATAAAACTTATTTCAGTCGAATAATGATGCGGCGAATACCAAGAATAATTTAAAATTTTTTTAGTATTCAAAACTCTGATAAAATTTTTTGAATTGGTTAATGATTCAGCTGTCACAAATAAAATTCCCTTGAGTGTGGTTAGAATTAAAATTTTAATACTGTAAATAGCAGATATTTCGAAATTTCACAACTACAAATGTGTACCTACCAGTATAATGACCCAAAAAATTTACATAACTTATTAAGCATCTAATCTTTCTGAAGTGCAAAAAGCATTTGAACTATTGAACAATTTATAAGTTGTTACAAAGTTTGACAAATAAAATTAAATTAAAATAAAATCTAAGGATTTCGATTATTTGGAAGGCGACTCCGATTCTATAATAATGATTTCAGTTGTTTAGGATATGATTTCGAAGAACCAATATTGCAAAATCTGAAAAATAGTTACTAAAAAAATTACTTCGTATTTACTAATGCTATGTTTAGACGACAAGTTGAATCACCTGCTTCGCTCTCTAAATCATGTTTATGAATCATGCTGTTTAGACAACGCTTTCGTGCTTCGTGTGCAGCGTGCCAATTTAGTGATTTTCGTACTAGATTTAGTGTTTTTTAATTCATAACAGTGCGGAATTTTACAACTTGTTGCTTTTTAAAAAAAGACGCTAAATTGGTGCTTTTCACCTTTGATTTTAGTCCATTTAGTGCGTTTTACAAATCTACTAAATATTAATTTATGAAAGTGTTGTGGTTATAAATAAACACCAAATAAGAATTTTTCATTTTTCACCCCTTTTAGACACGCAAAGTTTTCTTTGCAGAATGTTAATTCAGCTGGGTGAAATACAAAGGAAGAAAAACTTTATTTTTCACAGTGAGAAAAAATAACATATTTCTAGAAATTACAGAGGATACCCTAACGTTATAAAAAACTTAATTACAATAATCTAATCTAATAACCACTGAGGGAAGCAATATAGTGCTTTCTTGATAACGAAAGCTTTTAAAAATGCTTCTGAAAAGTACTAACCTAAGGCTCTCTAAGAAAGTTTACAAAAGTAAAAAAAAATTTAAACCAGTAAAGTTACATCTGAGTACACAAACTCTCGTTGATCACTCTTTTGTTAAAATAATACACCATCATTGGAGTGTCTTGCCAAATGAACTTCAATTATTTTCCTACTCATATTCTACTTATAAGCAAAATCGAAATATAGCTTGATATAATTGAAATTATTACAAAAACATGTGAAATGTAGTAAATTTAAAATTTTAGTTAACTTAAATTTATAAATTATACTCATTCAATACATATATAATTAGCCATGTGGGCTTTCTCTGTATTGAAAATAAGTAAATAAATATAAAAAAAATATATATATTTATGTACATACAAATAAACTTATTGCATTTAATGCTTTTTTATGAACGCACAGTGCTTTCTGCTCTGAAAAAGTTGGCATCACTGTTTGTGTGGCATCTTTTTATGTATATTGACACATACACATAAGCATACAAGTTAAGTTATTATTCTTTACACACATAAAATATTAACACTTTCAACTGTGCTCAAACATTAAATAATTAAACACTTTATTTTATACTTTAACCTCACGCTTTGATCGCAATTCCAAGACTGCCTTTTTATTTTACTTTCTTTCATTACTTAAACTAAACTACACAAAGTACTCTTAAAAATATAACCGTTAAAAACTAAACTACTAACAACAAAATATAAGAATTATGCAATTGCAATATTTATTTTAGAGAATAAATCAAGGTGAACCTCAAGGTGAACATTAAGGTTGTTAACCTAAATAAGGAATAAGTAAAGAATATTAGTAATATATAACTCGCCTCCCCTTATAAAATTCGAGTCCCAGCGAATTTTTAGTATTAATATATAATTTATTTATTTATTATAATTTTTTTTTTTTTAACTAAAACACATTTAAATGAAATTATTCCTTAATGTTAAAAAAATTGATAATATTACAGTTCTATTCTCCATATTTTATATTGCATTTTTATGATTTTTCTCAGTATATTGATAAAAAAGTAAGAAATAATGTTTCATTTATTTTATGGACCTAGGTGGTCTTCGAATTTGGGCTATATCTATTTTATTTGGATTGCTGTAATGGTATTTGGTAAATCTTTTTGCAACTTTTTGCCTAACAGCAGCTGGGTTTTTTATATAAATATTTGGTCCTCTTAAATTTATGCTTGTTTCTTCCCTTTTCTCGTTAACCCTGTCAATTGCCTTTCTTTTATTAGTTTCCATTCTGTCTTTTATACCCCTTATATTTAAATCTAATTTATTTATAACATCAATTGGTCATACTTTCGTTGTACTGTGAATTGTGTTATTGTAAAAATTTACTGCTTTTAACACCAACTCCTCAGAGTCATTAACGCCCTCAGAGTTCTTAATTATTCTTATATGTTCTAATAGTGTGGAATGCAACCTTTCTACATCCGAATTTCCCGTGTGCGAATTCGGTGTCGTAAAACGGGCCTCAATGTTATGTTGACAAAATAATCTAATAAGTGCGTTGTTAAATTCATTATCCATAATTAATTTTTTTGGTTTACCTAAAAATGCTATTCTTTCCTCAATCTTTGTTTTGACAGTAACCATATTCTTATCACTAAGTTTATGTGCTGTACCTAATTTTGAAAATTTATCTATTGTTGTTAAAAAGTATGTATTTTGGATTCGAAAAATATCTATATGAACTATTGCATTCGGTTTATCTGGAGTAATGGTATATTGAAATTGTTTATTTATCGGCTTTCTGTCATATTTATTTTCGCTACAAATTCTACAGTTATTGCAATATCTATTTATTAATTTGAATAATTTAGGATTAAAATATTCTTCGCGCATTTCCTCATAGTTAACCTGTATACCTCTATGGTTACTTTTTATATGAATATCATTAATGATATTCAATAAAGATTCCTCGGATTCGATATCAATCGCAATTTTATTACATTTTATAAAATTAAATTCATTATTATCAATCAATTTACTTTTAACCATATTAAATATGTTCTCAATTTCTACATAAATTCCAATTTTTCCTTTTCTAAGTTCTCGCCTAAATAAATCATTCAAATAATGTGTGTTCGACAAATCATCCTCGGCTATATATATTATTTTATATTTTCTAAAAAGTATTTCAATTTCTTTAGTTTTCCTTCTAACAATTCGAATCTGTGTTCTATATTTATTTACAATCTTATCCACAACCCAAAAATTTTCATTCGTGTTCTCTTCTTGACTTGGAACTGAATCTATAGAAGTTTGATTTAATTGGACTCTGCTTAAAAAATCTGCCACTTTGTTCTCCTTTCCTTTAAGATATTCGATGTCAAAATAAAACTCATCTAATAAAATCTTCCACCTTATAATTCTAGAATTTGGATCCTTTAATGAATATAGCCATTTCAACGGTTGATGATCCGTTTGAACCAAAAATTTCCGGCCATAAAGGTACGGTCGATAGTACTTTACTGCCCACACGATTGCCAACAGCTCTTTCTCCAAAGTTGAATAATTTTTCTCATGACCATTCAAGGTTCTGCTGGCATAACTTACTGGTTTTCCTTCTTGGCTCAGCACAGCTCCTATGGCTAAATTGCTGGCATCAGTGGTCAAAACAAATTGCTTATCAAAATCCGGATAACATAACAAGGGTGGATGGACTAATATTCTCTTCAATTTTTCAAATGCTTCAACATATTCTTTATCATTTAAATCAATTTTGCTATCTTTTTTCAAACATTTTATAATTGGACTAGCTAAAAACGAATAATTTTTAATAAATTTTCTGTAATGACCAGTTAAGCCTAAAAATGATTTTATTTCCTTTACTGTTTTCGGTAACCTTAAGCTTTGTATGGCATTAATTTTTTCCGGATTTGGTCTTATACCCGTATCTGTAATTATATGGCCAAGAAAATCTGTTTCTTTTGACAAGAATTTACACTTATCAATTTGTACTTTTAAGTTGTATTCATTTAACTTATTAAATATTTTCCGCAAACTTTCTAAGTGCTCTGTTAGGGAGGTTGAAAAAACTAAAATATCATCCATATATATTATACAAATTTTATTTATATATTCGGCTAAAACATAATTTAGCAGTCTCAGAAATGTTGCAGGCGCGTTTTTAAGACCAAAAGGCATTCGAACGAACTCAAAGCGACCTCTTGGCGTAGAAAATGCCGTTTTTTCAATGTCAGCTTCATCCATTAAAACTTGATGAAAACCCTTGGCCAGGTCTAATGACGAGAAATATTGCGCTTTGCCTAGTTTATCGAACAACGACTCTATATTTGGCAGTGGAAATTTATCGTCCACAGTCACCTCATTCAATTTTCTAAAATCAATTACAAGACGCCATTTTCGTTCACTCAAATTATTTGATTTTTTCCCGACAATCCATAAAGGAGAGTTATACGGCGATTTACTAGGACGAATTATATTTTGTTGCAGCATTTCATTTATCTGTTTCTCAATTTCACTTTCTAATATTTGTGGATGCCTATAATTTCTACAATATATGGGTTTATTAGATGTCGTAATTATTTTATGACGCACACAATTGGTCGTTGTTAAATTTTGGCCCTCAATGTAAAAGGTTTTTTTGTTTTCGGACAAAAACCTTCCCAACAGTTTACTTTCCTCCTTATTTAAATTTTCAGGTATTAAATTTAAAATCTATTTATTTCAAATTTCTCCAAATAATTTATTTCCTCATATGACATACTAAAAATGTCATCAACAAGTTTCATTTCTTTATTATTTATTTTAAGCATATTTTTCCTAAAATCTATACAGGCTCCAATAGGGCGCAAAATATTTACTCCTATTATACAATAAAAATTCTTATTATTAAAATTAGTAAGCTTAACTGACATTGTACTGTTCTCCTCCATAAATTCTTTGGGCACACCAACTATCACTTCATCTGTTACAATGTTTTCACCTACTAAGGTGTTCAATATTAATGGTCTAGTTAATTTTTGCCTAACTCCTAGCTTGGAAAAGAAATCATAACTGCCTAGTGTAGTAGCTGCACCACTATCAATTAAACATTTTGCTTTCTTATTATTTATTGTTAAAGTCACTATTGGTAACGATGATTGGGAGGCCGTAAATGAAAATTTCCTGTGGTATTAATGGCATCAACCTCCATTGGTTCCTGATTATAGGCACTAAAATTTCTATTTAAATTATCTTGACCATATCCAATGTTTGCATTATTATAATTAGAGTTTTGCCTTCCATTACTGCGAAGCAAAAATTGGTTATCAAAATTTCCTGCAGGTCTATTATTGTTGCTATTATTATTAAATCTAGTATGTCTAAAAAAAGATTCACCAAAATTTCCATTAGAATTTGAATACTTTGGATTATTATTATAATTTAAATTATTATTACTCCTTGTAGTTCTATTAAACCGTAAATTATTAGAACTTGAAAGTTGTGGATTATTGTTATTATTTCTTCCTTTATTATCACCAACCTGAGAACTATCTTTTTCATTTAATAATTTTATATCCTTTAATAAATTATTTTCTAAAAAGAAACTATACGATTTACTAAAGCAGGTCGTACACGACATGTTTTTTACGTCTGACATTTCAACTTTTCAACTCAGATGTAATTCTGCATGTCTGTCAAAATTGTTGTTTTACAGACGGTTTATAACATTTGGTCACAAACGTGCATGTACAAATACGTCTGACATTGTCTGTGTTTGTTTTTTTTTTTTTGCTTTTGCACAAACCTATGTCGGCCTCTGTTTCAAAATGGAGTGTTGCCGGCACAAAAATGTTTCTTTACGCCGTAAAAACTTCAGTAATTTTGAGGAATTTTTCTTTAAATTCGAAGAATCATGTTAGAATATAAAAATGCAACGCAATTTTATTGCAATATTGTTATTTAATAGTTTAAAAAAACATAAATATATAGGTGTTGTAATATATCAACTTCAGCCGGCTAATCCTTCCGTCAATAGCGGAACGCCGCTAAATGTTTCCTCACGGCATAGATTTTTGCCGACATATTTTGCATAACAAAAACAGCTGATGTCAGAGGCTTTGTCAGAAGAAAATAGAACACGCTCTAATTGAAATTTTGTCAGAAGACTTTGCGTCTGACTTTTACAGAAGCAAAGTTTTAAAGGTACCACACGACATGTACATATTTTACACTGGGAAATTTGACAAGTCAGACGCAAAAAACATGTCGTCTACGGGGGGCTTAAGTGATCTAATATTATTCTGAATTAATAGTGTCTTAATACTAATTGGTATATAATTAATATAGATATCAAATACTATTTTTTCATTATTTTCCGGTGTATACAACTCATCCGGTTCAAAACTATATTTCGTATTCATTAAGGACAAAATTTTACTTAACTTGTGATTCAACTCCTCTATGTTGTTGGCCTCTACATTTAGCGCATCGCTTCTTAAATTGAGAAAACTTTGCTTTATCCCAAATTCTTCCTTTAGCTTATTTAAAATATTTTCCCAAGTAGGGTTCATCAACGTCTCTACAGCTCTTAATGCACTTCCCTGCAGTCTATTGCTTAACATTGCCTAATCGTATTTTGATGTTCTGCCGGCGTCAGCTGCAATACAATAGTGACTTCCCTCAAATAATTGATAAGCTTATAATCGCTGTCTCCATCGAATGCAGGTAATGCTATGTTTAGACGACGAGTTGAATCACCTGCTTCGCTCTCTGAATCATGTTTATGAATCATGCTGTTTAGACTACGCATTCGTGCTTCGTGTGCATCGTCCCAATTTAGTGCTTTTCGTACTAGATTTAGAGTTTTTTAATTCATAACAGTGCGGAATTTTTCAAATTGTTGCTTTAAAAAGAAATTAGTGCCTTTTTTTGGTGCTTTTTACCCCTGATTTTAGTGCGTTTTACAAATCTACTAAATATTAATTTGTTAAAGTGTGGTGGCTTTATTTTCACTTTCAAAAACTATCTGCTTTCACCCCTTTTAGACATGCAAAGTTTCCTTTGCAGAATGTTAATTCAGCTTGGTGAAATATGAAGGAAGAAAAACTTTATCTTTCATAGTGAGAAAAAATAATATATTTCTAGCAATTACAGAGGATACCATACACGTTATAAAATAACTTAAATTACAATAATCTAATTACTAACCACTGAGGGAAGCAATGTATTGCTTTCTTGATAACAAAAGCTTTCAAAAATGCTTCTGAAAAGTACTAACGTAAGGCTCTCTAACAAAGTGGACAAAAGTAAGAAAATGTACACCAGTAACTTTTGCATCTGAGTACACAAAAACTACACATTATTGCTTCTGTAAATGGAATTAGTAAAGCAAAAAATGAACGGCTTTTTGGAAAATGAATGCATTGCTTCTAGCTGGCTTACAAAAACTCTTCTGGGAAGCGGTATTTTTGCTGGGATGGTGAAATTGAAGAAATAGAACGAAGTATCAGAAATTTAAGGATACATAAATGGAAAAATTTGCTCAAAACTGATCAATTTTGGATTGAAGTTTATAATTATAGAAATTCAACTAATCATAATCCATTTCTAATACTGTCAATATTTTCTCTAAGACTATTAACATTACCATGTTCAAATGTTGTAGTAGAAATGACTTTTAGCGCTTATAAATATTTTAAAAGTAAGTTAGAAATACAATATTGATTTTATAAATCAAATTGTTTCATTCATATAAAAAACGGTCTAAAAAGAAAAGGCTTATGTTGTTCAGAATGTAACATACTGAACCATGTTCATGTAAAAATTAATTCAGACGAAACACCTAAAAATCTAATTGTTTTATTAAAACCGTTTTATGGCCAGAGGAAAAAGATGAAACTGCATTTCTTGAAACGAGGAGTATAATTCTCGTTGATCATCTTTTGTTAAAATAGTACCCCATAATTGGAGTGTCTTCCCAAATGAACTTCAATTATTTTACTACTCATATTCTACTTATAAGCAAAATCGAAATATGGCTCGATATAATTGAAATTATTACAAAAACCTATGAAATGTAGTAAATTTAAAATTGTAGTTAACTTAAATTTTTAATTTTTACTAATTCAATACATTTATAATTAGCCATATGGGCTTTCTCTGTATTGCAAATAAATAGATAAATATAAAAAAATAAATAAAAATATATTTATGTACATACATACATACATATGTACATATATACGAGTACTTATTTCATTTAGTGCTTTTTTATGAACACACAGTGGTTTTTGCTCTGAAAAAGTTGGCATCACTGTTTGCGTGGCATTTTTTATGTATATTCACACAAACCTACGTATCATACGAACGTATATACATGCATACACATAAGCATACATACTTTACATAAATTCCACTCATGCGAAATCTTGTTTTTGAAGGCATCTCTATATTTTCTTCTTATTTTTCTTTTTTATATTATTCATAACTTAATTAAATTTATTTATATTAAACACACATCTATGTTTTTTGGTTTGTTTTTATTTGTTTACAAACACACACATACACATATAACTATTTTGTTTTGATAGCTAGTTCAGATAAAGTGGCGATTAACTGCGATAAAAGTTAGAGAAGATACCTATTTTACGTGCTTCGCAAGTAGATTCATATTGAATCTACTTGATTCGCTCTCATAATTTTGTATGGCGAAGCAAGTGGATTCGGTCATGATTGGGGCGTGAAGCATGAATAGAGAGCGAAGCACGTACCGTCTAAACATAGTATAAACTGCGCGCTTCGCATAGACTCTCTGCTAATGTCAATGCCATGTTGTTGTTATTAATTTATAAATGCAAATTGTTATTGTATTTCTTTTTGTTATTTATTTAGAAAGTAATTCAAGGTCACTGTTTCTTAATATTTGTTTTAATGTTTTTTTTTTTATTAATACACTTTTTCTTATTGTTTCTCTAAGTTACAGTTGCAGTTGGTGCAATGATTATTATTCTTTTTTTCAATACATTTTTGGTTATATCAATGTTTAGTTTATTTTAAAACATTAATTGTTCATACATAGGTATTAATTGTTCATATTACACCCTTTTCTTATATTATATTTTTCAAAATTTCATATGATCAAACTTTTTTTTCTTTAACTTGTCTTTAGTGTTGACCGTTTTTATGTCTTTTCTTTATTATTTATTTAAAATTTTTGTTTTTAATATTTGAAGTTAATAAGTTTATCTATTAAATTCCAATTAATTGTTTTGGATTCGTTCGGCTTTTACACAAATTTTTCTTTTTAATACCGAATTGTCACTGGATATGTTTTTTCACCACATATCCCATCCTCGTCGCCAGTTAAGTTATTATTTTTTACACACATAAAATATTAACACCTTCAACTGTGCTCAAACATTAAATAATTAAACACTTTATTTTATACTTTAACCTCATGCTTTGATCGCAATTCCAAGACTGCCTTTTTATTTTACTTTCTTTCATTACTTAAACTAAACTACACAAAGTACTCTTAAAAATATAACCGTTAAAAACTAAACTACTAACAACAAAATATAAGAATTATGCAATTGCAATATTTATTTTAGAGAATAAATCAAGTTGAACCTCAAGGTGAACATTAAGGGTGTTAACCTGAATAAGGAATAAGTAAAGAATATTAGTAATATATAACTTACATACTTACATATATTCGACTCATTCAAAATCTTGTTTTTGAAGGCATCCCCATATTTTATTTTTATTTTTCCTTCTTATATTATCCATAACTTAATTAAATTTATTTATATTAAATTCACATCTATGTTTTTTGGTTTGTTTTTATTTGTTTACAAACACACACATCCACATATACTTATAGGTAATAAATCAGTGAATGTTTAAATATAGTTTGAGTTAATTTTTATTAAAAATTAAAATGTGTTTAAATACACTTTCATATTTTCAGTGGTTAATTAAAGTTATTATCAAATTAAGTTGAAAGTACGGTAGCACTACAATATTATGGAAAGCTTTCCAAAAAACAGCTGTTAAATATAAACAAGAAAGTTGATTTAT
>OX101753.1:85273844-85433844 GCA_944452675.1 Tachina lurida | reverse complement strand
TTCCCATCTGAAAATGATCTTCCATGCCGACATACATATATCAAAGCTTATTAAGTTTGATACATGCAACCCAAATTTTTATTTAGTGAATTTTCACCGTTGCGCTCCACCAAGCAACCATTCTTTTGTTTATTTATTTTTTTCTTGAATGGAAAACATGATAAATTATTGTCCTCTCTTTTTTAATTTTTTTCATTTGACTGTTTACTTAGAAAAAGTTTTATTTTCAATTAATAATTTTACTTAATCAAAGTTTTTTTTTCAAGATAGAAAATATCTCTACTCATGTATAAATATTTAATGCACCATTATCTTTCAAACGCTTGGCTTTGTGTTTGTTAGGTAGCTCGCAACCTCAACACATACACAATTTACCAATACATTGAGTGTGCCCACCACTGATATAGATACCCATTCGTTTAGAAGGAGACATACTCTACCCATTTGACGATGAATATGTGAAATTGTTGATGTGGCAACATGGATATTTGACAACGGGTATACGGCTTACGTTAGAAACGTAAAACCAAGCGAACGACAAGTCGAATGTTATTGGGGCGCTGATTCGAACGAAAGTGAGTGACTCATTATCTTTCGCCTAAGTTTTCTTTCGACATTCTGGAACTGGCTGTCAGAAAATTTTATACAAAAAAAATAATTTTTTTCAAAAAAATTTAGAAAATCGTTTGTTTCTTAAAAGACTCATTAACATTTTAAACTGAAGAAAATTTTATGTTTTATTACTAATTGTGATACAATTATATGTTATAAATTAAACGAGCCAAATTTATTAAAAATCATTCCATTAATTCTGAATTTTTTCACAACTAAGTGCTAGCATACGAGTATATTTTACGGAATTTTTTAATTTTTATATATTTTATTATTATTTTATTCTGTAAAATATACTCGTATACACAGTACTTAATATATAAAAATTTACTGTGAAACCTTTGACCTTACATAATAAATTTCATTTTGTTGACCTGTGTTATTTGTTATTTTTATCTATTTTTACTTTGGATATATTCAATCCACTGCTTATAACTTTGTAATTTTTCGGTCGATTTTCTTCTGGTTGGTCTTAGTTCTTACATAAAAGTATTATCTTTACGTACCTGAACAGAAACCAGACGTTTTTTTAACGATTTGTACTTTTCTGTCAGCATATAATTACTGTAAAATATGATTTTTTGAAAATGTGCCCTATTTTCATTGATATATTTTGAACCGCTATACCAATTAAAAATCCGATTATACGTATTTATTTGTCATCTCAATACCTTTGATTTAAATACCAAGAACGACCCAATCGGATAGTTTTAGCTCGAGATATTATGGGTCAAGTGAAAAAAGGTGTTATGGTGTATTTTTATCTTTTACCTTTTACCTGGAGGGTCCCTTGGGAATCGCAAGTATAGGTATTTTTATTAACGACAATTCTTGTTACTGTAGCTGCTTCCACACTTGCAGACTGACCCCTTTTTTATTTTTCTATTCGCTATTTATACAAAATATACTTTAATATATTTTTTCAATATTTTACTTACAATTAATTTTCTTCTGCTAACTAGACAATAACTTATTTCATAAATATTATTTAGCTTTTGATCCAATTACAAAATATCGATATTGCACAATTTGCCAGCGCCAACAAAATAAGAAGTAACTGAGTCAATGAACTAGTTTCTGCTGCGTCAACCAATTAGTGCAATGTTTGAATACGAGGGTTGTTCAAGTATGATTCACAACATCCCTCCCCACTCGGCACAAGAAAACATCTAGCTATAGATGTTTTTTAAATATAGTAATTGGATCAAATGCTTAAATCCTAATATAAGAAGTATAAATAAATGTTCCATTATATAAAAAATATATAAGTAATCTTAATATAAGAAGTATAAATAAATGTTCCATTATATAAAAAATATATAAGTAATCTTAATATAAGAAGTATAAATAAGTGTTCCATTATATAAAAAATATATAAGTAAGTGCCTCCGACTCCTAACATACCTCCCCTCTTGGCGGAAAGAAAATGCGCCGCATTTTCTGTTGATGTTTTGATTCTTGACATCTAAGTTAGGTTGACGTGGTTTTGTTTATCCTTATGTGTTGAAATTTGTGGCACCTTTGTGTGTTCAGTGATTTTCTTCTTTATACAGGGACGTACTTGCTTGTGGTTTAAAAAAAAAACAAATCACAACCATCATGAACTAATGTCTTCGGCTGAGTAAGGGTGTATGAAGAAACCAGCATCGCCAATAAAGGTGTTCTCACTTGACTTGTGTAAAAGATGGCCAGTTCATATGTAAAATGACGGCCATCGGTATCACAACGTGAACACCCATCGTGGAACGAATACAATACACTTTTTAAAATTTTTGGATAACAGTACGAAGAACTATCTCACTTAGTTTATTGGATTACAAATCCGCATGTAAGCTGTTAAGCTGTACTCAAACCGTGTATAGTATTGATGATAGCAACGGAACCAGTATCATCCCACTTCGTGTGGATGGATAGAGAAATGTCAATGCGGTATAGTTGATTTCAAAAGGTTGTAATCTATACAAAGATTTTTTTTTAAGTATTGCTGGGCCTTGACTTCCCGGAATAATCTGATCGTGCATATTATTGGGAGTCCTGTTGTGGCTACAATAATTCATCTCAATGTACTACACTCGTTAGATAAGAGTATTACTTGATGTTTCAGCTGCTGTTTTTTATGGTGTGTGTTGCAGGCTTTTGATTTAGAAATTCATCGGTTATGTTGTTATTGCTGAGGTAAAGTTATCGCTTCAGATATTACTTAACTTTTGGCTGCAAGAGACTATACGCCTTGTGTTGTTAAATGTATATGATGGTTGCAATTTCTCTTGTTGTTTTGATGTTGTTGTTTCGTTTGTTGTCTTCACTGTATGCCAACTTTCTAGTTCTGGGGATTGTAGTTGAGCCGCGGTTGCACTTATCTTGGTTTAGTATTAGCATACAATAGAATTAGTTATTTATTTAATTTATATTAATTTACTGGCTGCCAAGGCCATCGGCTAACAATACAATTAATTTGCGTGTTTATGTTTCAAATACAAACAATTTATTTAGTTTTGTTTTCTATTCATAATCATTATTTATTTACTATTAATTTACTTTTAATTTAAATTTTCACTTTCAAAAGCTGTGTTTGAGTACTCGTTAATTTTGACAATTTGTGCACTTGTTAAGGTATTGCATTTGATTTCAAATGTTAACCAATTATTCCAAGTTTACTGAATAATTATTATTGGAAGAATACTCAAACACATCTTTAAATAATAAGTAGAATATTACTATTTACGCATTTATTGTTATTATTATTATTATTATTATTATTATTATTATTATTGTTTCTCTTTCTTGCAAATATATTACTTGTTTAAACAACTTTTATTTATAATATAATGTTCTGAAATTTTTTTTTTTAGCTCTAATAATTATATTGTGTTTTTTGTTGTTTTTTTTTTGCTATTGTTATATGTATATACTTATACTACATGCACATACACATGTAAATACATATGTATTTATATTTTCCCGAAGATGACTGACTGTTTCACCAATGAATTCTTTTTCGTAATTGCTTCCTTACAGTGTAAAATTTACTGACCTAGCCTAAGGTTTTCCAACCTTGAAAACTCAAATTATTTAATAATATTTACAATTAATTTGCTTTGAAAAAAAATTCATTCAAAACACATAAGTATGTATCTTATGATTACTCAGCAATCGTTTAAATGTTGGTTTATTTTTGTCTTTCTTTTTTTTACTGCTTGTAATTTTGTTGTAGTTGCAAAATACTGTTCTACTTTTGAATATGACGAAAGACAATATTCTTTTTATTTTAACACATAAAGCAAAACACAAAAATTAAATTGAATTTCAAATATGAAGCCATGAAAGTTTAATGATCTCTATGAAAATCATTTAAACCCCTTTTGTATAACGAAAGTTTAATGGTATGCATTTAAATCATTATGACCTCTTTTCCATAATAATGCACGATGCTCATTAACGTATTACCGTGAACACTAACCTACTACAAAAAAAAAATATTTTGTTTCATCTTCCTACAGTGTTTGCATTCCTCTTCCCTTGCTGTAAGCCCGTGATCATGATTTTAGTTAATTTACATTGTATTTTCCTCCTTATTTCTCTTATATGCGCCTGCATATGTGTGATTTATATTTTAATTTTCTTCCTTCTTGTTATTTTCTTATAACGCCAAAGTTCACTAAGGTTGGAAATGGAATAAAAGGTCTTCCTTGGAGCTTGAATATCCTCCATATTTATTTATTTTCTTATCTTCTTCTCTTTTTCTTCTTATATGTGCCTGCATATGTATTTTTTGCAACTTTAAATTTCTGCTTTTCTTCATTATTATTGTTACATTGCCTTCTATTTCGCTTTGAACATTTGGTTTTGAGCCAAAGTTCGCTAAGGTTGGAAATAAAGTGATAGGTCTTCTTTTTAACTAGTTCTAAGCTATTCCTGAGTAGCTACTATCCTTAGTTCTTTTAGTTTTAGAGTTTTCATTTTCTTTTAGCATTTCTTTTTTATTATATTCAGTTTGGAAGAGGTTGCTTGTTAATGTATTCTATATCTGTTGTTGTTTTGTGTTCTGTTTCATGTTTCATAACTTCTACTGTGTCTTGTCAAATGTCGTCCCTTTTGTTTTCTCCTTATTTTGGAATCTTTTGTTTTTCCATCTACATTCATGTCATCTTTCCTGGAGTGGCAGGTCTTTCTGCGGGTTTACTACTATTAAGACACCTAAATAATTAACCTACACATGGTTTTACCAAATTGTTATGGTAAACCTTCTCGGAATTTCTAATTTTTAACTTAACATTTACAGGTGTTGAACTTGTAAAACTTCATAAGGTCCTAACCAAATGGGTGAAAATTTGTTCTTCCGTGCTTGGTTTTTCAGCCATACTTGTTGCCCTACCTTGAATGTCCTTGTCTTTGTCCCCTTGTCGTAATGTTTTTTGGAGTTGGCCTTGGCTTGATCTTGATTTTGTTTTACTAGTTGATAGCTTCGTTGTATCTGGTATTTTAGGATCTTACTAAAATTATCTGCATTATATACTGGGGACGGTTTTCCTTTTAGTTAATAGGTACTTCAAACTCAAATCCATATAGGATTCTATTAGGTGTTTGTTTGGTAGACATATGCCTCGTATTATTGTGTACATGCATAGCATGATGTAACCATTCATCCCAATTAGTGCCATCCATGTTAACGAAACTTCTCAAATACTCTGCCAAAGGTCTATGAGTTCTTTCCAATGATCCATTGGATTGGGGGTGATAGGGGGTAGTGTTAATATTTTTTGTTCCTAACAGCTTACAAACTTCTCTAAATAGTTTCGAAGTAAAATTTGTACCATTATCAGTCACCAAAACCTTGGGTATGAAAAAACGGGAAATTATTTCATTGAAGAACTCTTTTGCCACCGTGGTTGCTTCCATGTCCGAGACGGCTGCACATGCTAGGAATTTAGAGAAATCGTCCAAAAATGTAATTATGTATTTATTGCCTCTAGCAGATTCTGGCAACGGCCCAACAATATCCATATAAAGTCTTTCAAATGGTCTACTCGGTGTTTTTGTTAAAATCATCGGCATTCTTTCTACTTTTGAACTTTTGTTTCGTTGGCAAAGTTTACAGGTAGCAACATAGTTTTTAATTTGTCGCTGCATACCATAGCACTTATACTGATTTCTAATGCGATGGTATGTTTTCAGTGGCCCTTGGTTTCCTCCCAAAGGTGTATCGTGGAATGCCTTTATTACTCTCTTAATATCTTCTTTATTAGTTAAATACGCTGCGGTGTCTTCCTGTTCCATATCTTCGTTCTCATCCATCTCATCGGTTTGTGATTCACTTCTCTTATTCGAGTTTACTTGTAGCTCTCTTGCTTTTGCTCTAGTTACTGCTCCTATGTTTACTTCTTCTAGTGGGAGACGACTCAGAGCATCCGCGTTCTGATTGCTTTTCCCCGGCTTATAACGTATTTCAAAGTCGTATTCCAGTAGTTTAAGTCTTAGGCGGCCTAATCTGCCTTCCTGATTCGTAAGATTCGCAATGCCTTTTAAGGGCTTGTGGTCTGTGAAGACCGTAAAGGGTCGGCCTAGCAAATAAGGTCTAAACGTCTTTACTGCTGCCCATACGAAGGCAAGTAGTTCCTTCTCTATTGTTGAATATCGCTTTTCTGTGGCGCTTAGTACTCTGCTCGCGAAGTAAATTGGTAAATCACTACTTGGCTCTCCTTGAGAAAGAATAGCTCCTAAGGCTTCATTACTAGCATCAGTGGTAAGAATAAATGGTTTTGTAAAATCAGGGTATTGTAGTAGAGGGGGATTTGCAACTGCTGCCTTCAGTTTGTCAATGGCTTATTGGCACTGCTGAGTCCATTCCAATTTCTCGTCCTTTCTTAATAATTTGTTAAGTGGTAGTGCTATGTCTGAGGAGTTTGGTATAAACTTCCTATAATAGTTAACCAGTCCCAGAAATGCTTGTAGTTCTTTGATATTTTTGGGCGGCGGTATGTCCTTCACTGCTCTTGTCTTACTGGGATCTGGTAATACTCCCTTTTCTGAACATTGGTGACCTAGATAAACTACCTCCCTTTGGAGAAACTGACACTTTTCGGGGTGTAACTTGAGATTATACCTTCTTAAGACATCTAGTACTCGCTTTAATCGTATCTGGTGGTCCTATAGATTTCTGCCGTATATTACTATATCGTCCAAATATACAAAACAGTCGATACCCTGTAGACCGGTTAATATTGAATTCATGATTCTCTGGAAAGTGGCTGGTGCTCCTGTTAAACCAAAAGGCATACGAATGAACTCGAAATGGCCCAAATTCCTACTGAATGCCGTTTTCTGTCTATCGCTTGGGTCCACTAAAACTTGATGGTACCCGCTTGCTAGATCGAGAGTCGAAAAGTATCTGCTGTATCCCAGCTGGTCCATGATCTCGTCAATCCGTGGTATGGGAAAAACTTGTTTTATAGTAGCGTCATTTAATTTTCTGAAGTCGACCACCAAACGCCATTTTTTCTTTCCATCCATTCCCGCCTTTTTGGGTACTAGAAGGATTGGTGAATTCCAAGGGGAAGTGCTGGAAGATATTATTCCATCTTTGACTATTAATCTCATTTCGATGGACCTCAGGTAGCCTATACTGCTTACTATTTATTGGGGGTTGACAGGGATCAGTTGGTATTTTGTGTTTAAGTACACTGGTGTACGTAAGACTGTCTCCGGGAAGTTGAAACACATCGTCGTATGAATTCAAAATATTTTCGATCGAAGCCCGTTCTTCCGGGTTCAAATCTGAGCTCAGCGGTACTTTTTTAATAAGTAACTTACTTCTTACTGCTTTATCAGTAGTTCCTATTGTATTTATGACTGATGTCGCTTTTAGTGTGTAGTTTTTTGGGTTCTCATAGCTCAAACCTATTATTTCATTGATATTTATTGTAGAGTCATTGGTGTTTAAAATGGGCACAAATGCGGTGCCCTTCTTGACAGTTGTTAGAGTTTCACCCACAAAAACCCCTGGCAAAATTTCCAATTTATTTACTATAATTTCTCCTTTAGCAGTTGTAACTACGACCGATATTATTACCTGGGAACGCGCCTTGATAGATAAATTTTCGGCTATATACACCCGGGGGTTTTTTCCTTCTGTAGTAAGGGGTAAGGAAGCTATTTCTTCCTTATTATCAAAAAATTTAATATTTTTGTTAATTGTATCGGTAACAGTCCTGTTCCATAATACACCTCTACCGAGTAATCCATCTGCTGGAAGTCGGCTACCTTCTGGTGCTACATGCATCTGTACTGCAAGTGTTTTTACGCATGCATGTTGTGCAGTTATAGTTCCTTTCGTTGTAATATTTCCCCCAAATGCACCTGACAAGTCCTTTTGATTGCTTGAGTCTATCTCCACGTGTGGTGCTAAAGTTTCAGCTTTTACTAATGTGGTGTCTGCTCCTGTATCTACCAGTAAGGATAAGTTTTTGCCCAGTGTTTCACTGCATGGAAAATCAATAAATGCGTCATTTTTCTCTTTTCCATTGTTACTACCTTGCAAATTCTGTTCTTTTTTCGACTCAGACCTGCAGTTAGAATAATTTCCTTCTGTATAATTTTCCGGTATATACGTATGGATGTTTTTATGCCAATGTATTTTCTTGTCAGTCCTTTTAATTGCTACCCTCACTTGGTTTAATAAAGTTTCGTTTGCTGATTTCCTTTCAATTGTTTCGTGTATCCATGAATTGTCGGCATCCCAGTCCATTAGTTTTGGCTGGGCCGCCGCGAGTTTCCCGAATTTTGTGCTGGACAGTTAGTTCTTAGATGTCCCGTTCCATTACAATTATAGCATTTCGGTGGTTCATTTCTCCCACGGCCATGGTATACTTGATTCATGTTGGCATTGATGGATCTTTGTGTTGTAGACTGTTGACCACTTTGCGTGCTATTGTGTTGTTGCCTTTGGTCATTGTCATTTCTTCTGAAGTAATTACCGTTAGGTGGTTGCCAGTTTGTGTTTAGCGATGTGCTTGGGCTGCCTGAATATCTTTGCTGTGGTTTTCTACAGAACTGATTTTCTGCGTGTCCGGACGTTCTGCATATCCTGCAGAATAATGCTCTTAAACGTTTTCTGCATTCTACTCCCTTATGTCCCTTATTATTGCAGTAATCACACTTGTCAACTCTAGTGTCTCGGTTCTGGCCCAATTTCATGCCCATATTCTCCACATTTAATGCAATATGGAGTGTTAAGCCTCTGTTCACAATTTGTTCTGTTGTGACCTTGTTGCTTACAGAAACTGCATTGAGTAGTCAGGGTAATAGTGTTTATTGCGATGCGGTTTTCTCCAAAAAGTTGCTCAGCTTCCTCTACTATTTGAGTTAGTTTCTGTAAGCCCTCGCTTTCTTGGCCAATAAACCTAGTCCTTAATGCCTGGTCCCTAAGACCTTTGATAAAGCTTCTTACTGCTATTCTTTTGAAGTCTTCCAGTATCGCTTTTCTGCTACCTTCTTCACTCCATTCATTTGTTACTAGACTCCCGGCTTCATTTAGTAGAGTTTCAAGTCGATTACCAAATCTGCTTGCTGACTCTTGATTTCCTTGCTTGCACGAAACTATGAGTTCTCTTATTTGATCTAAAATTTTCCTCTTCAAATACACCTTTTTTATTGAATCACATAATGCGTCTATCGTGCCGAATGTTTGTGGTGCTATTTGAACGTAAGCTGGTCCCATTAATCGCAGTTTCAGGCATTCTATAATATCTTGTGCTGGGACTCCATTTTCTTCAGAGGACAGCTCTCGTTCTACTAGCTTACATCCTTGAATGAATCGAAACACTTCCGATGTTAAATCTGGTCCTTCGGTGCCGAAAAATGTTGGGACTATATTGTTTACTATTTTGGTAATTGTCGATATTGCAGGCATCTTGTATGCTTTTGTATTTATTAGAGTTCGACCGATTAATCGGCTTCGGCTTCGGCCTTCGGCCAAAAATTGGTAATCGGCCAACATTCGGCCTACGGCAAAAATCGGCCGATTAGCCGAAGCCGAATATTTTTCATTCCAAGCTTGAAAAATAACATTATGTTTGGTCGTTGCTCGCCGACAGTTTCTATTGTGTTTAACGTTTTGAAAGGGTTGCTTTGAAATACAACCCAGTTGCTTTCTATTTTCTTTTACTTGGATGTTCTTGTGAGTGATCATATGAAAAAGCAATCTGGAAATTGCAAAATAGTTTTATTTTTCTTGTTATGTATCCAATAGATATTACAGCTATTTCAGTGATCTCAAAAAAACGCCTTCGGTCGATCTCTAGTATTTATACTACTGGAATCTTCTTCGGTGATTATAGGGGATAGTGGGTACTTCTTTAGTGAATTCCTAGCTTCTTGTAGGTACTTATAAAATTCTTTTTTAAGCTGGACTTCTTCTAGCCTCAGTTCTTTAAATTCCTTCTCGTATTCTGCTAAATCTGCTAGTTTTCTTTTTATAGTCTCTGTTGAGTATCCTCTGTTGACAGTTTTTCTCGCGTTTGATAGTAAATTTTTCACTTTATTCAATAAGTTATTTCCTTCTTCCTCCTTGAGAAAGTTTTTATTATGTTCTATTGTATTCGTGTCTTCTCTAATTTCTTGTTGTGTATGAATTACTACTGATGGAAGTCTTTGGGTAGTATATGATAAGTCCGTGATAGTGGATTTTTCTGGCAAACCAATTGAAGGAGTTGGTGAACGAAATCTGTGGGCAATATTTAGTTCTCTCTTTGCGTTTGACAATGCTACCGATAATCTTTGTATCGAGTTGTCCTTTTCGCTAATCAAGTATTTTAATTTTACGTGTTTTTCAATCTCCTTCTCACTCAGTCCTTTCTGTCGTAACTTTAGTCTTAGTTCTTCGTTCTCTTTTACCTGCTGTTCTAACAACTCATTTGTATACTCTATATCACTTTTTAGTTGTTTGCTAAATTTCGACTTTTCTAACTCTTCGATACGTTTTCCGAGTTCCTTTGACTTATTTCCGTTTAATTCACTTATCACTCCAAGTATATACCCTACTTCTTCTAACTTAGTCAATTTGTTATTCTTAACAATTTCTTTATGAGCATTTAGGAATATTCTATCAGAATTAAGGGCTTTTAATTCCGACCATACATGCACTTGAAGACTATCAACGTTCATGTTGTAGTCGTTTAATTGTAGTATTAGTTTGTCCGTTTTTTTCTGTGGACTGTCCATTTAATTAAATTTATACTTACCATCCTTACGACTTGACCAAACCCGGACGCCGCATTTTCTGTTGATGTTTTGATTCTTGACATCTAAGTTAGGTTGATGTGGTTTTGTTTATCCTTATGTGTTGAAATTTGTGGCACCTTTATGTATTCAGTGATTTTCTTCTTTATGCAGGGACGTACTTGCTTGTGGTTAAAAAAAAAACAAATCACAACCATCACGAACTAATGTCTTCGGCTGAGTAAGGGTGTATCAAGAAACCAGCATCGCCAATAAAGGTGTTCTCACTTGAGCTGAGATGTGTTAATGGTCAAAGACTACGACTTGTGTAAAAGATGGCCAGTTCATATGTAAAATGACGGTCATCGGTATCACAACGTGAACACCCATCGTGGAACGAATACAATACATTAGTTTAATGGATTACAAATCCGCATGTAAGCTGTTAAGCTGTACTCAAACCGTGTATAGTATTGATGATAGCAACGGAACCAGTATCATCCCACTTCGTGTGGATGGATAGAGAAATGTCAATGCGGTATAGTTGATTTCAAAGGGTTGTAATCTATACAAAGATTTTTTTTTAAGTGTTGCTGGGCCTTGACTTCCCGGAATAATCTGATCGTGCATATTATTGGGAGTCCTGTTGTGGCTACAAGAATTCATCTCAATGTACTACACTCGTTAGATAAGAGTATTACTTGATGTTTCAGCTGCTGTTTGTTATGGTGTGTGTTGTTGTTATTGCTGAGGTAAAGTTATCGCTTCAGATATTACTTAACTTTTGGCTGCAAGAGACTATACGCCTTGTGTTGTTAAATGTATATGATGGTTGCAATTTCTCTTGTTGTTTTGATGTTGTTGTTACGTTTGTTGTCTTCACTGTATGCCAACTTTCTAGTTCTGGGGATTGTAGTTGAGCCTTGGTTGCACTTATCTTGGTTTAGTATTAGCATACAATAGAATTACTTATTTATTTAATTTATATTAATTTACTGGCTGCCAAGGCCATTGGCTAACAATACAATTAATTTGCGTGTTTATGTTTCAAATACAAACAATTTATTTAGTTTTGTTTTCTATTCATAATCATTATTTATTTACTATTAATTTACTTTTAATTTAAATTTTCACTTTCAAAAGCTGTGTTTGAGTACTCGTTAATTTTGACAATTTGTGCACTTGTTAAGGTATTGCGTTTGATTTCAAATGTTAACCAATTATTCCAAGTTTACTGAATAATTATTATTGGAAGAATACTCAAACACATCTTTAAATAATAAGTAGAATATTACTATTTACGCATTTATTGTTATTATTATTATTATTATTGTTTCTCTTTCTTTATAATATAATGTTCTGAATTTTTTTTTTTTTTAGCTCTAATAATTATATTGTGTTTTTTGTTTTTTTTTTACTATTGTTATATGTATATACTTATACTACATGCACATACACATGTAAATACATATGTATTTATATTTTCCCGAAGATGACTGACTGTTTCACCATTGAATTCTTTTTCGTAATTGCTTCCTTACAGTGTAAAATTTACTGACCTAGCCTAAGGTTTTCCAACCTTGAAAACTCAAATTATTTAATAATATTTACAATTAATTTGCTTTGAAAAAAAAATTCATTCAAAACACATAAGTATTTATCTTATGATTACTCAGCAATCGTTTAATATGTTGGTTTATTTTTGTCTTTCTTTTTTTTTACTGCTTGTAATTTTGTTGTAGTTGCAAAATACTGTTCTACTTTTGAATATGACGAAAGACAATATTCTTTTTATTTTAACACATAAAGCAAAACACAAAAATTAAATTGAATTTCAAATATGAAGCCATGAAAGTTTAATGATCTCTATGAAAATCATTTAAACCCCTTTTGTATAACGAAAGTTTAATGGTATGCATTTAAATCATTATGACCTCTTTTCCATAATAATGCACGATGCTCATTAACGTATTACCGTGAACACTAACCTACTAAAAAAAAAATATTTTGTTTCATCTTCCTACAGTGTTTGCATTCCTCTTCCCTCTCTTCCCTTGCTGTAAGCCCGTGATCATGATTTTAGTTAATTTACATTGTATTTTCCTCCTTATTTCTCTTATATGCGCCTGCATATGTGTGATTTATATTTTAATTTTCTTCCTTCTTGTTATTTTCTTATAACGCCTTGTACTTCCATTTCGCCTTGAACATTTGGTTTTGAGCCAAAGTTCGCTAAGGTTGGAAATAAAGTGATAGGTCTTCTTTTTAACTAGTTCTAAGCTATTCCTGAGTAGCTACTATCCTTAGTTCTTTTAGTTTTAGAGTTTTCATTTTCTTTTAGCATTTCTTTTTTATTATATTCAGTTTGGAAGAGGTTGCTTGTTAATGTATTCTATATCTGTTGTTGTTTTGTGTTCTGTTTCATGTTTCATAACTTCTACTGTGTCTTGTCAAATGTCGTCCCTTTTGTTTTCTCCTTATTTTGGAATCTTTTGTTTTTCCATCTACATTCATGTCATCTTCCCTGGAGTGGCAGGTCTTTCTGCGGGTTTACTATTATTAAGACACCTAAATAATTAACCTTCACATGGTTTTACCAAATTGTTATGGTAAACCTTCTCGGAATTTCTAATTTTTAACTTAACATTTACAGGTGTTGAACTTGTAAAACTTCATAAGGTTCACCAAATGGGTGAAAATTTGTTCTTCCGTGCTTGGTTTTTCAGCCATACTTGTTGTCCTACCTTGAATGTCCTTGTCTTTGTCCCCTTGTCGTAATGTTTTTTGGAGTTGGCCTTGGCTTGATCTTGATTTTGTTTTACTAGTTGATAGCTTCGTTGTATCTGGTATTTTAGGATCTTACTAAAATTATCTGCATTATATACTGGGGACGGTTTTCCTTTTAGTTAATAGGTACTTCAAACTCAAATCCATATAGGATTCTATTAGGTGTTTGTTTGGTAGACATATGCCTCGTATTATTGTGTACATGCATAGCATGATGTAACCATTCATCCCAATTAGTGCCATCCATGTTAACGAAACTTCTCAAATACTCTGCCAAAGGTCTATGAGTTCTTTCCAATGATCCATTGGATTGGGGGTGATAGGGGGTAGTGTTAATATTTTTTGTTCCTAACAGCTTACAAACTTCTCTAAATAGTTTCGAAGTAAAATTTGTACCATTATCAGTCACCAAAACCTTGGGTATGAAAAAACGGGAAATTATTTCATTGAACAACTCTTTCGCCACCGTGGTTGCTTCCATGTCCGAGACGGCTGCACATGCTAGGAATTTAGAGAAATCGTCCAAAAATGTAATTATATATTTATTGCCTCTAGCAGATTCTGGCAACGGCCCAACAATATCCATATAAAGTCTTTCAAATGGTCTACTCGGTGTTTTTGTTAAAATCATCGGCATTCTTTCTACTTTTGAACTTTTGTTTCGTTGGCAAAGTTTACAGGTAGCAACATAGTTTTTAATTTGTCGCTGCATACCATAGCACTTATACTGATTTCTAATGCGATGGTATGTTTTCAGTGGCCCTTGGTTTCCTCCCAAAGGTGTATCGTGGAATGCCTTTATTACTCTCTTAATATCTTCTTTATTAGTTAAATACGCTGCGGTGTCTTCCTGTTCCATATCTTCGTTCTCATCCATCTCATCGGTTTGTGATTCACTTCTCTTATTCGAGTTTACTTGTAGCTCTCTTGCTTTTGCTCTAGTTACTGCTCCTATGTTTACTTCTTCTAGTGGGAGACGACTCAGAGCATCCGCGTTCTGATTGCTTTTCCGCGGCTTATAACGTATTTCAAAGTCGTATTCCAGTAGTTTAAGTCTTAGGCGGCCTAATCTGCCTTCCTGATTCGTAAGATTCGCAATGCCTTTTAAGGGCTTGTGGTCTGTGAAGACCGTAAAGGGTCGGCCTAGCAAATAAGGTCTAAACGTCTTTACTGCCCATACGATGGCAAGTAGTTCCTTCTCTATTGTTGAATATCGCTTTTCTGTGGCGCTTAGTACTCTACTCGCGAAGTAAATTGGTAAATCACTACTTGGCTCTCCTTGAGAAAGAATAGCGCCAAAATATGTTATGGTGTATTTTTATCTTTTACCTTTTACTGGGTCAATAAATAGTTTCTGCTGCGTCAACCAATTAGTGCAATGTTTGAATACGAGGGTTGTTCAAGTATGATTCACAACAAAGGTCAAAAAACTCAAAAAATCACATTATCTCAAAAACTGGTCCATAAAAAAATTTAACATTGATTTTCGAATTCAGCGTAAGAAAATACATAAGTAAAATTACCTTTCGTCAACTGTACATTTTCAGTGTAAACTAGTGTTATTCATGTTACATCAAATCCAATTTTTTATAATTTCCTTAACAAAACCTATGTAGTGTGTGTTGTCTTTTTGAAAACTGAGATGGTGGTAGATGTTAGATGTTGTCAATGTTTCACATTTTTTACATCTTCCATGCGTATCACTGAAATGTGTGTCATTGTAAAAAGCATATTACAGAAAATAAACAAATGAGAACACTAATAAACAACAAAGAAGTTACACTGGCATATAGAGCAAACAAAACGATAAATAATTTATTCACAAAAACAAAAACAAAAGTGGATAAAAAAGATCAAAGTAATGTTGTGTACCAAATGAAATGTTTAGGAAATGCATCTGACAACTGTGGTCAATTTTACATAGGAACAACAAAGAGAAGTTTAAACATAAGAACGGGTGAACATGAAACAGATATTAAAAAACTAAAACATTCAACCGCACTATCACAACACTGCACGGAGAAAAATCATAAAGCTGACTTGACGAATGTAAAAATACTGGACAAAGAGAGACGAGAGAATAAACGATATACACTTGAGAGCCTCAGGATACAACAAAAAGGGAACAGTGCAATTAATAAGAAGGAAGACAAAGACAATATAAATGCCAGCTACTCTATTGTTTTATTTTAGTTTTACTGTGATATTAATATTAAGAACGGTGTCCTTGTTTTCATGTTATATGTTTTGTATATGACGTTTGTTTTCGAGTTTTTGTATTTTATGTAGTGCTGTTTATGTAAAATACAAATTATGAAAAACAATTATAATTTTCAAGTGTAAGTAACGATTGTTGTTAATAAAAAATTATGTTTACAATATATGTTGTATGTATCACAAAAACAATTTTGTAATGATAAGTTTCTAAAATTGTTGTTTTTATATTTTTTCTGTTACACAAGGTTACCAGATTAATAAATAAAAACATCCCTGATGAAGTTGGGATTTTCCAACGAAACGTGGTATGAAATAATTAATAAAAATAAATAATTGTTTATTTTAATTCGCTGACCTTAAAAGCCGATTTAAGAAAATACTTAAGATAGTATTTCTATATTCACTATAGTTTTAATATGTTAAGGGATACTGAACTGCTTGTAGCAACGTTGAATGTAAACTTGCACTAATTTGCGATGCACCATCTTACTTTCTGATTTTAGGATTGCAGTGCCAAACACTTCCTGTTTTGGATACTGGAGTGTAAATAAATCCATAAAATGACTGATTTAGGTGTTCTCAAATGCATGTCAATATTCCATAGTTGATTTCATAGAGTTGAAATATATAAAAAACTTTGCCTTGAAGTATTACTGAGACTCGACTTGCCGGAGTAATCTGACCGTACAGACTACTGGGAGTTCTGTTATGGCAGTCAATAATTTATTTCACATGTAGTTCTGGTTGAATAAGAGAATTACTTGATGCTTCAGCTCCTCTTGACTTTGTTTTGAAGAATCGGTCTGTGATATTGCTGGCTGCCTGAGACTATGCGCCTTGAGTTATCTGCGTTTCTGTCAATTATGGTATACAATAAATTCTAACAATACATTTTTAGTGTTTTGTTTTAAATACTTACAAAAATTTCTTACCTTTTGCTATACATATATCATTATTTATATATATTTCTTTTAATTTAATATTCATTCAATTGCTAAATATTTTACCATACTTAAATACACCTATAGATTCATCATATTTCGCCTTTACAATTTCATTAGTTGCCAACGTTTTTTTTTTTTCGAAATAATTACTATTTGTCATTGTTATTATTTTGTATTTCAATCTAAAATTATTGATTTAAATGGTCATAAAATTTAAAGTACGTATGTCAACATAAAGTTGTTGAACTTAAAATTAATAAAAATAAAAACATTGAAAAAAAAAATTATTTTTTTGGGTTTTAATTTTTATTAATTATTTTTTCTTAAATTCAATTTATCCTAGTTCCTAATTTTAGTTTATATTATGGGCCATTTTAGGGAACCGCTTCTTAGGCTGCTCTATGATCAGGCTTTGATGAGTTATTCGTTACAACTAACTTACTGACCTGCAATGACCCTATTCTTATTCTAATTCACCTGTGAGAAAGTGCTTTACCAGCAATTTTATTTAATTTAAATGTTCTTTCCCATGCCAAATTCACAGACAAAATCTGATCCTCACTTGAATATTTGTTAACAGTTAAAAAAAAAAGAATTTACGATTAGATGGGAAGCGCAAAGTCAACAAAAATTTATTTAAATGCAAAACTTATGAAATCAATTATTTATATTGGTTTTATTGGTGTTTTTTAACTCGTATCTTAACTCCCCCCTTTTGATCAATATACTGGAAGCTCGTTTTTGCTTCGAAACTCAACCTTCATATTGCTGTGTGAAGTTTCTATCTCTTCGACTTTTTCTTCTTGTGTCGTTTTGCTTTCTGAATTTATATTAGTTACTGATACTTGAGTTGGGTTTTTTCTAAGTTTGGTGATGTAAAGTGGAACTATAATAGCAATAATAAAAATAGATGTAGCTATGTTGGTAAAAGAAAATACTTTCTCTTTAATGTTTATTTTACTTAAAGATTTATGCCCTTATGCAAAAACGATTGTTAAAGTTAAAGCATGCTTTAAAACCGGTTTTGACATACACAATTCGTTTGTTAAACCAACTTTAAGTATAACAATCGTTTTTGCATAAGGGGGATAGTGTTTTGTAGATATAGTTCTTTGATTCTTTGAGGTAGAGATGGGCGCGTGTCGAATTTTTCCAACACCACACGCACGAACACGAATACCATGATATTCAACACGTACGAAACATGCACGCCAAAAAAATTTCCCAACACGTAACTGCACAACACGCACGAAATCAAATACGAGTGCAATAACAAAAAATCGTTTTTTATATTCAAAGACATATTTTTGTTTTATTTTATTGTTTCATACAATTGTATGTATGTGTGTACATACATATTTATGTTCTATTCGTATTTATTTACATATTTTTGTTGAGAAAAAGTAATTTATCAAGATTTGCGCTCAATTATCTGGTGCGGCATTCGCTTAAGATTAATCCAGAAGTGGTAAACACTCACTCACTAGTCGCGAAACTTACAGGTATATTTAGTACCTGTTTGGTAAGCGTCTGTATAATCTTTAAATGCGTTGCATGCTTCCAAAATTTTAAATCATCGTTTTCGTTTTCTTTCGAGCTATTATAATAATTTTCAATTTCAATGTTAACATTGTTTTTTTTTCTGATTTAATTTTAATTTGGCTCGTTATCAATTGATATTTTTCATCATTTCGACGAATAGCTTCTAGAATTTTATTTTATTTTTTGCTACCAAAAATTAATTACTTTTTTCAAGCGTAGTTTCAAACAGTGGTGGCACTGTCAACAGTTGATACTATATACGAAACTTTGATCTTAAAAGTGACAAACCATGGCTGGTGCTTGCGTGTTTGACATTAAATTTTTTTCCTGTATGCATGAAATACATACATAAGTATGTATTTCGCACGTTAAATCGTTTCGTGTTTTTCGAGTCAATGTTGCTAAACACGACACGAAACGAACACGCACGAAATCAGATTTTCTGACACGAACACTACGTGTTGAGTCGTGCGTGTTCGTGTCACGAAAATAAACACGACACGCGCCCATCTCTACATTGAAGTGATAGTATTTCTTCTGTTTTGTTTAAGTTTGATAAAAGTTGCAGTACCGCTGGAAGAGGTACAAAAGTCGAAATTTCTTTTGCCGTATAGTTTCTTTCATTAATTATTAGAGTTTCATTATTAAATTGAATTAGAAATTTCCTATTTATTTCCCATGACTGCCCACTTAACGCTTTAATTGGTTAAATTGGTTTAATATGGTGATATATCGTCTATAGTTGGAATGTGTTCATTATTTATAATTGGGCATTGATGGTCATTGCTAGCTAACAATTTAGGTATAAAATTATTATTACTTATATTTATTAATTTCATTTTGATTACAAATACAAATATCATTATATTTTTTGCAGGTTTTTACAATTTCAAATATTTTCTTATTCTTACATTTAATTATGTTTGTATTAGATATTTTTGTAATTGAATTTTGTCTTTAAATTGGCTTAATTAATAGTTTTTCACAAGACACTTCTTCTATTATTGGTAAACTTGAAAAATATATTATAGTAGAATTATTTCTGGCAATTTTAATATTATAAAATTCGAGGGCCTGTTCAATGTTTCCATAAGGGAAATTTTAAAAATTAATTGACATTTTTATTTCTCTCGACTCTTCTTCAGATAAGATAAATGAATTTGTTATTCCTGCCTTTGCCTATTGGAGTGCGTATTCAACATTAACAACTTCATATTAAATTATATTAAGCCTAAAAGAAATGCTCTCTTCTATTTCTAGTTTTGTCATTTCATTAGATTTTACTAGTTTCAATATTGTGTTGGTTACATTTTAAAAATACTCCCAGGCATACTTATAAAGTCTCCTTCCACAACAGTGAACTTCCGGGCAGTAAGGTAACTTTCCAAAAGACTTACAACGTTTATTGGTAGGTATGTCTTTAATTTTAAAATTAGGCCTGAGAAACGTCAGTGAACAGCGCAGAGCAATACTTTTTTTCTTCAAAAGTTTTTCTTATAAATTGAACCAATCTATGAGTTTGTTCAATGGTGCTATGCTGACTTCTAAACCAAATTAATAGTCCGGTATGCACCCACTCACTACTAACTAGAATTGGGGAAAATTTTGTTATGAGCAGTTTTTCGAATAGCTTTGATATTATTCATAGGAGACTTATTGGCCTATATGACTTAGCCTTGGTAAGATCTTTGTCCGGATTTGGAATAATTTTAACTTTGGCAAGCTTCCAGCTGTGTAGATAATACTCCAGTCGTAAAATAGCATTAAAAGAAATAACATTATTCTAATTGCAATACGAGGCAACTTCATCAGCATCTTGTTACTAAGTCCATCAAAACTCGGAGCTTTCTTCGGATTGAGTTCAGCAATTAGTTTTTATACATCACGCATCTTAAGCTTTATGGGTCGCGGGGGTAGAGCAACTACACCCGGCAAATCAATTACACCAGTACATGTGTTTGGGGTAAATACGTATTTTAAATGATCAGTATATATGTTACCTTTTTCAGTATCGCTTCTTGCCTAACCTCCTGTAGATGTGCGCAGAGGTGGTTTAAACTCAACGGGTGTTTTAAGCTTTCTAGAAGCACGCCATAAAGAGTAATTAGATGCTGGTGTGACATCAAGATTTTTATGATAGTTTTTAAGAAATGCAGTTTTTAAATGTGCAAGCAGTTCTTGGATTCGTTTAGCGCACTCTTTAAATCTAATTTTATTCTGGAGTGATATGTGCTGTTGACATATTACTATTTTCTTAAGATTGGCAATGTTAGCTTCAATATCTTCGGGTGTTCTTAACGTAATGTTTTCCGTGCTATGGCTACTGAGATATTTTTTGAATCGCATGCAATTAACACAATTCACCATCTTCACATATAAGTGAGGTAGAGCACTTCTTAGTGGGCTACATACCGTAAGGATCGTGAGAGAGTGATCGGACGAGAGATGTAGGGAAGCTTCAACGTGAATTAATTATCTAGAAATATTTTTCATGACGCCAAAATCTATAACATCCAGAACTTAATGTATGTTTAGTATTATAGTCGCCAGCTGCTACGAAACAAGGGCAGAGAGATTTGTAGTAATTCTCGTATTGATCCTCAGTAATTGCGATCGTAGGAGGGGAGTAAATTGATGATATGACAAAATTTGTTCAAACATTTTCGACACAAATATTTGTTGCTTGTAGATATTCTTCACAAGTGTTGTCAATAATAAAATGCTTGCGTCTAGACTTTATTAAAATTTCTGATACCCCGCAAGCTCATTCGCTTGAGTCCTTTGAATCATATAAAGTGTAGCTATTACTTCTGAATAGACTTCTTGAAGTCAAATGAGTCTCAGAAACCAACATTATATCAATATTTTTTTCCGTGAGGAAGTGTTCAAGTTAATTTTTGTGTTGGCGAATGCCGTTTGCGTTCCAGAAACATAGTTCTAAAGTGTTCATGGATTGTTAACTAATGCTTGAAACAGAGTATTCTGCATTCTCAGCATTTCTTGCATCATGCTAGTCATATTTGTTGTAAAATTATATATAGTTAGCACCAGATTCTCAATAGTAACTTCAAGGCGACTAAAGTTAAAGCTTGAGTTTGGATTCGTTGAATTATTTGGAGGTGGAATATTTTTTGTGGGAATAGAACTAGTCTTAGCTGCATCGGCATACGATACACGTGAACTGATTGGTTGGCTCATTTGAGCAAAAGTGGCGGAGTAAGCGTTTGCTGATTGAGCTGGAACTGATTTAGGCTTTTGACCCATAGCCTGTTTAACGAAAGAATATACAGGGCAGCCTCTATAGTTAGCGGTATGATTTCCTCCACAATTACTGCATTTTTTTCTAGTTGATATTTTGAGTCAGTACAGCTAGCACTACCATACAATTCACCGGAGATACCACAAACTGTAGGTGAATTGCAATAAGTTTTTGTATGGCCATATTCTTGGCAATTATTGCCCTGCATGGGAACTGAATGCTAATGTGACTCATCAACTTTGATTTTTCGGTGTAAGAGAAACTTTACGCTATAAATTGTTTGGGTTTAATTTTTTTTCAATTGTATATCATCCGGGTCCAGTTCAGGGATTGGGGGACCTTTTTTCTGTTAATTATATCAGTAGAATTTTTTACCTTAAATCCTTGGTCGATAAGTGCACATTTTACTTCTTGGTGCTCAATATATGAATCTATGCCCTTTAATACTATCTGTAGGCCTTAAGCACTCTTTAGTTGGTATATGTAAAAATTTGTTTTACATCTTTCAAATTCACTAACAATTTTTCGGAAATCTTTTTCATCATATATTTGGATTTTAGTTTTATCAATATTACCTCGTTTAATTGTAATAAGGAAAAAAGTATGTTCACCAATGGTCGACAATAGTTTTTTATAAGAGCGTTAGAATTTTAATCTCTCAGATGCGATGATGCAGCGGGCTTTTTTTTATTATCTTGCAATAATAAAAAACGTTTTTGAGGATTGGTAGATGATGCGCTGTTATCCCTAGACATCTTTGGAGCGGACGAAATTGTAGAATAATTTGGACCCACGCCTTACCACGGTTATATATCTGTCCGTTCCGACTTGTACCTTGTAATGGGCGTTTATGGTACATCTCGAAAATATATAACTTAATTTTTTATTTATGACAAAACATTAAATTTGGGCAATCAAATAAAAAGTCCTGGTTTATTAGCGATTTATCGACTAACTTGGTTCTAAAGTAACTGGCAATATAATAGTATAAATATTCTGAATTGGTAAACCCTACCTGCATACCTAGCTAACTACGTATGGCAACGTTTTAAATTATGACATTTCGGCTATTCTATTACAAATTTTCATTCAACACGAGCTTTCGTTCTTTTTGATGTTTGAACGATATTTCCTTTTGATTTGATCTGTCACGGTATCTAAACGTAATTCTCAGGAATATAATTCGTGTTGGAATAATCAAAAAGTAGCCTAAAGGTTGGCAAGCATCCACGGGAATTTTTTCTGAAAACCAAACACACCAAAGTGCGGTAAAAGCGGGTGACTTCCAGAAAGGCGAATTTTATTAAAATAATTAGTTTTCATTAAACACAGCTCCTCCTTTGCATTTTACGTATGTAGGTACTATATTGCCAGGTGCAAGGAAGTGGAGTAGAATCATACCACTGCAGTATCTTCTTAAACGTCAAATACATTGAAATTACAGGAACAAAACCTTACTTTTATGGTGCAGCATCTAGCAGTGGACTACACGGTTTCGAGTCTGTCTCGTATAACACGTGGTGAAAACCAAATCACCGAATACCTGTAGTGGGTTCCGGCGAGTGCAATCCCAAGTGTGTACGCCTATTTGTGATTACACAATGCCTTATTTTTATCAGGCTCGTAATCGTAGCAAACCGTTTTAGGTGTGCCGATTGGCGCACAAGTAAAAGCTCCTGGGCACCGGCCGGCCTTATACGCGGCCATAAATAGCGTAACATCGGAATTTTCGGGATTAGGCAGCAAACCAATTTAACAATAGTATAATTAGTATCAGCCTATCCCTGTACAATATTTGGTAAACCATACCACGGCAACAAAATAACCAATCTAACAACTACCTGCGAAAACCTCTTATTGAAAAAAAAAACACAGAAAAAAACAAATAACTAAACAAGGAGAAATATGTTAATCATAATTATTCTTTAAACGACCCTGCAGTAAACCGGATTGTTTCCACCTAACAGAAGCGACGTCTTAATTAATAATATTATATGATTATTAGAATATCGTGGTTACCCAGTAAAAAAAATTGGAAGTCATTCTAAAGGAAGTACATTTTCATTGCTTCCAAAAAATCGATATTTTTAATTTGCCGATAGTTAGCAGAAAACCAAGTAGAAGTTTATTTTAGTCATACAAAACCTTGTAATTCCTCTCTAGTTTTAGAAATTACTCACCAGAATTTTAAAAAAATCGATTTTTTTAAAGAAACTTATGAACTAATTTTGGTCTAAAATTTTTAAGTTATTTGCTTAAATTTACATTAAATTACTGTTTCGTGCTTAAATTCCTATAAAAAGAAACTAATTGTTAAAATAGGTACCTATTACCCATTTTTCCTAGATGAAAATATTATCATAGAACACAAAAAAGGAAATTATTCTTAAAATTGCTTCCAATTCGGTGACCAGGCAGCGAAAAAGAGAACTTCTTGCAATGACAACCCTATGTAAAAATCATTAGATCGGATCGAAATTTGCACTACTTCCAGATCGCAAACTCTACATTTTCATGACTTTTTTGGAGTGTCTTTTTTTACTGGGTATGAATACCTGTCGTATGTGCGCTTATATCAAAAGTGAAGCAGCATTGTAGTTATCTTGGTTAGTTAGTTTGAAGCTTTCACGCAAAATTTATAATTCCAATAGTGTTAACAAACAAAAATGTAAATTTGGTTCAATAATCGTAACATCACCTACAAACAGTTTTTTTAAATATCTAATACAATAAGCGACAGCCAACAGAAAATTACGAGCCAACAGCAACATCAAACGTCCTGGTATTCATCAAGTCCGCTATGCAAGATTAAACAACATTATTATCTTTTCCTTTATAACAGCAGAACTCTAACCTGCATCGCATCTAGGAAGGCCTTCTTCAGATCGGGATACAGGGTAAGTTAATATTACATATTTGTTGTATCTTACATATCGTTGCTTGCGCGATTACATTTACTTACACGTCCAGAGGTAATATATATAATATCATACCAACAACTGGAAGTAATGTCAAACCAAAACAATTAAATAAACTTGTCGTCATATCGAACATGTTCAAAACGAACATTTCTTCCATGAAACCAGAATTTTGTTGTTGTGTTCGTTTTAACGAAAAAAAGAAATAAAAACAAAAGAAAGCAATATAAGAAACAGATTTAAAAAACAAACAAATAAGCAAGCAAATGTAAAAAAAAAAATAAAAATATGAAAAATGAAATACGTCTGATTTTTTTTGTGGTCAATTGTAACCTCATTATTATGATTTGGTTATTTGTTTGCTCTTAAAAAAATTTGGGTGTTGGATGGCTCTTGTTTTGTGTAGAGATTCACAGTCAACCACAACCAACCAACCTTTTACACAAGTAAAAGTGTTATTATAAAAAAAAATAATAATAAAAGAAATTTCGTACGTTATAATTGGCGTAATAACTTGGCAATTTCACAAAAACACAAAAATATTACTTATAGCTAGAATATAAATGTAAATACTACTTTAAAATTATTTGTTTTTTAATAACGATGTGGTAGCGTGAATAAGCGCCTAAATTGTTTGCAAGTAAAGTATAATAGGATACTATATTTTTTTAAACCTTTAATATGGCAATCATATGTAGATGTAATGAGGATTGATATACGGTGATCCAAGAAATTAAAACTGAACTGGCGTATCAATTTTCCTTATATTATAATGAATTACATATATATGAAATGAATAAATAAAAACTCAATGTGTATATAACATGATGTGGTAAATCAAATTAATTAGTGGTTTCTTATTATGTATGGAATGAGAAAAGGATAAACTATTCAGGGGTCCTAGTATTCAATTTAAAACCGCCACTAGGACGTAGGTAGGTGAGGGTTATGAGCGGATACTTCCATACTAACTGGAAGGAAGTAATGCAGTGCGATAAAAGCAAATTAAATAGTATTTAAAGAAACATATTGTTTTATATTTTTTTCTATCCAAATATTTATTATAAAGTCATTACATAAAGGTGGCTAATAGGGAGTCTATCAGATTAAGTTAAGAGCAATGTAGTAAAACTGCCGTAGTACAAAGAGGGACAAGAATTCCGCCCGTAACCCGACTTTTAGCTAGCTAACAAAAGGCTCCCACCGTTCTTCGATCTGCTACAGGCTTGTGTACATGGATGCTGTCTTTGCTTAACTGTAATCCGCAGTGTCTGTTTTGATAATCACCAACACAACACTACATTACATTACAACCTTGGCTGTTGAGCTACTGATATCTGTAGTTATCTGTGATAGCTTGGTTAAGTGACGAACATGACCCCAAAGCGAATTATGTCACTGGCTTAAATGACGAAGTACTAGGCAACTAATGTTATCGAATCACTATTTGGCATTGTACAAAGCGAAGTTGATCGCTGACGAAAAAGTGTATTTGCCATTTTAAAAAGACTATCACTTTACTTTTTATTTTTATTATTACATATTACATATTTTATTTATCCATAATATTGACATTTACATTTTACTTAAAATTATTTAATTAAGTGTTCAAGATATTTCTTTTTCAGCTTAATAATAGACTTATATTTACAAAAAAAAAATTTATGTACATATATACAATATTTTGGGAGGGGAAAGTTTGGCAAAACCCCATTTGATTTTTACTTAAAAAATACTTAACTACAGACTAGATTGAACCAAACCGGGACTGCATATAATTAGTTTTTTGTTTTTAATGTTAAAGCTTGATTTCCGATTTATGAAAGGGTATAGGATATGGGTTAATATGTTAACTTTGTTTATTACATAAGGTACTAGCTGACCCCGGTCCGCGTTGCTGGCCCTAAGCAAACATTAGTGTTGTATATGGCATTGGTGGTACAATATGAAAATTGGATTTTGCCCACGAATAAACTAAATATTGCGCCATCTGCCGGACGAACTTAAAACTACACAGAAACACTCCTTACGCCCCATAGAGCATGAATATAAAGTTTGGTCTAAATCGGTGCAGTAGTTCTTGAGTTACGTTGCAAAAGCACAAAAAACTAAATATGGTGCCATCTGCCGGACGAACTTTAAACTACACAAAAACACTCCTTACGCCCCATAGATCATGTATATAAAGTTTGGTCTAAATCGGTGCAGTAGTTCTTGAGTTACGGTGCAAAATCACAAAAAAAAACTAAATATGGCGCCATTTGTCGGACGAACTTCAAACTACGCAGAAACACTCCTCACGCCCCAAAGAGCATGTATATAAGGTTTTGTCAACATCGGTGCAGTAGTTCTTGAGTTACGGTGCAAAAACAAAAAAATAATAAATACTGCGCCATCTGTCGGACGAACTTCAAACTACGCAGAAACAGTCCTCACGCCCCAAAATAAGGTTTTGTCAACATCGGTGCAGTAGTTCTTGAGTTACGGTGCAAAAACACAAAAATAATAAATACTGCGCCATCTGTCGGACGAACTTCAAACTCCACTGAAACTCTCCTTACGCCCCATAGAGTATGTATATAAAGTTTGGTCAAAATCGGTGTAGTAGTTCTTGAGTTACGGTGCAGTAGTTCTTGAGTTACGGGGCAAAAACACAAAAATAATAAATACTGCGCCATCTGTCGGACGAACTTCAAACTACACAGAAACACTCCTCACGCCCCATGGAGCATGTATATAAAGTTTGGTCTAAATCGGTGCAGTAGTTCTTGAGTTACGGTGCAAAAACACAAAAAAACTAAATATGGCGCCATCTGTCGGACAAACTTCAAACTACACAGAAACACTACTTACGCCCTAGAAAGCATGTATATGAAGTTTAGTCAACATCGGTGCAGTAGTTCTTGAGTTACGGTGCAGTAGTTCTTGAGTTACGGAGCAAAAACACAAAAATAATAAATACTGCGCCATCTGTCGGACGAACTTCAAACTACACAGAAAAACTCCTCACGGCCCATAGAGCATGTATAAAAGGTTTGGTCTAAATCGGTGCAGTAGTTCCTGAGTTACGGTGCAAGAACACAAAAAAACTAAATATGGCGCCATCTGTCGGACAAACTTCAAACTACACAGAAACACTACTTACGCCCTAGAAAGCATGTATATGAAGTTTAGTCAACATCGGTGCAGTAGTTCTTGAGTTACGGTGCAGTAGTTCTTGAGTTACGAAGCAAAAACACAAAAATAATAAATACTGCGCCATCTGTCGGACGAACTTCAAACTACACAGAAAAACTCCTCACGGCCCATAGAGCATATATAAAAGGTTTGGTCTAAATCGGTGCAGTAGTTCTTGAGTTACGGTGCAAGAACACAAAAAAACTAAATATGGCGCCATCTGTCGGACAAACTTCAAACTACACAGAAACACTACTTACGCCCTAGAAAGCATGTGTATGAAGTTTAGTCAACATCGGTACAGTAGTTCTTGAGTTACGGTGCAGTAGTTCTTGTGTTACGGAGCAAAACACAAAAATAATAAATACTGCGCCATCTGTCGGACGAACTTCAAACTACACAGAAATACTCCTCACGCACCATAGAGCATGTTTATAAGGTTTGGTCTAAATCGGTATAGTAGTTTTTGAGTTACGGTGCAGTAGTTCTTGAGTTACGGAGCAAAAACACAAAAATAATAAATACTGCGCCATCTGTCGGACGAACTTCAAACTACACAGAAACACTACTCACGCCTCATAGAGCATGTATATAAAGTTTGGTCTAAATCGGTGCAGTAGTTCTTGAGTTACGGTGCAAAAACAAAAAAAACTATATATGGCGCCATCTGTCGGACGAACTTCAAACTACACAGAAACACTTCTTACGCTCCATAGAGCATGTATATGAAGTTTAGTCAACATCGGTGCAGTAGTTCTTGAGTTACGGTGCAGTAGTTCTTGAGTTACGGAGCAAAAACACAAAAATAATAAATACTGCGCCATCTGTCGGACGAACTTCAAACTACACAGAAACACTCCTAACGCCCCATAGAGCATGTATATAAAGTTTGGTCTAAATCGGTGGAGTAGTTCTTGAGTTACGGTGCAAAATCACAAAAACAAACTAAATATGGCGCCATTTGTCGGACGAACTTCAAAATACGCAGAAACTTTCCTCACGCCCCAAAGAGCACGTATATAAGGTTTTGTCAACATCGCTGGAGTAGTTCTTGAGTTACGGTGCAAAAACACAAAAATAATAAATACTGCGCCATCTGTCGGACGAACTTCAAACTACGCAGAAACAGTCCTCACGCCCCAAAATAAGGTTTTGTCAACATCGGTGCAGTAGTTCTTGAGTTACGGTGCAAAAACACAAAAATAATAAATACTGCGCCATCTGTCGGACGAACTTCAAACTACACAGAAACACTCCTCACGCCCCATAGAGCATGTATATAAAGTTTGGTCAAAATCGGTGTAGTAGTTCTTGAGTTACGGTGCAGTAGTTCTTGAGTTACGGAGCAAAAACACAAAAATAATAAATACTGCGCCATCTGTCGGACGAACTTCAAACTACACAGAAACACTCCTCACGCCCCATAGAGCATGTATATAAAGTTTGGTCTAAATCGGTGGAGTAGTTCTTGAGTTACGGTGCAAAATCACAAAAACAAACTAAATATGGCGCCATTTGTCGGACGAACTTCAAAATACGCAGAAATTTTCCTCACGCCCCAAAGAGCATGTATATAAGGTTTTGTCAACATCGGTGCAGTAGTTCTTGAGTTACGGTGCAAAAACACAAAGAAACTAAATATGGCGCTATCTGTCGGACAAACTTCAAACTACACAGAAACACTTCTTACGCCCTAGAAATCATGTGTATGAAGTTTAGTCAACATCGGTGCAGTAGTTCTTGAGTTACGGTGCAGTAGTTCTTGAGTTACGGAGCAAAACACAAAAATAATAAATACTGCGCCATCTGTCGGACGAACTTCAAACTACACAGAAATACTCCTCACGCACCATAGAGCATGTTTATAAAGTTTTGCCAACATCGGTGTAGTAGTTCTTGAGTTACGGTGCAGTAGTTCTTGAGTTACGGAGCAAAAACACAAAAATAATAAATACTGCGCCATCTGTCGGACGAACTTCAAACTACAGAGAAACACTCCTCACGCCTCATAGAGCATGTATATAAAGTTTGGTCTAAATCGGTGCAGTAGTTCTTGAGTTACGGTGCAAAAACAAAAAAAACTATTTATGGCGCCATCTGTCGGACGAACTTCAAAGTACACAGAAACACTTCTTACGCTCCATAGAGCATGTATATAAAGGTTGGTCTAAATCGGTGCAGTAGTTCTTGAGTTACGGTGCAGTAGTTCTTGAGTTACGAGCAAAAACACAAAAATAATAAATACTGCGCCATCTGTCGGACGAACTTCAAACTACACAGAAACATTCCTCACGCCTCATAGAGCATGTATATAAAGTTTGGTCTAAATCGGTGCAGTAGTTCTTGAGTTACGGTGCTAAAACAAACAAAAAACTATATATGGCGCCATCTGTCGGACGAACTTCAAACTACACCGAAACACTCCTTAAGCCCCATAGAGCATGTATATAAAGTTTTGTCAACATCGGTGCAGTAGTTCTTGAGTTACGGTGCAAAAACACAAAATACTAAATATGGCGCCATCTGTCGGACGGCGTTATCGGATTTCAACCAAACTTCATATAAACCATATATGGGCCACAGCCTACGTAGTGTATAAGTTTGGTTGAAATCGCACGACGCGTTTATGAGTAGTTCGGCGACGTACATATACGGACTTATTTTTATATATATAGATATGATCCTTAAACTTAATTTTCGGATCTAACATTACTTTTTGTTCCCAGTGTATAGAATTTTTATTTATTATAACATTGGTCTGTGGTATAAAACAATCTTTTCGTTTTCTAGTGAAATATATTTGCCAATTTAATGTTATTTTCCATTTATTGAAATAGGATATAATACCAGATAATGCTCTATGTAGATTAGCTATTATATCAGCAGCCATAATTTAAGAGCTTAGGATTGCTGTGTCATCAGCGAATATAGACAAAGTACAGTTATTCAATTGGGAAAAATCAGATGTATATCAATTATAAAGGACAGGTGATAGACATTACCCTTGGGGAGAACCAGCCATTATAAAGTGGCTTCCAGAATGATGTGAACCAATGTGAACTTTAAAGCAACGAGCAGTGAGAAAACTGTGAATTATTTTTGTCAAAGCTATTGGGAAATTTAAATTTATTATTTTGAAAATGAGACCATCATGTCAGACTGAATCAAAGGCAGCTTTGACATCCAATAGAACCATGCCAGTTGATTTTTGATGGTTAAAGTTTGTTTTGACTAAATTTCTAATTCTAATCAACGGATGAACTGTGTTGTGTTCTCTGCGTAACCCAAAGTGCTGAGGCGAGATAATATCATGTTCTTGCATAAAATCAGTCAATTTAATTTTAATGACTGTTTCTAAATTTTTACTTACACTCGACAATAGGCTGATTGGGCGGTATGAAGATGCACAATCAGATTTTTTGCCAGGTTTTTTAATTGGGATAGCCTTAGCTTCGTTAAACTTTTATGGAAAATAGCAGAGTTTAAGACAGGAATGTATTATGATTGTTAAAAGTTTAATGCCTTTGTTTGGAAGTGCTTTAAGGCATCTTTTATTAATTACGTCGATGCTGGGTGATTTTCTATTTTTTTTAGTATATCAGAACTCTGTGAACTGCCCAGCAAAAAATTTCAAAAAAGGTAATCGGGATTGGAATCAAGCATTTTTGGTGGAAGGTGTTCCTTGATTACCAACTTAATGATTTTAACAAGGCGTGAGACTAAAATAATCGATTCTTAAGAAGTACTTGCTTTTTTTATTTTGCAACTTGTTCACGTAATCTATTTAATCTAACAAAATTATTCACCTCATTTAGCAACTTGTACATAATTTTTTTAAATTTTAGGTTATGTGATTTGTAAGGGAGTAATAATATTTGGTAATCTGAAAAGTAAGTCATTATATGGCAAGTAGTTCTGATGGTAATGTGTAATTTTTTGCTGGGTGTTTACTAAATACACATCCAATGTATCAACACTCAATTATATATATGATTCCAATGTATCATTTACTAAAGAGTTCGTAATTAGATCACTTAGATAAGATGAAATGGAATGATTGGAAGCAAATGTCTGAGCTAAGACTTCACACTTTTCTTGATTGGTGGTGTACCGAGAAGTGGATTGTTTTAAAATTGGAATGTTGTTAGCCTTCTTCCTTAAAACTTTTGTAAGATTCTAGAACGGCGGAGAGCATTTATCAAGCGTTGACAATAAGTAATCCCAACACTTATTTCTGAATGAATCTATTTCTTCACGAATTCTCAGATTAAATAGCTTCATCTGATAAAAGTCGTTTAGATTCCTGTATCCTTGCCAACCCCGTCAGTAACCATTTCTTCGTTGAATCATATTCTTAGTATAATAAGGCAGATATTTCCCTCTCAATGAAGTATATTTTTTGGGCACAATACAAGCGATTGCACCATTTAAGACATTTTCGAAATTTTCAATATTCTGATCTATGTGTTCATAATTCAAAATATTGTTAATATCCGGTAAATTTAAATTTCTGTTTAAAAATCTGCCGAATTTATTCCACTTTCCATTGTGGAAGTCATATCTGAAAAATTTTGTGTTATTATCATTTATATAATATAGTACAAATTTCATTATTGTATTATATTATAATGAAATTTTGACAGGTAAATGATCCGAACTTAGGTCGTTTATGACTTCCGCTTGGGACGTTATGAGCGGATAATTAGTCAGAAATACATCCAAAGTAGAGCATCGTCTACTAGCGTTTGATGGTATGTGAGTATTATCGCAAGGATATATGATATTAATATTGTATGATTCTAATTTTTCATATAAAATATTTTCCCAGCAATTTGCCCTGTTGACACCTAGCTCAACATATTACTTTATAAAATATAGTTTTTATTTTAACAATAAATTTTGTTTGTCACTGTAAGTCATTTGTTAATATATATTTCAATTATTATTATTAATGCCAAAAGGCAATTTATTGTAACATGAAAAGTAGGTCATTTAATTTCACATTAAACCTATGTCATTGAACTTGCCATTAATCACTTAAATACAAATATGCCAATACAGCCAATTCAAACACAATAATTAAAATTAAGTCAACAAGAAATTTACTCATTGACCAATAGCTGATTAAGCATTGTATTTTTTGTTATTATAAAATTAATTTAAGCATTTTATTATTAAGTTAAAGTAAGCAATTTATTCTTGTTATTATTAATTAATTTAGTATAAAAGCAAGAATTAAAATAAAGAATTTATCAATCTTCTTAAGGCATTTAAAGTGTTTTACTGATTGATCTTTACTACGTTTTTCAAGTTCAAGTGCTTGAAGGACAACCCGGCAAACAAAAATAGTGTCAATACAAGTTTATGTGCTTGGATTGAAATAACTATTGCCAAATCATTCATTGGTGACCCCTAATATTTTCTAAATTCACTGAGATTCCCCCCACCAGTGGTAAGGATCTCTCTAGAATTCTTAGGAAATAAACAAACGCGCAACCACGTATAGAACATCAGCTCAAATATCAACAAAAATACATAACGGTAGCACAGGGCTACTCTGAAAACTCAAATAACAACTAGTAGCACAGGGCTACGCTGAAAAACTCACAAGTACAAACAGTACCACAGGGCTACAATATCTAACTCTTTTACATTAAAAACTCAGCACCCTCCATCAAACGCAATACAAACAATTACTCAAGATGTCATCAGTACAAGAACTTATGAAACAGCAAGAGGCGACTGCAAGCGAGATTGGAAGAGTCATTTCAACCATAAAAAAGGCTCCACTTGACAGAAGAACAGCGGCATTTTACAAGGCAAAACAAGATGAATTAGTTAACCTATGGCAATCGTTCGAAAAGACTGAAAATAAAATTCGGAATGACGCTACCTTATCAGAAGAGGATCCCTATATTACTAAGGACATTTACAAATCCATTGGCGAACAATACAGTTCTACAATTGAACATATTGAATGTCAACTAAAAAAGTGCACGACACCATATACCAAACCTGTACCATCCGTAAGGACACCAGTAACCAACTCAGTCAACCAATATGAAGTAGAGGAAGTACGAACACCAGGACTAGCCAGATTAATAACTGCACGTATGACAGCATTAGCACGTTTGTTACAAGGTTTGGAAACACTAACAGAAGAGCAGCCAAAACAATTTTATGAGCTAAAATCAGAGACTATAAAAAAGTTATGGTCTCAAATCCAAAATTTATATGACGACGTGTGGCAACAAATCGAAGATCCATCAAGCCAAGGCTTACATCCAGATGATTACAACAACCTCGAAGACGCAGTCCACCAACAGCTGGTTAAACTTGCTGTGCTCGCAGATCAACACAAACAACCTATAAACGATGAAACACAATTGGGAAGCAATTCATCCACACTTAGCCCACTGCCTCTTCCAAAGGTTACGATACCGAAATTCAATGGAGACTATATGGGTTGGCAACCATTTTTTGATATGTTCAATGAAATGATTCACAAAAAGGCCATGCCCGCCATACAAAAAATGTGGTTTTTGAAAACTAACACCACAGGTGAGGCCGCTAGGCTAATACAAAACTTATCCTTAACAGAAAGTAACTATGAAACGGCTTGGAAAATACTACAAGACCGCTTCAGCAATCCACGAATATTAACAAATAACATCATAAACAGACTATTGGGCCAACCAAAAATAACTGATAATCCCTCTGCTACAGCCATAAAGGGGTTACATGACACAACACGGGAGTGCATCTCAGCACTAAACAATTTGAATATCAACACATCAACATGGGACCCCATGTTAGTTAATATATTAATCAAAAAACTGGATCAAGGCACACACTTATTATATGAGCAGTCAATACAACTACCAAGATCATTGCCAACATTAGAAGAGCTCTTGGGCTTCCTGGAAGGCAGATTCCAATCATTAGAAGCAGTCGGACGAACGCAAACTACGTCAAAGAGAACTTTAGCTACTGCAACCATTCCCAAGGAAAACAACCATTGCAAACTATGTAGCAATGGAATTCATCAATTATATTATTGCAACAAATTTTTATCGATGTCAGTGCCTAATCGACTGAAGTGGATACAGCAACAAAAACTCTGTGTCAACTGCTTCAAGGGTGACCATATGTCAAAACATTGCACAGCAGGATCCTGTAGAAAATGTAAGAAAAACCACAACACACTTGTACATTTGGAAAGGCATCCACAGGGCACCAACGCCTTAAATTTACCATCGAATAACTCCTCCACTGAAAATAAGGCCTCAACATCAACGGTAGCTTCAGCTCACTGTCCCAGAACAGCGAAGGGTTACGTATTGTTAGCCACAGCTCGGGTAAAAATTACAGGCAATAATGGAAGGTCTGGAGTCTTCAAAGCAATATTAGACTCAGGGTCACAAATCAACATTGTGACTAACCGGCTATTAAATCGTTTATCACTCAAGCCATCGCAGACATCCTTATGCATCGAAGGAATCGGCAGTCAGTCCAGAAATACAAATCAACGCATTAACGTTAATCTTCAGTCTACAACAAGTAGCTACAATACAAGACTAGAAGCCTTTGTTCTTCCCAACATAATTCCGGCCCAACCCTCAACAGAATTCAACTGTATCTCCTGGCCAATCCCAGAAAACATTCAACTCGCCGATCCTGAATTCAACAGCACTGCTAATATTGACGTTTTACTAAGCGCCGAATATTACCTTGAGTTGTTGACCACCGGAAAAATTCACCTCTCACCAGAATTACCAATTTTGAAAAATACAAGGCTGGGTTGGATTGTAAGTGGAAGGATGAGGGAAAACAACAGCAACTCAGCGGTATGCGCAGTATATGGGGAAAACGAAGCAACCACAGACGAACTTGTACAAAGATTCTGGAAACTAGACGAATTCGAGTCAGACAATACTCTCACCGTCGAAGAGAAAAGGTGTGAACTACAGTTCACCCAAACAACCACAAGAAATTCTGAGGGCCGATTTGTAGTTCGGCTTCCCTTTTCAGAAAGCCCAAGCTCCCTAGGAGAGACAAAAAGGTTAGCCTTTTCAAGATTGATGGCTCTAGAAAGGCGTTTATCGATGAACATCGACCTTAAGCAACAATACGTTGACTTTATGAAGCAATATGAAGAATTGGGTCACATGACCCACATAAATAACTCAGAAGTAGTGGGCACTCATTTCTATATTCCACATCACTGCGTAATCAAACCTGAAAATACAACCACCAAGCTTCGAGTGGTGTTTGACGCATCAGCGAAATCTTCAACAGGAATATCTCTCAATGACATATTGTGCGTAGGTCCTCCGACACAAGGAGATCTGTTTGGATTGCTACTACGTTTTCGAATGCCACGATTTGTTTTCTGTACAGATATTGAAAAAATGTATCGTCAAATTCTAGTTCACTCAGCAGACCGTAACATGCAACTAATATATTGGAGAAATAGTCCAAACGAAGCAGTGAAAACCTACAAACTTAACACTGTGACATACGGAACATCTGCAGCTCCTTACCTGGCAACAAAGTGTTTGCAGCAGTTAGCAGACAAAAACATGAAAAATTATCCATTAGGTGCAACAACATTAAGAGATGATTTTTATGTGGATGACGCTATGAGTGGATCTGACAGCCTTACAACAGCAATTGAAAAACAACGACAGTTGACTACCTTGTTACAAGGAGCTGGCTTCAAATTAAGAAAGTGGTGTGCAAATCATTCAAGGCTTCTATCTGGCATTTCTCCTGAAGATATAGAATTGAATCTAGATTTTGATAATCAATCAAAAAAAATTTTGGGGTTAACATGGAATCCCAAGGCGGATATTTTTTGTCTCAGAGCTGAAATTCAAGACAATGATAAAATAACCAAACGGTCTGTAACATCAGATGTAGCACGAGTATTCGATCCGTTAGGAATTGCCGGACCTGTTGTCGTCTCTGCTAAAATATTCATACAACAACTATGGCAATTACGACTTTCATGGGACGAACAGCTGCCAGCAGATCTTACCAACCAATGGGTAATGTTTCGTCAAAATTTAAAATACCTTAACAATATAAGCACCAAAAGGCACATGTTTGATGGGCAGATTTCCAAAGATACACAGATACACACCTTTGTAGATGCTTCTGAAAAGGCGTAAGGTGCCACAGTATACATACGATCCAAACTACAAGATGGCCGACTCGTGGTCAGACTTTTATGTGCCAAATCACGCATTGCCCCTATAAAAAAGGTAACATTACCAAGACTAGAGCTATGCGCAGCACTACTGGGGGCTCAACTTACCACAAGAGTAAAAAGGGAATTAAGAGCTCAAAACATGCCTACATATCTATGGTCAGATTCTGAAATAGTACTGCATTGGATCAATGCAACATCATCGTCTCTTCGTACCTTTGTCGCAAATAGAGTAAGCAAAATTCAAGAACAAACTATAAACATTCAATGGCGACACGTCAGTTCTAAACAAAACCCGGCCGACCTCATCTCAAGAGGTTTAAGTCCAGAAAAATTATCACAAAGTAGTTTTTGGTTTTTTGGGCCAATGTTTTTACACGGCAACGAGTGTCAATGGCCAAAGGAGTTCAACAAAAATCAGAAACCATCCTCCACTGAAGAATTCAAACCGAATTCAGTCAGTGCTCTATCAGCAATTTCAACCTCATTGGAAGACATCATATATAAAATCAACAACCGAAATTCATTCAAGACACTTCAAAGAATAGTAGCATACATGCAGCGCTTCATCCAAAACACCAAATTAGCGAAGAACGAACGACCGACCAGCAATATACTAAGCCCGTTAGAACTAACTTCAGCTAAACATCTTATAGTCAGAGCTATGCAAGTTTCAGATTTTAAAAATGAAATAAGTACATTAAACCAGGGGAAGGAGCTCGATAAGACAAGTCCTATATGTGGATTATCACCCTTTCTTGACGAAAATAACATACTACGGGTTGGTGGAAGATTGAAGGCTGCAAATATCTCATACGAGGCTAAACACCCAATGGTTCTTCCCTACAACGATCCAATTTCAAAATTAATAATGAGAATGTTACACAACGACAATCATCATTGCGGCCCGCAAACTCTATTATCCATCTCCAGGCAACAATTTTGGATAATAAAGGGGAAATCAATTGCCAGAAACACAGTTCAAACCTGTATTCGGTGCACCAGGTCAAAACCAAGGCTAATGCAACAAATTATGGGAGACCTACCTGCCTCCAGAGTGACTCCGACTCGACCATTTATAGTATCAGGCGTCGACTATTGTGGTCCACTGTGGGTCCATTACAAGGTAAGAGGTAAGAGACCTCACAAGGTCTACATCGCAGTTTTTGTATGTTTCTCAACAAGAGCAGTACATTTAGAAGTGGTTACTGACCTCACTACAGAAGCATTTATTGGAGCTCTCAAGAGGTTCGTAGCCCGACGAGGACGTTGCCAAACCATCTATTCAGATAACGCCACGAACTTCGTTGGGGCACGGAACCAGCTCGAAGAACTAGACAACGCCATATTTTCCAAACCTTCACAAGAAGCAATAACTCGATCTTGCAGTAATGACGGAATAGAGTTCAAGTTTATACCTCCTAAGGCACCCCATTTCGGTGGGTTATGGGAGGCAGCTGTTAAGTCAGCCAAACAATTACTTTTACGCAGTATATCAACGGCTTCGCTAACGCACGAAGAGTTAGAAACAATCATCATTGAAATTGAGGCCATTCTGAACTCACGACCTCTGACTCCTTTATCAAGCAACCCAAACGATTTAACAGCTTTAACTCCTGGCCATTTCTTAATCGGGGAACCACTGACGGCACAAGTCGACTCTCAAATGCCTAATCCAACTTGCTCACTGGCAAAAAGATGGAAGCTTGTGTCGCAGCTTAAACACGAGTTTTGGAAAAGATGGTCATTGGAATATTTACACCATCTACAAGAAAAACAGAAATGGAAGACGTCATCTCAAAATGTGGAAGAGGGAAAGCTAGTCATAGTAAAGGAGGACAATCTGCCCGTAATGGAATGGCCACTGGGTAGAATCCTGAAAACTTATAAGGGAACTGATGGCAAGGTCAGAGTGGCAGATATTAAAACAGCCTCCGGAATAAAGAAAAGACCTATTCATAGATTAGCGCCGCTACTGCAGCAGGAAACAAATGAAGTACCTAATCTCACTCGCCCGATAACAATTGAGTGTCCACCATCAGTTGATGAAACAGAGAGTCCACCATCAAAAAAATCTAGGCGTATCTCCACTTCAATGCTACTTACTATAATGACAACAATATTTTTAATTCCAGTAGCAATGAGTAGCAATGTCAAAATAACCAACTTTCATGATAACCCAGGACTATATTTTGAAGGAATTGGAAATGTAAAACTAGTGACAGCTGAATGGAGACTAATGATATACTATGACTTAGCACCATTTACGTCCGAGTTGCAGGCCTTCCAGTCAGGAATAACGACCCTACAACAGCTATGTTCGCCCATTAAACATCAACTAATTTGCAACATTTTGGCAACCAACTTCAATCAAATAAAAACCGAATTGATTCAAGAGAAGGAGCTATTTTCCAGCAGTAGAGTAAAAAGGGGAGCCTTCAACATTATTGGAAATGTTGCACGATCTTTGTTTGGCGTTCTTGATTCCGACTATGCAAATGAAATGTCAAACACCATCAAGAATGCTAAGGAAGAATCAGATTACTTGTTTCAACTGCTTAAAAATCAAACATCTATTATTGACTCAACCATCAACATCATCAAGCAAGACGAACAAAGTACTCAAAAACAGATAACGGATATAATTGACAAGGTCAATGAGCAAGAGAATTCAATATCTAAGCAGGCTGACCAATTCAATCAAATGCAATTAATCTCACTTCTAGCCAACCAGTTGACGTTGACAGCGATAAACTTACAAAGAGTGGAAAGGGAGATTATTGATGTACTAACCGATACCCACATTGGAAAAATTAGTCCACTTTTATTGTCACCAGCTCAACTAAAAAACGAATTAAGGGTAATAAAGGCTCACCTTCCAACACGCCGAACACTTCCAATTGAAGACGACAGTTTAATTCAACTATACAAATTGATGAAGGTCAAAGGAGCAGTAACAAAGAATGAAGTCATTTTCGAAGTAATGTTACCTTTAGTCGACCATCAATTTTTAGAACTCTTTAACATAATTCCGATACCGACCATAAGGGACAACACTTTAATATCAATTCACCCAGAGGAATCATTTCTTGCCATAAACCCCCATAGAGACGAATACATTCCATTCACAACCCATGAGATATCAAACTGTATTACGCCTAAGGATGAGGTATTTATATGCAATAACAAACAGTTCAAACTTAGGAAGAATGAGGGGAGTGATTCCTGCGAAATCAATATTTTCAACAGCCGACAAACAACGAAATGCAAGCTCATTCGACTGGCAGACAATTCCACATGGACACAACTAAGGTTTCCAAATAAATGGATCTTCGCTACCACCACAAAATTAGAGATATCAGCAGTTTGCGGTTCCGAACATACCCAATATACAATAAACGGCACAGGAATAATAGAGATTGAAGCGAGCTGCACACTCAAAGGCACGTTTATCACAATCCAAGGTCTCTTTGGCTTATCGAATACTCTACACACATCATATGCTCAATTGCGGCCCATAGATCATATTAGCACACCGCAAGAAATAAGTAAAATATTCAATACCACCAATAACCAGATTGAAATCCATCAAAAACAACTAAGCGCACTGAAAAGACAACTTGACGACTCAACCTTTGTTCATATACCAGCACTCATCAATTCCAATAGTCTTCACCATCACGCAGTCAGCTATTCTGCGCTTGTAATCTCCATACTATTCGCCATTTTAATCATCAACACATATTTTAAACAGCAAAAGAACAGCAATTCCAAATGCAACCAAACCACCCCTCAGCCAGTTCCACCACCACGAGCCATCAACATCGATGTTGAAGATATCTAAAGTCAACCTTGTAGAACCATCAACCATTGGTCAATGCGGGGGAGAATGTTGACACCTAGCTCAACATATTACTTTATAAAATATAGTTTTTATTTTAACAATAAATTTTGTTTGTCACTGTAAGTCATTTGTTAATATATATTTCAATTATTATTATTAATGCCAAAAGGCAATTTATTGTAACATGAAAAGTAGGTCATTTAATTTCACATTAAACCTATGTCATTGAACTTGCCATTAATCACTTAAATACAAATATGCCAATACAGCCAATTCAAACACAATAATTAAAATTAAGTCAACAAGAAATTTACTCATTGACCAATAGCTGATTAAGCATTGTATTTTTTGTTATTATAAAATTAATTTAAGCATTTTATTATTAAGTTAAAGTAAGCAATTTATTCTTGTTATTATTAATTAATTTAGTATAAAAGCAAGAATTAAAATAAAGAATTTATCAATCTTCTTAAGGCATTTAAAGTGTTTTACTGATTGATCTTTACTACGTTTTTCAAGTTCAAGTGCTTGAAGGACAACCCGGCAAACAAAAATAGTGTCAATACAAGTTTATGTGCTTGGATTGAAATAACTATTGCCAAATCATTCATGCCCTTATACATCCCCAAGAACGGTGTCTGCTGTTAAAGTCACCACCTAAAAGGTACCTTTCGCTACTATTTAGTCTATGAATGTCAGATGCAAATTCTTGTTTCCTAATGCCATCGGATCACGCTGAGCCACCAGGGTAGTTGCTAGAGTAGATGTCAATTGGACCTAAAGTGGTGAAAAATTTGATGCCAATATTCTCAATAACAGATGTGTTAGCAATAGGGAGTAATTGATGAGAGATATTTTTTCTTACAATTATTGCTACACGTCCCCCTCTAGCGCTTATCCTATCGTTCCTATAAATTTTGAATTCATTGTTTCTAATAGATAAGTTTGAATTAAGACCAGTTTAAGACACTAAACAAATATGAATACTCTTTGTAGTTAAAAATTGAAATAATTCTAAATATTTATTTCGAATCCCTCTTGCATTCCAAGTTATTACATTGATTCCATTGTGTTCCATTATGCTAAGAATATGCATGCAAGATTAGTGATGACCTCGAACTAACCCGCCTTATTTTTACAGTTACTAAGATTTGTAATTAACTCCAAAGCTAACTTCTTTATTTCTTCAAGAGAGAATAAGTCATTAGAGTTGTTACTATTGTTACTATTTGTGTTGTTACAGCTGCTGCTGTTGTAAAAAATATCTCTTTGAGCTTGCCATTTACTAGTATTAGTTGTAGGTCTTTGGCGCAGTGTATTAGGGAAACTGTTGATGTAATTTCCGATAGAAAGAACTCCTGCATTAGCAGGAAGCTTGAAGCTTGTTGGGCACGTTGTCTAATATTTAGATAATTTATTTTACCTGCACAGAGCAAACAGTGCCTACTAAATACCTCATAAAATAGAACAAAATTAATAAGAAATCTCTATGGTTGGTTTTCAATAAGGAAATCTTATTGATTTCATAGGGAAAACTTTTTGAAAAAATAAAGAAAAAATCTTCTAGTTTTTATTAGGTTATCTTATTGATTTTTTCAATACAGTTTTCTTCTTGTTTTTACTAGGCGACCTCATAAAAAATTAACTGCGTCTTTATTCTCTGAACTTACGTATTTTCATTTAAATTCTATACCATATACATATGTATGTATGTAGTATATTGTAGATGTTATTTATTTATACATACATACATACATACATACACATTATGTTATATTCTTAACTAACTTACTCACCAAGTATTAAACTAGCAAACTTCTGACTGATAGATAAGCATTCTAACCAATATGCTAACAAGCAGCCTGAATAACCATTGAAATTAGTGTGCAAACATGCTTATACAAAAATGAAAAAGATAAAAAGAAATTGTCTCTATGTTTATTTATAGATATGAAATAACAAGGCACCTCACAAAATCAAGAAGATTTCCTTATTAAAGATATCAATAAGATGCCTTACACATAATCATATAGGAACCTACTAAAATCAAGAAGAAAACCTTACTAAAACAATCAATAAGATATCCTAATAAAACCAAGATGAAAACCTTTTCAAAAAAATCAATAAGGCAACCTAATAAAATCAATAAGAAATCCCTATAGTTTACAAGTTATAAGAAAATCTAATAGAATCAAGAAGTTTTTCTCTATGGATTGTTATTTTGGTGCCAAAAATAACGGAAATTGAGTAAATAAAGTTGTGAATAATAAGATTTCTTCTTGATTTTATGTGGTTTTTTTCTTGATAAAATTAATAAGATTTACCACATAAAAACAATAAGGAATCTCTATGAAAAAATCTTTGCTTCTTTCTGATGGGATACCCCTTAGCCTGAAAACGTTTTATAGAGAAAATCTTCTTGATTCTATGAGGCAGTTTTTTTCTGTGTGGACATTGGTCAAATGTTGATTTGTGGGAGCCACTACAATTTGCACACTTAGGGGTAGATTCTTTGCAATCAGAAGTCTTATGCTGACCAGCGCGGTTTGCACAGAAGGTGTTAACCTTGCAGCGGTTAGAGCCATGGCCAAACATTTGGCATTTATAACATTGAGTTCTGCCTATTGAAATTCCCATTTCTCCCTCAAATAATCATTTACAGAATATTTTTGCTTGAGTTCTGTAATTGTTATTGTTTGTCTTTTAAAGTAAACAACGTAAATTATATATTCCGCATTATATGCGTTCTTTTTTATAAGTATTTTAAAGTCTAAGCATTGTACTACCATATCACTTGGTCTTTTTTTAATGATTGATGGATCGTTTTTATCAAGATGTTACACGCCCCTTATATTTGGGAGAAATTCTCTTCTGTGAAAATAAAGATCTAGTGGACACAAAAAAAAAATACATCGTCAGGTTGGCATGGTCAGATATACGCCCCGACTAGCTTTCTCAGGGCTGGGAAGTTCATTGACCCGTATTTATTTGTTGCGCGTGTAAGCATATAAAAACTGAACCCTCCATGCCGCTTCAACCCAAGAGCTTAGTATGTAAAATCGAAAAAAACCATTACTATAGTACAATGTATGTACTTTGTATGACCAGATGTTTTGCCATACCAGGTACACTTAGCCCTCCCTTATGCCTTTGACAGTGTGAGTACCCTTATGTCACTGTCCCACGATATTGTCCCTCTCACCTCACCTTACCATATCTATCATCCAGCATACCTCAGTTAATCCTTTAGCAATTCATTTTTAAATTTTTATAGCTTTATTTACAGCAAAACATAAAATAAGGATAGGTAATAAGCTAGTAAAATTCATTTGTGCTTATAAACTTATACATTAATTTACATTAAATGGCCATTTGTATACGAAATGTACATGTGTATGTACAAATTTTAAAATACACTGTTTGTGTATATCTTATTTGCTTTTTATATATTTTTTTTTTATTTAAAATTAAATAAAGTTTAAATACCTTACACAGAATTAATTTTTATGTTATTTATTAGTACTGAATTTGCAAATTCAAAAATTAAATAGTGGTTTATCACCAAAGTGCACTATACAAATACATATATTCATGTATATGTATACGTCAAACGAATATACATCAATGTTCACACACATGTGCGTAACGACAACAGTGAAACTTAAATCAGTTTCAAGACTCATAAAGGCAAAAAAAAATTCTGTGTATAACGATATATGTTCAAAAAAAATATTACAAAAGATAATAATTGTACTTAGCTTAAAAGGATACAATTAATCATATAAACTCCCTCTGCATGGAACGACGTTCCTAAATGCTGGCGGCAACAAACTGATGACGGCGGCAGGAAATCGATGACGGCGACAGGAAACTGATGACGGCGGCAAAATTCATTTCGGCGACGTGCTTTGCGTTGTTTTTTTTCCACTGCAATATTATTTGCTCTCATTTATGATTTTTTTTTTTTTTTTTTTTTTTGGTTTTAACGTTTCTTTTTGCTTCTTTAATCACTTGGTATTTTATTGTTTTCTCTATTTATAATTTGCGGAATTTAAGTTTTTTTTTTTTGAGTATAGGTATTTAGTTTCTTTTACTTTTTATTGTCTTCCTACTTTTGTTCATCGTTTCTTATTAGTTCTTCCTTTTCTAGGCTTCCAGTTTTCACTCCTTCATTTGCATTATTTTCTTTACATGTTTTCTTCGAAACTTCACATTTTTTTCCTCTTTCACTGTTGCACTATGTACACTGTTCTTTCTTTTTTTTCAGTTGTTTTTTCTTCTGTCTTTTAAGTTTTGATGGAAATTTTATTTCTTTGCTTTGGCATTCTTTTAAGACTTTATTTGATTTGATTTTGATTTTTTTTTCTTTTCTTAATTCTCGTTTTCGTTAGCTCTGCCTGTTGCTCTATATTAGCGAATCACGATTTTTTCTCCTTTTTTTTTGTGTTCTGCACAGTTACTGCCATTTCTTGTGTTTTTGCATACGGGATTTCAGTTTTTAAATTATTAACGGTTTTCTTTTCCAAATTTGCTTAAAAAAAATTTTTTTTTGTTCTTTTTTTTTTACACCCTTTTTTTTCTCATTTAACAATTTTGCTTTTTATTACATTTGACCGGTATGCCCTTGATGAATACTATTGTTGTTGTTGTTATTTATTTGCTTAAGATTATTTAGGAGCTGCTCGATGTAATATTCTTTTTTCTTTAACTGGGGTTTTCTTCCATTTTATTTTAATTTTAAACACACTTTGATTAATTGCCTATATTTATGTGTATTGCGAAAATTTTACTTTACTGGTTCATATGTACATATGTATGTGGGTATACTTATAATAAACTTTCCATATTTTTCTTGTCCACGTCACAACTTAATTTATATTTTAGACAATTCATATTTTTATTATGATTATAAATATAATATTGTTATTGATATTAGCTATTAACTTTAACGTTTTATTTTTCGGGAATTTTTATATGATTTTAACAAAATAAAAGAAAATATAATGCAAAAATTGTCAAAAAATCAAAAACCGAATTAAAATTTCCTTTGTAGTTTTGACTTTTTCTTTTTGTAAAGCTTCTTCTTTATTTTTCCTCCTTTTTTTCCAAATTGGCACTTAAACATTTTCCCGAACGCAACTTTCTGAACCGTGTATTTCTAGAGCTAAAACCAAACTGTCCTTTTTCCATTTCTATCACTATGCATGTAGCCTTAAATCGTTTTCTTATTTTTTTTCTTCTCTATTTTCGTCACGTAGTCACTGCCACGTAGCATGCTGCTATTGGTCAATCAAATAACGGTACAATCTGCTCATGCAGATGAATGAGAGAAACGAAAAGGAATGTAAAAATTTTAAAGATCATTGACGTGTTGCCAGACGATATTTAGGAATTGTGGTCAACTACAAGAATAATGCAGGGTGCGCGAATTGACAGAACCCTATGTTTATAATGCTAAGAAATATGTTAAGGCATTGATTCAACTATGTTGTTAGAGTAACATTTTAACAATTTTATATTTCCAAATTTATGACTCGTCAATTCCGTAACAAACCTGCTTCGTTTTAGAATTTCAAATCGCAGAACGAACAGGAAAAGGAATTTTTGCGGTCTAACTGAGAATTTTTTCCATAGAGTTGAAAAATATATGATATAGTTGTTCAGAGAATACTGCAACGTGTGGCACGACCCACGAAGCCGGGCAAAAGGAGAAAGGTAGTTACACAGGACAAATGCATTTCAAGGATTAAATAGGTGAACATAATCTATTTTGCAATTAGCAAATCCAATTTATTATTGTTTTAAAACTAAAATCATCAATATATAAAAAACGATAAAATTAACTATGACAGATGCGCTAGGCTCGAATATCAGATGCATGAAATTTCCCGATATAGTGGCCTTGGAGGTCCTCTAGTTCGTATAATGCGCTGCCGAGTTTTTTCCTAACTCTGCATTTTAAGAATTTAGGGTTAAATTTTGCGTTGATTGCCTTCCTGAAATCGCTCTGTGAATGGTTTTTCCTAAAAACTTCCTGCCCTACAATGAAATTTACTGGCCTTGATCTAGTATTATAAGTTTTGCATGCCTTTTCATGAGCAATGTCAAGATTCTTACTGATTTTATCTCGAATGAGCTGGAGTCGATCGCTTTTGAGGACTAATGTGTCATCGGATAGAATGTACAATTTGTCTAAGATAGAATAACTTGTCCCGTTTAGAATCATATTTTGGCCGAAAACTGCGAAGTATGGTGAACATTTTATTGCCGAATGAACATCGCTGCGGAGTGTCTGTAAAATTTTAGGTATGTCCCTATCCCAATTTGTATGGTCTGCCTGATCTCTGAGAAAATAGCGGATCTTTGATATTACTTCTCTGTTTGCCCTTTCTGAGGCATTTGCCTGGGGAGAGTAAAATCCTGTAGTGACGTGTGTAATACCGTACACTGAAAAGAACTCCTCTATTTCCTTAGAGGTGAATTGTCGGGCGTTATCACTATGAATAAATTGTGGAACCCCAAAAGTGCAAAAAATTTCATTTTGAAAGAACTCTATTACATTTGTTGACGTCGCCGTTTTCATTGGCCTCAGAAACAAAAATTTGGTTAGGTGGTCTAATACAATCAAAAGTTGGCAGTTTTTCGATTTCGAGCAAGGATATGGACCCAAGAAATCACAGTATAATCTCTGGAAAGGGCGTGTTGTTACGATTTGTTTTCCCATGGGCGGACGTAGTACTTGATTGGGTGATTTTATGGTCCTACAAACATCACATTGTTTAACGTACGATTTCACGTCATTTACCATTCGCGGCCAGAAGTATTTTTGCCTAATTCTAAAAAGGGCTTTACTAAATCCCCCGTGACATCCCTCTTAATTGTGTCGTGAACTAGGGTTCTAGGTAGCCATAACCTCCAAATTTGCTCCTCTATATTTTCTCCATTCCGGAAATCTACTCGTTTGTAGACATAATTTTCGGACAGACACAAATCGGGGAGCATATTGCCATTCTCTCGAATCTTTTCTCTCAAGTCGTTGTACTCGGTATTGTCAAATTCTGGCGAGGCCATGTCAACATCTGGCGGATTACATTCCAAGTCTAATTCGTCTATGTCAAATCTAGAGAGTGTGTCGGGAACTAAATTCAAAGACCCCTTCCTATGTTCCATCACAAAATTAAAATGTTGGAGTTTCAAACTCCATCTGGCCAACCTTCCGCTTAAATCCTTCTGGTCCAGGAGCCAGCGGAGGCTCGAGTGGTCCGTCACGATTTTAAAAGGGAGTCCCTCGACATACTGCCTGAAACGCTTAACACAAATAACGGCCGCCAAACACTCAAGCTCCGTTACAGAATAATTACGTTGAGCTTTATTCAGTTTTTGTGAAACGAAAGCGATGGGGCGTTCTTTGCCCTCATTGTCTAGCTGGTATAATACACCTCCTACTCCAATACGAGACGCGTCGCATTGTATCACAAATTCCCTACTAAAGTCTGGCTCTGCCAGCACAGGTGCATTCGATAAGGCGGTTTTTAATTTATCAAAAGATTCGAGAGCCTGGGGTGATAGACGAAAAGGTTGGTTTGATTTGCGCAAGCAGTCCGTAATTGGGCCAGCAAGATCAGAAAAGTTATAAATAAAAGCGCGATACCAATTTGCCATGCCAACGAAACGCCTGACCTGCGTAGGTGTTTTTGGAATCGGAAATTCCGCAATAGCTTGGACCTTTTCGGGATCAACTTTTAAATTTCCACCGCCAACACGATAACCGAGATATTTTATTTCTCGTTGGCAGAACTTGCTCTTATGTACATTAATTGTTAGACCTGCAGACTTTAAGCACTTAGAGACTTCGGAAAGCAATTTGAGGTGGGTCTCAAAATCATGGCTACACACAAGTAAGTCATCCAGATAAATGAATACATTTTCTCTCAATTTAGCTGGAATTACTCGGTCCATCAGGCGACTCATCGTCTGCGGACCGTTACAGACACCAAAAGGCATCACCCTGTACTGATATAAGGATCTACCTGGTACTGCGAATGCCGTTTTCTCCTTAGACGTTTCTGACAACTTTATCTGGAAAAATGCGTCTTTCAAATCTATGCCGCTAATATAGTACGTGTCCTTAAGCCGGCTTAGTAGGCCATTTATATGAGGAAGGGGGTACGAATCCTTTTTCGTAAGTGAGTTTAGTTTCCTACAGTCCAGGCACAGTCTGATCTTCCCTGGTTTACGGACCGTCACAATCGGGCTACACCATGGCGAGTTTGACTCTTCGATTACGCCAAGGGCTAACAATCTGTCTATTTCTTCATATACCTCGGCTTGTCTAGGAGGGGAAAGAGGGTAATGCTTTTGTTTGACGGGTATAGCATCCTGCGTGTCAATGTGGTGTTCAAGTGCACCCGAGGCCTAATCTCTCGTAAGAGGGAAATGCTAAAATAACCTCATCGAGACGTAATTTTTGTTCAGGATTTAGATCATGAAATTTTAGTTCAGGTTCGTGAACGATTTCCGCACAAGTTTTTTCTGGGAAAATCTGAGGTGCTAATGCATATGCCCTCCAAAAGTCTACCCCGAGGTAACCCGGTTGAGATAAATTTGGTACTACATAAAATACGATAAATTTTGTGACTCCTTTAAAAGTCACAGGCAAGCTACAGTGCCCCACTACTTCATTTCTTGACCCGTTCGCGGTTAAAATGTTTGACTTAAATTTTTTCAACTCAATGTTGTTCCTATTTATAAAATCCATACTCCCTTTTCCTAAAACGGAGACATTCGCTCCTGAGTCCAATAAGCACAGCAAATCTTCGTCAAGGATTTTAATCGATGCAAAAGGTCTACCATCATCGTGTTCTGAGATACAGGTTGATTCAATTATTTTCCTAAATCCTCTCCTTTTCTGATATCTACGCCTGCATTTCAAAATTGCTTTTGTAATTTTAAAATTGTTGGATTCTCTGTTTTTGGTAAATAAATTCTGTCTATAATCATGCAATGTCAAGTGTGTCGTATCAGGTGTTTGTTTTTCATGAGCTAAGTCCCTCTGTGAAGGCTTAGACTCTGTGATAGAAGTAAATCCAGGGCTTATCTTGAGGGACGAGCGTCCCCTGTCACCCGCTCGCCCCGACGCTTGTTTCCCGTATGAGGACCGCCACATGTAGGTGTGGTTACTCCTCTCTGGCCACATTTGAAACAAAATACATGGCGAGTTTCATCGGGACAATAAATATAGCTATGTCCTAACTGCAGGCAGTTCCAACACTTTATTTTAGAATAATCGTTGTTTACCCAAGTTCTATTTATCTTGAGTGCCTCAACTTGCGGATCTGACTCGTCATCAGAGTTTTCGGGTGTGCTTTCGATTGAAATTTCATTCACCTGGCGCTGTCTGCCAAGGTTATGTGTCTTATTTTCAGAAATAACTTTCTCAGCTTTCCTAGCTAGATCGCGGAATTTGTACAGATCCCTGGAATCCGAAACAAATAGCATTACCTTAAGGTCGGCGTGCACATTCTTTTTAATTATTTCTATCAAAGAGTTATCTGATAATGGATTCGACAATCTTAGATTCCAGCCAACAATAATCGAATGGAAATCATCATAGCTTTCTTTTGGGAATTGCTTACGGGTCGAAATTTTCATCAAAATGTCGTGATCACTTTCTAAATTTCCAAATTCCTTGGAAAGTGCTGACTTTAGCATGGGATAAGTAGCTCTCTGATTTTCTTTGATATAGTCCCAGTAAAAGGTTTCTGCTTTGCCCGTTAGAAATAAGTAAAAATTTGACATAAGGTGCTCCGGCGGACATTGCGTGCGATCAACAAGCGTGTCTACCCTAAATAAAAAATCTGAAACACTTTCTTCACCACTGAACGAAACCTTCCAGTCTTTCAATTTGAAATTTACATAAGAAGAAGCATATGTAGACGCAGTTACCTGGGAGCCCGATGGCTGGATACCAACGCTAGGTGGAGCAGACGTGGCTTGATCATTTCGGGGTGACCTTACAGACTCTCTGAGAGCTGTGAGCTCTCTTCTAAACTCCTCCTGCGTGTTTCTCATGGCTTCTTGGAAATAGGCCATCAGATTTTCTGTCGAAATGACATTGGGTGCCTGTGGCCTCCCTTCCTGTGCAGGATCTTGACCAGTTGCCATTTCTGTCCGAGAATTATTCCCTTGGCTATCTACGGCTGATATGTTTTCTAATGTCTCTGAGTCGCTGTCCGTTGTTGACGTAGCAAGTGCTTCGTAGTTTGGATTTTCCCCAGACTTATCTAATTCGTCCGATGGATACGAAAGGTATGACCGTGAACCAGATGAGGATCTTAGTGCCCTAATACTTGTGCTAGACTGTGAATCTACTGAACTAAGTACACTCAAAGATTGTTTTACTAAGGGAGTTGAGCCTCTCCCTCTACTTTTCGGTTCTGATGTACCACGAGGCGTTACTCGCACTTTGCCTCTTCCTGACAAATCTACCAAATTATGGTTTACTACCGGACGTAACAATTTTTTCTCTGGCTTTACTGCGTTAGCACGATTGTTCGGTTTGTGCATTACGCACAAAAAAAAATAAGAAAACGCAATAGACTCAGCACAAAAAAAAGAAAATGTAAGGCGAGAACAGAAAGTTGTGTACATGCGTGTATGTGGTGCAAGGTTTGATATGTATATTATATATGTATGTCTATATTTTTTTTTAATGCTTACTAAACTCAATGTTAATTAGAATGTAAAGAAAATTTTAAATAGTGTAATTGTTTTGTTTCCTTATCCAGATGGGAAAGGAAAAAAGTAATTTTTTTTTTGCGTGTTTGTTTTATAAGGAAAAAAAATAGTTTCGACGAGGGATGCTGGATGTCGATGTGGCTGCGGGATTAAGGGTACAATATGTGACGATTTACTTACTTTCGAAACGATCTGTATCGCGACTCGCCATCGACGAGGACTTATACCGTTAATATAATTGTTCCTTAGAGTAAGTAAAACATAACTGGAATCCAAATCGCTATCGCCGCGAAACACTGCGACTAGTTGTCATCAGCTCGGTCTTATAGCGAACGATTTCCGATGTTCAATGCTTGATGTTGCTGCATTTGTCAAAATATTGAACAAAATTCATTCCAAACTTCTGCATCGCAAATGATACCAAAACATTTTTCAGAAATCATGACTTATGCAAGAATAATTAAAGAAAAAATTAAGTTACAAAAACGAATTTAGTGCTATTTGAGTTTGCTCTCCTTCCTTGTTTGGCGAATGATGCCAGAATTTGATTTTCCAGGAATCATGACTCAAACGAAGGAATAGAAAACTGACCCAAAAGCGAAATAATAATGGATTAAATTTCCTGTGTGGCTATTCGTTGTGAATGCCATTTTTTCCGTTGGGAGCCATATATGTTACACGCCCCTTATATTTGGGAGAAATTCTCTTCTGTGAAAATAAAGATCTAGTGGACACAAAAAAAAAATACATCGTCAGGTTGGCATGGTCTGATATACGCCCCGACTAGCTTTCTCAGGGCTGGGAAGTTCATTGACCCGTATTTATTTGTTGCGCGTGTAAGCATATAAAAACTAAACCCTCCATGCCGCTTCAACCCAAGAGCTTAGTATGTAAAATCGAAAAAAAACCATTACTATAGTACAATGTATGTACTTTGTATGACCAGATGTTTTGCCATACCAGGTACACTTAGCCCTCCCTTATGCCTTTGACAGTGTGAGTACCCTTATGTCACTGTCCCACGATATTGTCCCTCTCACCTCACCTTACCATATCTATCATCCAGCATACCTCAGTTAATCCTTTAGCAATTCATTTTTAAATTTTTATAGCTTTATTTACAGCAAAACATAAAATAAGGATAGGTAATAAGCTAGTAAAATTCATTTGTGCTTATAAACTTATACATTAATTTACATTAAATGGCCATTTGTATACGAAATGTACATGTGTATGTACAAATTTTAAAATACACTGTTTGTGTATATCTTATTTGCTTTTTATATATTTTTTTTTTTATTTAAAACTAAATAAAGTTTAAATACCTTACACAGAATTAATTTTTATGTTATTTATTAGTACTGAATTTGCAAATTCAAAAATTAAATAGTGGTTTATCACCAAAGTGCACTATACAAATACATATATTCATGTATATGTATACGTCAAACGAATATACATCAATGTTCACACACATGTGCGTAACGGCAACAGTGAAACTTAAATCAGTTTCAAGACTCATAAAGGCAAAAAAAAATTCTGTGTATAACGATATATGTTCAAAAAAAATATTACAAAAGATAATAATTGTACTTAGCTTAAAAGGATACAATTAATCAAATAAACTCCCTCTGCATGGAACGACGTTCCTAAATGCTGGCGGCAACAAACTGATGACGGCGGCAGGAAATCGATGACGGCGACAGGAAACTGATGACGGCGGCAAAATTCATTTCGGCGATGTGCTTTGCGTTGTTTTTTTTCCACTGCAATATTAATTGCTCTCATTTATGATTTTTTTTTTTTTTTTTTTTTTTTGGTTTTAACGTTTCTTTTTGCTTCTTTAATCACTTGGTATTTTATTGTTTTCTCTATTTATAATTTGCGGAATTTAAGTTTTTTTTTTTGAGTATAGGTATTTAGTTTCTTTTACTTTTTATTGTCTTTCTACTTTTGTTCATCGTTTCTTATTAGTTCTTCCTTTTCTAGGCTTCCAGTTTTCACTCCTTCATTTGCATTATTTTCTTTACATGTTTTCTTCGAAACTTCACATTTTTTTCCTCTTTCACTGTTGCACTATGTACACTGTTCTTTCTTTTTTTTCAGTTGTTTTTTCTTCTGTCTTTTAAGTTTTGATGGAAATTTTATTTCTTTGCTTTGGCATTCTTTTAAGACTTTATTTGATTTGATTTTGATTTTTTTTCTTTTCTTAATTCTCGTTTTCGTTAGCTCTGCCTGTTGCTCTATATTAGCGAATCACGATTTTTTCTCCTTTTTTTTTGTGTTCTGCACAGTTACTGCCATTTCTTGTGTTTTTGCATACGGGATTTCAGTTTTTAAATTATTAACGGTTTTCTTTTCCAAATTTGCTTAAAAAAATTTTTTTTTGTTCTTTTTTTTTACACCCTTTTTTTCTCATTTAACAATTTTGCTTTTTATTACATTTGACCGGTATGCCCTTGATGAATACTATTGTTGTTGTTGTTATTTATTTGCTTAAGATTATTTAGGAGCTGCTCGATGTAATATTCTTTTTTCTTTAACTGGGGTTTTCTTCCATTTTATTTTAATTTTAAACACACTTTGATTAATTGCCTATATTTATGTGTATTGCGAAAATTTTACTTTACTGGTTCATATGTACATATGTATGTGGGTATACTTATAATAAACTTTCCATATTTTTCTTGTCCACGTCACAACTTAATTTATATTTTAGACAATTCATATTTTTATTATGATTATAAATATAATATTGTTATTGATATTAGCTATTAACTTTAACGTTTTATTTTTCGGGAATTTTTATATGATTTTAACAAAATAAAAGAAAATATAATGCAAAAATTGTCAAAAAATCAAAAACCGAATTAAAATTTCCTTTGTAGTTTTGACTTTTTCTTTTTGTAAAGCTTCTTCTTTTTTTTTCCTCCTTTTTTTCCAAATTGGCACTAAACATTTTCCCGAACGCAACTTTCTGAACCGTGTATTTCTAGAGCTAAAACCAAACTGTGTTTTTTCCATTTCTATCACTATGCATGTAGCCTTAAATCGTTTTCTTATTTTTTTCTTCTCTATTTTCGTCACGTAGTTACTGCCACGTAGCATGTTGCTATTGGTCAATCAAATAACGGTACAATCTGCTCATGCAGATGAATGAGAGAAACGAAAAGGAATGTAAAAATTTTAAAGATCATTGACGTGTTGCCAGACGATATTTAGGAATTGTGGTCAACTACAAGAATAATGCAGGGTGCGCGAATTGACAGAACCCTATGTTTATAATGCTAAGAAATATGTTAAGGCATTGATTCAACTATGTTGTTAGAGTAAAATTTTAACAATTTTATATTTCCAAATTTATGACTCGTCAATTCCGTAACAAAGACGGAATAGAAGAGCTTTGTAAGGCTTTTCATCTTTGCTGGCATAACTGAAGAACTCGGTTTTGTCAGTGAGAACACTGCAGATGGTTTGATAATCACTTTTAGACTTCAAAAATAATTATAGACCAATTGAAATTTTTCTTATTTTTCATCATCATCAATTTTATCAACTTCAATAGTTTGAAGAGGGAAGAAGTAATTGTAATTTTTTTATGCACTAGGTGCATTAATTGTTCCTGGTTTCTTATTCATATTATTAACAATAACTGCGTTAACATTGTCACTTGAAAGTGTACGTTTGATTTTGTTTGTGTAAATTGTCTTGCATGAAACAGTTTTTATTTTTTTGTTTTGTTTTGAATCATAAAATAAATTGTATTATTTAATAACACAATAACAAGTATAAAGATAGAATGTCGATGAGAGTAATTGATTACACGTTTCTTCACAACAAGTGATCGAACTCACAGTATGACTAACATCAGATTTTTTATCTTTATTGTTTTCATTACGAGCAGCAGAACTCACAGTAAAATAGACATTTCTGCCGTTACAACTCACTTCATAGTTTTTTTCTTTTCAAGTACTCATATCAGTGTGCGCACTTAATTTTTTTTTAATTCGGTAGAATCGACAAAAAAAATTGGTAGATTTGAATGAAATTCGGTAGAAAATTCAAAGAAACATTAAAAATAAAATTTCAAAGAAACATAAAAAACAACAAAATATATGTACTTATATGTAAAGAGTAAGTGTAAGGAGTATCAAACTAAAAAGCTTCCAAAAGCGCATTTAAAACTTCACATGTGATTGGAAATTAAACTGCCATAAACAATGAAGCATTTCCAATAAAAAAAGTGTCATCCCCAGTTATTTGCCCTTACCCTTTATATAGATACGCTATGCATACATAAAATAATAAACATAAATAACAGGAATTCAGTTTTTGTACATAGGTCTTATAAAGCTACTAAAATAACTTTTATTTAAAAAATATTTGCTACTACAAAGATTATATGTAAGCTTCATTTATGAATTTAAACTTTTGCGCAAAAATTATTAAATCATTGGGAGGAATAAATATTTCAACCCCAAGGACAATTCTATGTTCTGTTTTAATGATTTTCATGGTAGAGAATTACCGCTGTGCGGCCGCACTGCTATGTGGCAAAATATCAAATTTACACATAGGTTAGGTTAGGTTAGCAGGCTGCTAGTGAAGAATGAAAATATAGGAGTCTCACTTGGGTCCAATACGATGATCCCTTTGTGCTGCCTGTAAGTTGAAAGTATAAGAATAAGGGGGAGACCGGGAGTATATAGATGGAGAGGATATAGATGGAGAGTTTTTGTACAATAAGAGAGAGTAGAGTAGAGAAGAAGTGAAGAAGTGGGACAAGGAGAGGGTCTAGACATACACATGCCGTGAGGGCTAGCGGCCATACCAACCGTTGCTCCTAATGTATAGATTTAGGTTTCTAAGTCCTATTTCCAATAGCTCGGACAAGCTATTGAAAGATATTCTGCCAAGGAAGTGCAGACGGAGATCCTCCAAAGCAGGACAGAAGCAGAGTAGATGCGAAATGCTTTCCTCCTCTTCCTCATCATTGCAGCTGTAACAGTAATCATTATACGGGAGACCCATAAGTTTAGCGTGGGTTCCGAAAGTACAGTGGCCTGTAAGTGTGGCCAAGAGATTCCTCAGATGCTTTCTGGTAAAGCTAATGAGGTTTCTGGTTCTTTTAGTATCTAGACGAGGCCAAAGGGTTCTCGATATGCGCAATCTTTCCTGAGCTAAATTAAGAAAGGCAGTATCGAAGCATCTCCAGCGAGACGACAGAGGGAGCCCACAGAGATTGTCAATATCGACTTCCCCGAGTAGGGTTCCTCTCTTTGCTAGTTCATCCGCAACTATATTGCCTGAATTGGTTCCGTGTCTACGCACCCAGTATAGTGTGATGGTTGAGTGCTGCGCCAGTTCATCCAGGACTGTGCGGCATTCTTGGACAAGTAATGATGTAGAATATACACCTCCAAGGGTTTTGATTGCGGTTTGCCTGTCCGTTATTATCTGGATATTACTATTGTGTATCCGATAATAACTCAACCAGTGTGTTGCTCTTTTTATGGCGGTTATTTCTGCCTGTAATATGCTACATTCGTCTGGGAGTCTGAAGGATATTTCAATTCCAAAATCTGGAATATATATCCCCCCTCCAACTTTTCCCCTCCGTATAGAGCCGTCCGTGAAAACCTGCATGGCTCTGTTCACTGGGGAGAACCCTTCTGTCAAAGAAATATTGAAATTCCTATTGAAGTAGGGTTTGGGAGTGCAGTAGTCAATGAGTTTAGGTATATTGTTTGCTGAATTTAAGATGCTAGCGTGACTTCATGGTCTATAGTTCCATACGCCTGTAGTGTTCAGCCTAACGGCCGTATGTAGGGCCAGTTTTCTAGCCATTAAGTCCACAGGAAGCCAACAAAGCAAAGAGAAGAGTGCCTTTGTTGGCGTGGATCTAAGGGCACCTGTTATCATAAGTGCCGCTTTGCGGAGAAGACCTTCTATACGGGTCTGGTTTCCCGCTGATTCTAGTGCTTTCCACCAGACCGAGACTCCATAAAAAACGATAGGTTTTATGACCATCTCTAGTATCCAACCGACTCCTTTGGGGTTAATTCCCCAAGTAGAGCCAATTGCTTTCCTACAGATGTACATTGCCATAGTGGCTTTCTCTATTCCCACCTGAAGATTTTCCCTCCAGGAGAGTTTACTATCTAGAACAACACCTAGTTATTTGGCACTTTTCGACATGGTAAGTGCTGTACAATTCAATGCCGGGGGAATGAATTGTGGAACTTTGTATCTCCTGGTGAAAAGTACTAGTTTCATTTTGGTCGGGTTGACACTCAGGCCGCTACTAGAGCACCAAGCATTAACCTCATTTAGTGCTGTTTCTAGCCTTTGTGATATCGTATCTAAGTGAAATCCTGATATTGCTATCGCTACATCATCTGCGTATGCAACGGTTTTAATGCTCAAGGATTCCAATTTTCTAAGCAGATTATTGATTGTCACATTCCACAGTAGTGGCGACAGCACACCACCCTGAGGTGTACCTCTGTGGGCCTGCCTTGTGATGGTGGCTGCTCCCATGGTGGAAGTGATGGTTCTGCATAGAAGCAGATTTTCAATGAGCCGATAAATCCCTCGGTCAATCCCCAGCTCTCTGAGAGACTGAATGGTTACCGTTGGATCAATGTTATCAAAGGCACCTTCAATATCCATGAAGGCTGCCAAGGTATAGTTTTTATGCTCGAGTGATTTCTCTATGTAACCTTCAAGCAAATGTAAAGCGGTCTCCTCCGATTTGCCCTTAGTGTAAGCGTGTTGAGAGACTGAGATTAGAGAGTTGTTTATGGAAGTTCTAATGTGAACATCCAACAATCTCTCAAGGGTTTTTAGAAGGAAGGAAGTTAAGCTGATGGGTCTAAAATCCTTCGCTTTAGTATGTGATGCTTTTCCTCCTTTGGGAATAAAGATCACTTTACTTCTAGTCCATGCAATTGGAATATATGACCATACGAAACAGGCCTTATATATGGTAAGTAACCATGGGATTAAAAGTTCTACGTTATGTTGTAGATCCGCTGGAATAATACCATCCGGTCCTGGTGATTTGAATGGATGGAAGCTTTTAATTGCCCATTTAAATTTCTCCGCCGTTAAGTCGATGGATATATGTGATTGAGCATGAAAGGGATACGCCCGTGGCATATCGCTACAACGTTGACATCCCGGAAAATGGGTGTCCATTAGAATCTTTAAGGAATCAATACTGTTAGTGGTCCAGTTTCCATCATTATTTTGGATGTAGCTGGGTATCGGTGGCTTTTTCGCAAGGATTTTACGCATTCTGCTAGTCTCGTAGTAAGTTTCAACATTACTGCAGAATTCTCTCCAAGTTTTGCATTTTGCGTTCCTGACTTCATTCTTGAATTTATTTAATGTAGCCAGTTTCCTGTCCATTTTGCTTCATTGAAAAGTCTCTTGCAGTTTTTCCTAGTTTCTGCTATTTCTCCAGACCACCAAGGTAACCTTCTTATCGGGCGCTGTACAGATGCCCTACAGGATGAGCTTTGAACGCATTTGTTATCATGTCCACGGCTAAATCAATATCTGCAGCCCCCTCTATATTTGGTGGACGTGCAATTAAGTCGGTTAGGATTTGGTTTTCCATCACCCAGTCCGTCTTCCGTCTATTAACATATAATGTCGAATGCCTATTTGATATGCTGACTGTGAATAACAAATAGCGATGATCAGAGAATGAGCAGTCTGAAGAGACCCTCCATTCACGTATCAAATGAGCGTGTCTCCCACTGACCAGAGTTATGTCTAACACCTCCTGTCTGTTGGAGACTATGAAAGTGGGTTCTGAACCCTGATTCGATACTACTAGGTTATTTTCCATAATAAAATCAAAAATACACTCACCCCTTTCATTATTACCTGAGCTTCCCCAGATTCGTATCTTCATTGCTAAAATTAGATAGAATGAAGATATTTAAGTTGGTTTTAACCATAATACAGGATTTAATCTTTTTGTTATTGTTACCTGAACGGTTTACATACAATAATTTGTACCCTTTTGCTCCAAGTCCAAGTATTTTGCCGTTGACAGTCCGCGGTTCTTAGATAAGCGTCATATCGACTCATCCCTCAACAAGTCGGTTGGTTAATGCCACTGAGGCTGATTTCGAGTGATAAAGATTAATTTGTATTATGTTCGCCATCCTCAGATATCTGGGACAGAAGAGCGTTTTCATCGTCCACGAAGTCGAGTCTATTGAGGAGGTCCTCAATCAGACAAGAGTCTGTTTGGGAACATCCCGAAGCGACTGAGTTCGCCGGTTCAACTATGGCCTCCGAATTGGCATTAGCTTCTTTACCAATCTCTAGCCCTTGCGACCCCTCGTCACCCCGGTAGATGCGTAGTCTGATGCCCATAAAACCGTAGTACACCAGACCTTGCCTCTCCCGGAGTAGGGACAACGTCTCCTTATTAAGGACCACGATCGCCTTCCTACGGGCACCAACCGGTTCGTAAACCTTTACTACCTTCCAGTCATTGGTTGGTAGGTCCGGGTTTCCTTTCCGGAAGATGTCCAGGATCTTCGCTGGGTCATGTGGTTCCGCCGGAATGATAGCAATTGCTCTCGGCCTGCGAGGTATCTCACTGACCGAAAAAATGATTTTTTTTTTTGGGAAATTGACAGTATGGCACAATATTATTTTCTGTGGGAGTAGGTATATGGTGTTTTTAACACCTTAGTATGAATCTTTTCATTTGTTTAAGATTTTTAAATATGAAATTACATACAGTCATTCATAGATAATTCTAACTGTATTTTCCGCAGCCAAATTTGATAAAAGTACATAATTTTAAAAGGTGAAATACCAAAGTATTCCAATGATTAGGAGAGACGACAAAAGTGGGTTCAGATGGATGCAGATACCAAAAAACCCATTCGTGTTTTCTGCAATCAGTTGCTTATCTGCGAATGAATCATTGAATGTCATGTTAAAACAGCCACACACGTGGCCAATTCCAAAAAAAAACAAATGGTGAGGACAACCAATATAATTATTTAATTTTTCTCGATGCGAGAACTTCTCACAAGTTACAGAAATGGCGTACAGGAATCTAATTTTTATCAAAACTTTATATAGTTAAATAAATTTTTTGAATTATGCTGGTTTTTAAGTAAATAAGTGATATGAACCATGTCCCAAAAATTATAAACAAATGTATTTATGTATTCTTTAATTTTTTGTATATCCTAAGAACTGGGGTCAATTACCGCGTTCGATATCGAACGAAATTTCCATTTATTTTCTGTTGGAATTTCGATTGATATCAAATGCAGCAATTTGACTACTGTTTTATTATTAACATAGATTTTATTTATCTATTTTATATAATAGCTATCTATACTACGTTTATACTGGTCTTATTTGCAAATGGAAGTATATATGAAAACTGAGTCAAATCAGCAATTATAAAACTAAAAATTAGTTTTTCTATATACAGCAATAATTGTTCTCGTGAATTAGTAAGTTAAAATTTTTACTTGCAAATAACACGTGCGTATATACGTAGTATATGACTTCTCATAAAATTAATGTTTTTGTACTTCTTAAGGTAGGATCGCATGATTGCCGCAAATACACCAATCTGATCCCGATTTTTATTGTGCTGAATTGGTGCACAAAAATAAAATTGTACCCATCAAATACGTTGCAGTCACATGATTGCCACATTTATTAAAAATTTGATTGCCGCAGATTGACGAAGAATGAATTAGTGGCAAAAGTTACCACAGCCCAGTCATACGATTGTTTTAACTTGCGGCAACACAAATAAAAAGTTAGTTTGGTAATTTTTAGTTTGTTTTTTTTACTTGCAAATGGTTTTGTTTTAAAAAGAAATAATTTTTCTTCTGCTTTTATTTTGTACGTGTAAATGGTTTATTCATTTAAAAGAAATAAATCTATTTTTTATATTTTGTGATCATTAAATATACAATGCAGAGGCTCCCAGTTCCATGTTAACGTTTCCAAGAAGTTAAAATTACATATAAAGTAAGTTTAAGTTTCAGTACTTATGAAAACACTTGGAACACACGAAAAAGTAAGTTCGTTTAAGAAATTGTCGCGTATTGGCTACTTTTATTGCCGCTCGAGAACACAATAAATATTAGAGCATTTTTTAAATTTTTATTGGGGCATGGCTGTCTATCAGAGTTGCATTTGATTGCGGCAAATCAACACAATATTGTTCTCGATTGTCGTATGGGCCAATATATTGTGAAATCACACGATTGATATATATATATTGGCCCAATAACACTGTACAACAGTCAAAATAGCCTTTCGATAAAAGTATGCGGACTATATGGATTTCGATGCGTTAAATTCAAATCTGCTGTCAGTTTTTCTCTATCACGTAGAAATTTTTTTTTATGGGCGTGGCTAATTTTGGCCCCTAAATTAGTCGGCCATACTAATATATTTTACTATAACTCGAAAACCACTATTTCGATTTTAATAAGTAATAAACCAAAAGACGCGCCACAAAATTTTGTTAAAAAATATTTCTAATCATTTTTACCTATCTTTTATGGTTTGGGAGTTATTCAGAATTTAAAAGAGAAAAAAGTTTTTTTTATGCAAAAATCGCGTAATTTTTTTACATGAAAATTGCAATAAAAAAATCGGAAACTCAAAACGTGAAAATCCAGCAATAAATCCTCATATATTATAATAAATTTCATATATTAGTCCATATATCATATAAAACGTGAAAATCCAGCAATAAATCCTCATATATTATAATAAATTTCATATATTAGTCCATATATCAATTCATATATAATACTTTTGCAATGTATAATCCTATACATGAATTCATATACATTCATATATATTTACTAGCTAACCCCGCAAACGTTGTCCTTCTATCAATTATTTTTTTTTTAACTACAAATTACTCCACACTGTGGTCACTTGTTGGGTCAAAAATAAAACGAAAACCTACCGGGTATTCAACAGAACCTGTGTTGGAAATTTCAGCTCCACAGCTCTTATAGTTCGAGAGATCATGCGTTAGGAACAAACACGCACTACGATTTTATATATATAAATATATGTAACATACATATTTTTTTTAGCTGGGTAGAGATTTAACTTATGTGAAAGCTTCTATAGATCTCTCCTCCGATCACTCTCCCACGATCGTTACAATTAACTTACCTTACCCATATATGAAGATATTCAATCGTGTTATTTGGCTGGGCTCAGAAAATATCTCCGTAGTCATTGTACGGAAAACATTACGATAAGAACATCCAAGGAAATTTAATTTAACATTGCCAATCTTATCAAAAATATTAAGCAGGCTGCTGAACATGCCACTGCCTCCCATCCGCAGACTGGGTTTAATAGAATTTTTTCTACGGATATTGAACGTCTCCTATGTAAAAGCTTAAAAGCCCGTTGAGTTTAAACCACCTCTGGGCAAGAAGCGTTACTGAAAAAGGTAAAATATTTGCTGAGCATTTAAAATCCGTATTTACCCCAAACACATGTACTGGTGTTGTTGATTTGCCGAGTATAGTTGTTGCACCCCCTCGATGCATAAAATTTAAGACGCCTGATTGATGGGCTTAACAACCAGATGCTGATTAAGTTGCCTGGTATTGCAATTAGTATCCCGTTATTCAGTTTTAATGCCATTTTATGACTGGAGCATTATCGACACAGCTGAAGCCTGCCAAGGTTAACAGGATTCTAAAGCCAGGTAAAACCTTACCAAGGCTGATAATAAGTTTACTGTCAACAATTTCAAAGCTCTTCGAAAATCTACTCATGATGTTAAGTGGAATGGGCCATCAATTCCTTTAAACCATATAAATCACCAGGACCAGAAGGTATTTTCCCGGCCTTACTACAGTGTGGTAAACAGAGGATAATTCTCTGGCTAGTAGGAATATTTAGGGGATGCCTAAGACTGAATTCTGTATCAAAGTCATGGAGGATAGCTAAGGTTGTATTCATACCAAAGGCAGGTAGGAGCAACAATATGTATCCAAAAAACTTTAGGCCTATCAGTTTGACATCCTTTCTACTGAAAACGTTAAAGAGAATTTTGGATATACACATCAAAGAATTTGTGCATCCAAATATTCTGTCCTCCAACCAACATGCATACACAAAGGGCAAATCGGTTGAAACAGCACTTCATAATCACCTAATTCACACGTTGATTTTTCAATGATTTTTTGAAACACGATTTTTGTAGTTTGTAGGCGAACGGTATAGAAAAGCAAAGGGAGTAAAAAAAATCACATTTTCCGTTTTCCGAGTTTTTTTTTCAAATTTTCTTTACACATATTTTAATTTTTGGTATGTTGCTTTATTTTATTTTTTCATTCAATGCGACAACAGCTTTTTATAATAGAAAACAGTGTTACCTGTAGGTTATTTTGTCGCTAATATAGGAGTATAGGGAATATCGGACAAATATTTTATTTTTGCCAAAACGTTTCTTTATTTATAAGTATTAATAATACTTTGACAAAACGTCGGTAGTTTTTATAATCAGATTGCATTTTTTGTGTATAAATATAAAAAGAACTATACTTAAAATATATTTTAGCTCATAAACCGTTTCAAAATTTGTTGTTGCTCGAAATTACACAGACTTTTATCTAATGGCAGGCACCTCAGGAAATAGAATATGGGCATCAATTAAACAATAAGGGTACCCCTGTGGCTGAGTGGCAGCGATGCTAGCCTCTCAGTCCAGAGGTCGTGGGTTCGATTCCCACCATAGACCTTGGGTGTTTTCCGCAGACAAGCTAATAGCTTTGCGGGTTGTGTTTGTTCTCTTAAAAAAAAATTAATAATTAAAGAAATTACACTTACATCTATCTATCTTAAATCTTAATAAACTCCATTAATGGAGAAATCTCAAATGCAGCTTTATGTTAAATTTGTATTATATATAAGATAATTTCTGAAAATCTGTAGATAAGTATTCATTAATTTCGAACGCAGAAGTAGTCACTTTAAATAATTCAATACACAAGAACTACATATGTATGTCAAAATAATGACTTATATGTTTTTAATTAATCTCTTTTTAAATTAAAATTAATGAAATTTGTAGATTTTCGTATGGGAACATTTTTTTAACATGTAGGGGAAATGGATTTTTTAAAATCAACTGGCAACACTAATACCATTTTTGAAGGAAAAAAATCAAAACTAGAAACATGGAAAAATCATCGTATGAATGTACAATGTTTTTGGAAGCAACTTTTAAAGTAGGGATGTAACGAATACCAGTTTAGCGAATGCGAAAACGAATAATACATTTTAATTTTTGCGAAAGCGAATGCGAAAGCAAATGCAAATATTACAATACGTTAAAAAATCACATGAAAATAAATTTGTCTAAGAACATGAAGTTGTGTTGTATAGATAGATCCACTTGAGTCTTGAATTCAGCAAATATTTATTCAAAATTGTTAAACTGAAAGATATATGAAATCATATTAAAATAAGTATAGATAATAATAAAAAATACATTTACAAAATGTTAGGCAATCAACCCATTCGTACTTTGGCCTTAAGACCTTGTACTAAGTTCAACATTTCCTGTAAAATGCTACCAAAATACATATCATGAAAAAATTTGCAGAAGTAGTGCTCTGTTCATCTTGGGAAAAACATGAAATATATCTTCAAAATTTTAAGTTTTCATGCGAAATAATATGAGTGGCACTTGTTTCGCAAAAAATGTACAACAAAGGATTAGTTAATATTTTTGCATTTCAAATTTTTTGTACGAAGTAATGAATGATGCTTACCACTTTTAACAGAATAGTCTTAAGTAGAAATCAAACACTGCCGTTTCTTTTACAAAAGTATTAGTATTCGCTTTAAATATTCGCATACATTTTAGCGAATGCAAATGCGAAGGCAAATAGCAAAAGTTTTTTTTTTTTTTTTGTCATGTATATATTTATTTATTGTATCTTCAAAAATGAACTAACAATAAGTAATCAAATCTTAAATCTAAATATAATTATTAGGCCCGACCAGTATCGGACATAAACTTAGTGATAGTTATAATTAATACATAAGTAGTGATAATCAAAAAGGAAAAAAAAAGAAGTATTAAGCAGTCCCATCTGGAGTGTTGAGTATAAGAGCCCTTGTATCCCTCTTTTTTAAGCGGATGTGTCCAGTAAAGCTCAAAATATTACGGGCAAGCAGATTAGGATGTGACTCGAGTTTAGTTAAATATTTGCCTGCGTATTTTGCAATTTCTTCACTCACTAGTGGCATATTTAAATCACGATGAATATTTGAATTTTTAACGTACCATGGAGCAGATGTTATCAAACGTAAAATTTTGTTTTGCCTTCGTTGGATTCTCTCGACATTTGAAGCTGAAGCAGTGCCCCACAGCTGAATTCCATAGCACCATATTGGCTTCAAAAGCGACTTGTATATCAAAAGTTTGCAGTCTAGGCTGAGTGTTGAATTTCTGCCAATTAACCAATATATTTGAGTCAATTTAAGTTTCATTTGGGTTAACTTAGAGTCAATATGATATTTCCAAGCCTTCGATCAAGGTGTATGCCAAGGTATTTGACTTGAGAATGTTGAGGAATATTTTGATTGTTGATTCGAATGGGGGAACAGGTATCTTTTCTTAGGGTAAACGTTATATGAACACACTTTTGTTCATTGACTTTAATTCTCCATAAGTTCAACCATATTTCAAGCTGGGTAATGTGTGCTTGGAGATTGCGGGATGCCTCATCAGGATTTTTGTGAATACTCAAACAGGCTGTATCATCGGCAAATGTAGAAGTGTGGATGTTATTGCTCACAGGCATATCACAAGTATATATTAGATACAAGACTGGCCCCAGAATACTACCCTGTGGCACACCAGAAGATATAGATTCGGGTACACTCATGAAGTCTCCTTCCACAACAGTAAACTTTCTATCGAGAATATAACTTTCCAAAAGCTTTTGTATATTTATTGGTAGGTATGTCTTCAATTTTAAAACTAGGCCTTTGTGCCATACTTTGTCAAATGCCTGAGAAACATCAATAAAAAGAGCAGAACAATACTTTTTTTCTTCAAATGTCCTCCTTACAACTTGAACCAATCTATGCGTTTGCTCAATAGTGCTATGCTGACTTCTAAAGCCAAATTGATGGTCCGGGATGCACCCACTATCAGCTAAAATTGTGGACAATTTAGTCATGAGCAGCTTTTCGAAAAGCTTTGAAATTGTTGATAGTAAGCTTATAGGCCTATATGACTCAGCCTTGGTAAGATCTTTGCCTGGCCTTGGAATCATTTTAATCTTGCCAAGTTTCCAGTTATGTGGAAAATACTGCATTCGTAAAATTGCATTAAAAATATATCGCAAGATTCTTATTGCAATATGAAGCAAGTTCATCAGCATCTTGTTACTAATGCCATCAATACCTGGAGCTTTCTTAGGGTCGAGTTCAGCAACTATTTTTTGTAGTTCACGCATCTTAAACCTTAAGGGACGAGGGGGTAGAGATACTACACTCGGTAATCCGGCAGCACCCGTACATGAATTGGGAGTGAATACAAATTTTAAATGCTCAGAAAATAAGTTACCTTTCTCACTATCGCTCCTTGCCCAGCCTCCGGTCGAAGTACGCAGTGGTGACTTGAGATCAACGGGTCTTTTAAGATTTCTAGTAGCGCGCCATAAAGAGTAATTAGATGTTGACGTTACATCAAGACCTTCTAAATACTTTTCCAGTAATGCAGTCTTTTCCAACGATAGCAGCTCTTTGAGTCGTTTAGTACATTCTTTAAGTCTGATTTTATTTAGGGGTGATCGGTGTTGTTGCCATTCTCTCCTAGCTCTCCTTTTTCACATACAAGACGTTCAATTTCCGTAGAATAAATTCTATTAAAGCCAGTCTGCGGATAGGAAGTAGTGGCATGTTCAGCAGCCTGTTTAATATATTCGGTAAGATTGGCAATATTAAATTCAATATCATCAGGTGATCTAAGCTGAATGTTTTCTACGCAGTGACTATTAATATATTTTTTGAATCGTAGCCAGTTGACCCTATTAATCGTTTTCGCATATGAGTTAGTTAAATCAGTCCTTAGTGGGTTGAAAATTGTAACTATTGTGGGAGAGTGATCGGAGGACAGATCTAGAGAGCCCTCTACGTGAATTAAGTCCCTATGGATATTTTTCGTGACGCCAAAATCTATAACATCTGGAATTTTTCTTACGTCAGTAGGCCAATAAGTAGGCTCCCCACTCGAAATGACATCTAAGCCCATTTTTGAAATTGTAGTAAACAACGCTCTACCTCTAGGTGTAACAAGACGCGAGCCCCAGTACGTATGTTTTGCATTGTAGTCACCAGCTGCCACGAAACAAGATCCAAGCGATTTGTAGAACTTCTCATACTGATCTTCGGTAACTGAAAATCTGGGAGGTGAGTAAATTGAAGATATCACGAAATTCGCACAAAAATTTTCTACGAAAATATTCGTAGCTTGCATATATTCTTCACTAACGTTCTCAAGGATATAGTGCTTGAGTCTGGACTTAATTAGAATTGCTGATCCACCGCATGCTCTCCCTCTCGGGTCCTTTGAATCATATAGAGTGTAACCATTTATTTTAAAGCAGCTTCTCGAAGTCAAGTGAGTCTCAGAGATCAACATTATATCAATATTTTTTTCCATGAGGAAGTGCTCAAGTTCGTTTTTATGTTGGCGAATGCCGTTTGCGTTCCAGAAACATAGTTTTAACGTGTTCATGGTTTGTTGACTAATGCTTGAAGCAGAGTATTCTGCATTCTCAGCATTTCTTGCATCATGCTAGTCATATTTGTTGTAAAGTTGTTTATAGTTAGCAGCAGATTCTCAATAGTAGCTTCAAGACGACTAAAGTTAAAGCTAGAGTTTGCATTCGTTGAATTACTTGGCGGTGGAACATTTTGTGTGGGAATAGAACTAGTCATAGCAGCATCGGCATACGATACACGTGAATTAACTAGTTGGCTAGTTTGAGGCAGAGTGGCGGAGTAAGCATTTTCTGATTGAACTGGAGCTAATTTAGATTTTTGACCCATAGCCTGTTTAACGAAAGAATATACACGGCATCCTCTGTAATTAGCGGTGTGATTTTCTCCACAATTACTGCATTTTTTTTCTGCTTGTACTTTTGGCTTGGTACAGTTAGCAGTACCATGCAATTCACCGCAGATAACACAAACTGTAGGTAATTTGCAGTAAGTTTTTGTGTGGCCATATTCTTGGCAATTATGGCACTGTACGGGACCTGAACGCTTACGTGGCTCTTCAACTGTGATTTTTCGGTGTAAAAGGTATTTTTGACTATAAATTGGGTGCGTCTCGTTTTTTTTTAACTGTATATCATTCGGCTCCAGTTCAACACGAAATAGAGGCTGGGGAATCTTCTCTCTATTGATTATATTGGTAACATTTTTTACCTTAAATCCTTGTTCGATAAGTGCACATTTTACTTCTTCGGGCTCAACATATGAATCTATGCCCTTTAATACTATTTGTAGGCCTTTAGCACTCTTAAGTTGATATGTGTAAAAATTTGTTTTATTTTTTTCAAACTCACTAACAATTTTTCGGAAATCTTTTTCATCATATATTTGGATTTTAGTTTCATCAATATTACCTCGTTTAATTGGAATGATGTGAAAAGTATTTTCACAAATGGTCGATAGTAGATTTTTTAGAAGCGCTTTAGTATTTTTTTCCCTCAGATAAATAGGTGGTGGCTTAAAAGACTTTTGCGATGATGCAGCTGGCTTGTCGTTTTTGTCTTGCAATAATGAAAAACGATTTTGACGATTGATAGAAGATGTGCTGTTATCCCTAGACATCCTTGGGGCGGATCCAATTTTAGTAGAATTTGGGCTTCGCCCGCGCTTTAAAATAGTTATATATCTGTCCATTCCTACTTGTACCTTTGGTTTTGAACTACTGTTATCTTCAGTGACAACTTGTTTAAGTGATGACCACGACCCCGAAGCGGATGATAACGCTGAGTTAAATGTAGAAGTACTAGGCAATAATGTCAACGATTCACTAGTTGGCATTGGACAAAGCGAAGTTGATCGCTGACGAAACTGTGGTTTTGCCGTTAGAAACAGTCTATCAGATTTTTGATTTTTATTCAGAGCTTCAGAACTCACAGCAAGTCTATTATCAGATTTTTTATTGTTATCATTATGAGCATCAAAACTCACAGTAAAATAGGCATTTCTGCCGTTAGAACTCTCTTCACTATTTTTTTCCTTTGGGGTACTCATAAAGAGTATTCCTCAAGGGTACTTTGTATGTTTTTTTTGTTTACGGTTTTTTTTTTGTTTTTGTTATTTCTATATGTAAAAATATTATCAAAGCAAAAAAAAATGCTTATTTATCAAAGTTAATATGTACTACGAATATTTTTTGTATGATTTTTTTTTTGTTTAGTTTGTATGTAAAAAAAATTCCGCTATTACGTCTGTTCACTATGAAGGTACAACGAGAACTGAAATAGCAAAAGTAAGCGAATTATTTGCGAATGCGAAAGCGAATGCAAAAATTCGTTACATCCCTATTTTAAAGAAAATCAAAAATAAAACAATCCAGCAAAAAATTTTCAAGATTTTGTAATGGGTAGTACTCTTTTAATGGCTTACAAAGTAATGTGTGGTACTTATTTATCTAATTATTTAATGTGTGTAATAATGACTGTCCTTTAATGAATAAAATAACAACTTATTTATATCATTACGTAAAAGTACTTATTTTAGTACTTTCCAGTTAATAATGAAATATATCTGGAGAAAAATTTTCGCATATTCGAATATACATATTCATATACTTTCTTTGTAAAATTAAAGAAAAGGTACAAGTTTTATATTTATGTTACAAAAATCTGTGTATTTTTATTTAAAAAAATTAGGCTAAAAGTAATCTACCAAATTTTGCATATATGTAAGCAAAAAATAACCCATTAAATTTTGAATACTTTTAGGCAATCAGTAATCTATTAATTTTTTTGGTTATTTGTAGGCAAAAAGTATAGGGTAGCGCATACTTTTTGAACTTCTCAAACAAAAATAATGGGTTATTCAGTCAAATTGTAAGTACTTACGACTGGAGAGTACATACACTTTTTTGCATTCTAGTAGGCAAACTTTTTTGGTGGGAAGATTTTTAAATCCTCGTATGAATTGGGCCAATGTTGGTGAACAAATCGAAAAATCATTACACTATAAAGACTTTGCTATAGGGGTGTTCCTGGACATTGAAGGTGCTTTCAATAATGTCTCTACTGACGCAATTATGGAAAGTATAAATCGATCCGGTGCTCACTTGCAAGTCAAAAACGGGGTAGGCAACCTATTAAAATGTAGAATAGTATCTGCGGAATTAGGCAATGCCAATATGAACAAAGAAGGTAAGAGAGAAACTCCCCAAGGTGGTGTTCTATCGCCACTTCCTTGGACGCTGGTTGTTAATGAAATTCTCATGGAATTCGAGGATAAAGCAGCAAGGATTACAGCATATGCGGACGACATAGCCATTATCATAACTGGTAAGTTCCTCGACACAATTAGCTCCCTAATGGAATCCTCGTTGAGGGATATTCAAAGATGGGCAACGCGGGTAGGTTTGAACTTAAACCCTGGAAAAACTGACCTTGTGCTTTTTACTAATAGGAAAGTCAAGGAATGGAGAAAACCAAATTTAGACGGTATATCGCCATCGCCCAAAACACACACAAAGTACCTGAGGGTTATTTTGGATAGTAAGATGACGTGGAGGTCCAACATAGAAGATAGAGTTAAAAAGTCCATGGGGCCTTTCACCTACTCTTACGTATTGGACCTACACAGTGGTGGCTACACCAAATTTACTTTACGGAATACTTGTATGGTGGAGGGCGACTGAGACAAAATCATACCTGAAAAAGTTAGAAAGTATCCAGAGCCAGCAAAGCTCTGCATCACTGGAGCTTTAAAGAGTACACCTACTGCAGCTTTAGACGTTATATTGGACCTTAAACCAATAAAACTAATTGCACTGAACGTGGCATGAAAATCAGCTATCCGACTCAGGACAACAGGTCAGATGTCGTACAGATCATTTGGTCACAGCAAATTACTAGAAGACATGGAATGTAGCTCGGACTACATCATTCCAGTGATGAACTTTTTTGCCAAACCACAGATTATTATAATAAAGAAGGCTATCTGGAAAGTCATAATCATAGTGGTTCTGGTTTCAAATTTTTCACTGATGATTTCAAGATGGATAGAGGGGTGGGATCTGCGGTTTACTGTCAGGAGCTCGGTATAGAGGAATCTTAAAACTTCCTGATCATTGCAGCATCTTCCAGGCGGAAATCTATGTTGTCAAAATGGCAGCAGAGTTAGCCTTCACCCCTCTAACTATGAACGCGCGTGTTAATCTGTATATAGAGAGTCAAGCAGCTATAAAAGCAATTTCAGCTTACTTCTACTTGTGCTACTGTGTAGAAAGGCCTTGGATATGTTATGTACTGGTAGACAATTACATATATTCTGGATCCAGAGACACATGGAAATTGAGGGAAATGAAATAGCCGATACACTGGGCAAAAGGGGAATTCAATTACCGGCTGAGGTAACGGCATATATCCGAAAACCAATTCAACAGCTTAAAGATATCATAGACCTAATATGACGGAAGAAGCGGAGAAATGTTGGCGTGCGACGAAAACTTGCTAAATTTCTAAAATCATGTGGAGCTCCTATGATCCCAAATTGACTAAGTTCCTTTTATCACTAACTAGAAGCAACTGTAAACTTTTTGTGGGGGTATTAACTGGGCACTGCTGGACGGCTTCGTATGCTGTCAAAAAAGGACGAGTACTCGACGGTACCTGCAGGAAATGTAAGGAACCTGGGGAAATTGAAACAATGGGACATCTACTGTTTCACTGCCTAGCTTTCAGCCGCACTAGATATAACTATCTTGGTGCTCACACTTTTCGTAGTCTTGAACTTGTATCGAGAGTAGAAATGTGTAGTTTGCTAAAATTTGTTAAATCTGTGTGGAAGTCATTCGATACAGGCACCACGAACTAGGCTGCCATACTAACACGTTCTCTTCTTATCTGCAGGTATCGCTAAGGATCAATCCCTGTCTATGCGAGGTCCTTGGACCAACCAGATAAACCTAACCTAACCTAACCTACTCATGATAAAATTGTTCCCAGTTCTAACTGATAATGGGTGCATACCGGATTATCAATTAGGTTTTAGAAGTCAGGATAGCACCATTGAACAAACTAATAGATTTGTTCAATTTATAAGAAGAACATTTGAAGAATAGAAGATTTGTTTGCGCTGTTTATTGACGTTTCTCAGGCACTTAATAAAGTGTGGCATGAAGGGCTAATTTTAAAATTGAAGACATACCTACCAATAAACATTGTAAGCCTTTTGGAAAGTTACATTATTGCCCAGACGTTCACTGTTGTGGAAGGATACTTTATGAGTATGCCTGAAACTATCTCATCCAGTGTGGCACAGGATAGTATACTGAGGCCAGTTTTGTATTTAATTTATACACATCTACATTTGCTGATGATACAACATACCTTAGTGTGCATAAAAACCCTCAAGAGGCATTCCGATATCTTCATGAACACATTATCTAGCTGGAACTCTGGTTAAACTTATGGAAAATTAAGGTAAGCCACCTTAAGTGTATTTAAGTAACATTTACCTTAAGAAGAGATACTTGTTCCCCCATTCGGATTAACAATCAAGTTGTTCCTCAACATTCACATTTGAAATATCTTGGTATACACCTTGATGGACGGCTTACTTGGAAACACCACATTGACTCAAAGTTAACACAAATTAAACTAAAATTATTAAAATCCTCAGTCTAGATTGTAAACTTTTAATATACAAGTCGCTTTTGAAACCTATATGGTGCTACGTAATTCAACTTTGGGGCACTGCTTCAGCTTCCAATGTCGCGAGAATCCAACGAAGGCAAAACAAAGTTTTACGGTTAATAACATCGGCTCCATGGTGCATACAAAATTCAAATTTACATCGTGATTTGAATATGCCACAAGTAACGGAAGAAAATATTTTAAATAAACTGGGCTCTCATCCTAATCCGCTTGCTCGCAATATCTTGAATTTTTCTGGATGCATTCGCTAAAAAAAGAGAGACACAAGGGCACTAATACTCAACATTCCATAAGAAACTGCTTGAAAATACTTTTGTTTTTTCTTATCACAACTTATGTATTATTAATAATTTTCTTTATGTCCGCCACTAGTCGGGCCCAATTAATTTTATTTAAAATTTAAATTTGATTACTTATTATTAGTTCATATTTGAAAATACAATAAATAAATATATGTATTCGCAGATAGCAATTGTATCTGGAAAAAATACAATCCAGCCCCGTATTCTGTAAGTCGCTAAAGCTAAAGCTAAATTCAATCGCTAAAACGCTGAACAAATAGAAAATTACAAATTTTTGGCGATGACATAAAACACGAAAATTTCGGCGAATTACATTTTTACGCCACTGCCTGGTTTAGTAATACTTGTTTAAAAATTGCATTCTTACCAGAAAGTCGATAATTTTACTTAACAAATTTTTAGCGATAGAGATTTAGCTTTAGCGAATTACAGAATATGGGGGCTGGTATGATGGGTTTTATGAAAACTTTCAGAAGACAAAGACAGAAGAAAAAATAAATAAAAAAAGAGGGTGAGTGTTCAACTGATATATACAGCCTGTCTGATATGTACACAAAGGACCCTTAAATATAACAAAAATATGTATACAATAAGCTGCACTTTAATAAAATGAGAAAGAAATCATGTCATCTAGAGGATCAACTAAAAGCCATATGCGATCACCCGTCATAAAATAAACATATAGTCTATTAATGTAAACATAACATAAGTATAAAGTAACACAATTTGGCCAATTAAAATTTTGAAATTTAATTACCCATAATTCCTACAAAGTATAGACAGAAATTTCGTCATAAAAAGTCATCTTGTATACTAGAGGAACCGTTGAGAGGTTATACCTAAATTCTTAGAAAACGACTTCGTTTTCTGTTTATCGCTATTCAATAAGAAAATAAGTTTGTTGATTACGATTTAACTAATTGAAAACTAAATTTAAATTCAGTCCCATATCCATACGATGATCTTAACATAAAGTTAAAAATAAACGTTATGCAATTCTATATTATATGTTTCTACGATTCCAACAAAGCTATTATCTGAAAGAATCTCAAGCGCTTCTAACTGTATCAGAGTTTAAGATAACAGCTCCTTCTATTCAATAGCTGACCAATTGAATAACATTTTAATTTGAAACAGTAGGCAAAGACATCCGCTTACTGCATGATCATATAATAGAATCAAAGGACAAGTTCGAAAATTCTCATAAATTAGGTAATATGGAAGAAAATATGGTTTTTATAGATGCGTAAGGTTTTAGAAGTTATCCAAATGATTTCATCGCAAAAAAAGTAGCGATTGTTTTCAACAATAATCAATATAATAATTTCAATCTAAATCTCAATTTTGATTTTAAAGGTTTATCAATAAAAAAGAAGCAAGCTGTCTAACAAATAACTATCATTATCTAAGCTTGACTGCGGGATCAGTTTCATTGAAAAATGTTTATACATTTTAAAAGGCAAAATATTCCAAAATAAATGCGAAAGGTGATGAAAAGAAATGATGGTTAGAAAAAATTTAATGCACCCCAAAATGTCTAACGTTGACTATATGGGCTGCATGAACTATAAACAAATGGAAATTACTTAAAACAGAAAATCGTCACAAACTAGTTACTTTTATATGGCAAAATCAAGTTTAAGTTTTCCAGCTCTGAAACCGTCTAGTCGATTTTGCTGGTTGTCAATACCAATCTATTTTGGACCATTTCTGATGCACCAGTCCAATAAGGAAGTCTCTAGCTTTTTTGGGAGCTTCGGAAAACCGATTTCACGTACACCAGACGGACGGACGGACAGACGGACATCGCTTATTCGTCTTCCCTATTCAGAAGGACCCAGAATAAATATATTTTATGGGTCGCATATGAATATCATGGAAATAACACAGGGAACGACAAACCTATATATACCCTTTTCCATTTTTGGTAAACGGTAAAAAAATATGAAGATATTTTGCATCTAAACACAAAAGACAAACAGGGAGCAAAGCACTTATTCGTATGTACATAGGTTCATACATAAATCAAATTATAAATATGTATGTACACATAACAAATTTCTAATCCATGCTCAAGTATTTATTGGATCTTAGAAAAGAGGGAAGATCTAGTCCATAGACCCCCACTGTGACACCTGATGGATCTTTTGTACCAATTATTGGATCTTAACATCATAAAAATATAAAACCGTCAACCAAGCCACTGACGTATGTAAAGCCGTTCAGTCAAAGCACATGGCAAAGCTAAACGAACTTATTTTGGACAGAGAAACTGTCCATAATAAGTTCGTATGAAAAGTCGTTTAGTCATAGAAGGAGGATGTAGTTAAATAAATAAAATTAGATTTATAAACAAATCTCTTGCCTGTGAGAGACTTTAACGCGAGACAAACTTAAGTATGACAGAATATAAAGCAATCTTAAGTATTAAAACATACTAGGATTAGGAAAGTTCAGATATATGATAATATTTTATAGCACCCAATGTCGATGTTGAAACCAACTAATTTCTACGTACATATAAAAACTAGCATACTAAAAACACACACATACCAGAATTCATCTAAGAAAAATTCAAATTATTTCAAGAACGCCCAATTCCTGACAAATTCCCACAGTCTAGCAACAACCACAAATTTTCCCGTCGGTATTAGTAAAAATAGTTTTCGCGTTTTCCCGTCGGCATTAGATGAAATCATCTTCACAATTTTTCCGTCGTCATTTGAAAAAAATAAACAGGTTTCCTCGTCGGCATTTGAAAAAAATATTCATGTCTTTCCGCCGGCATTAGGAAAAATCATTTTCTTGATTTTCTCGTCGTGTAAACAAAAAAATCACCCGTTAACACACAATTAATGCAAACAAAAAACTCCTAATGTTACCAAAAAAACATTAAAGCGCACATAAAACACAATTTCTCAAATATAAGATTTTAATTACCCAAATTTTAAAATTTCAGAAAACTTTGCACTGAAATTCTCAAATTTCAGATTTTAATTACCCAAATTTTAAAATTTTAATTGTCGCCGAACATACAATCCACAACTACTGGAGCGGCATAAAATACTTACGTTTTAAAAAAATATTAAAATTAAAACGAAAAAAAACTATATGATTGAATTTGAAAATTTTTTTGTGTTGATTTTATTTACAACAAATATGAAATTCTAGACCTTTTTTTTGTGATGTTGAGTGATTGGAGCTGAAGTACTTGGAAATGTTTGCGTAAGCAGTATGACTATGGACTAATGAAAATTGGGACTTTCTTTGGACTTAGGGAACTGATCTCGTTTGATTGGCCAGTGAGATGGTTCATGGCTGGTAAAGTAATTAATGCAAAAGGGGAGGAAAAGTCCAAAACAAAGACCTGCGGATGGACAAATGGACAGTTGACAACATACAGGGGGAAATTTATTTTACATGCTTATTTTAGTTTTCAATTATTTATTGAAGGAGGTATTAAAATACCATTTTTTATGTCTTGCATTCCTTTAATTTTTTCCCGGACACGAGGAAATATGTTATGGTTAGGAGAATATTGTTTTGAGTTATTACCCCGCCCCTAAATTGACCAGCAACAACGGAATTATACCACCGTGTCCATTTTTCACCACCCACATATTCACCACTCGATAGACTATAACAATTTTTAACGACGAAAGTCGGGTGACCAACGTTTTAGCAGTACAACCTAGAAAATGTCACCACATTTATGGGCCAAGCACCCGAAACCAATTTATTTTTCTTTAAATCAAAGTAATTTGTATTAATTATTACAATTGCATAATATCATTAATATTATCCAACATAATATTTTTGTTATAATAACAACATTATTTTGTTTAGTTAGTCATTAATTTAGATGTACTTACATGAGCAAACATATTAATTTGTTATTTAAACATCAATTTAAGACTAACGCATTTTTTAGATGGAGTCGCCATCTATATGTAAATTATTACACTTTTGCAAATAAGTTAACAATTTTAAGCAACCAGTGGTTAGTAAGTTACGTTTTATGACAACTAAGTAATAGCAGATATTTTTGGTATTTAAGGAAGAATCTTAGTATCAAAAAGGGGAGTCTGCTGCTAGCTGTCAGTACGGTAGGAACACAAAGTTGAACGTGGTTTTACACATCCATCAGCATTGTACTTACCTCTAAACACATCTAGTGGACATACTTATAATAGCACAACTAGTGTAGAATATTTGTCGCAGCTGTAGGTTGTGTGGTGGTACACATCCCGCTTACACCTGTTCTCGCTCTCCACGAGCACACCGCTCCTCCTTAGCATTTTTTTCTCGCGTTCTCACACGCGCAGCCCGCAGGTTGTGTGGTGTTACACATCCCGCCTGCAGCTGTGTGCTAGTGACTGCGCTCTCCACTAGCACGCGTGATACCGCTCCCTCTGAGCGTTTGTTTCTCGCGTTCTCGCACGCGCAGCCTGTAGGTTGTGTGGTGTTCCACATCCCTCCTGCAGCTGTCTGCATAAAGATTGCGCTCTGCATGTGCTCCTTCTTTCTGGCCGCGCCCATAAGGCATTTAAAATTGTCATATAAATTGTTAAGTTTAATTTTGTAATTTAAAAATAAATAAATATTCGGCATTGAATTGACTTCCTGTTTTTCTCTCTCACGGTCTCAAAAATCAATTAATATTTGTAGAGGAATCCTGGGCATCGCTGAGTTTTTACCCCAGCCTAAGAAACTTCGTCACAATGGCGCCCGTGCAGGGACCCTGAGAGTAAAATTAACTATAAAAAAAAATTTACGACGTTGTTTTTTTTTGCACAATAAAATAACTAAAAATAATTAAAAATTAATTAATTAAAATAACTAACGATGAACAAATAAAAGATAATGAAAACAAAAAGATAACGAAATTAAAAAAAAAGAATAGTGAAAAATAGTTTGCGACAAAAGCAGCGCATAAAAAAAGGAATATAAAAGAATTTTTTTTATACGCGATCATCAACACTAAGAAAATATTAAAACTGTGTGAAAAAAGGAACATTAGTAAATTAAGAACAGTAATTATAAAAACATAAAAAACAATTAAAAACAGATTTTGTAAACCGTATTACACATTAAATCAGAAATTTTAAACAAGTTTTCGAAATTTAAAAAAGAGGATTGAACATGGGATTCAAAAGTATGAAATATTGAATTAGAAAGTTAAATCGGTGTTGAGCACAAAATATAAAACAAAGATAAGCATCAATCAAAACTAAAAGTTATTTTTTAAACAATAAATAAAAAAAATATTTGTCCTGTAGCGTGTTCTAACTATTACTACGACCAACATTGTGTAGTAAACATTTAAAGTCAACTTGACCGCAACATACATAACATCCAATTGCATTGAAAGTATTTCTGTGCACTGGACATTTGACACTCATGCATTCGGACAAATACCGCTGCAGGAAGTGTTAGATAAATGCATTGACAGACTGCAACGTAAATATGTATTTTGTACAACTGCTATTTGACACTCACAGGTCTGATCAAAGGCCGCAGCATAATGCATTTGAATAAATCATATTTAATAACCACATGTGTTTATATATTTAAATATAAATAATACAGAATCTATGTTTTCCAAATTTCTAATGAGACACACGCCGCACGCCTACCGTGAGAAACTAAAAGGAACAATTTGCCTATTAAGCATATACCTTTTCTTTTCTCTCTTATGTTAAGTTAGGTTAAGCATTATTCTCATAAGTAGTATATAAGCCAATACAATTTTGTATTTAAATGAATAAATAACTTTCTTGGAAGCTCCTCGCTGAGCTCTAACTAAATAAAGAAATAATTTACTTCATTACAAATTAAAGTATTAAAACCTTTAGAGCCAGTGGCGTTAATTAGCGCCGGCACAATCGGGCAGGTAGAACCTTTAGAAAAGATATTAAATATTACATGGCGATCCTGCCAGTTCTCATAAACACAATTTTTTAATTGTCCTGACGGATGAGCCTGTAAACAATCCTTCAGAAGAGAAGGAAGACGCTGCCTGGCCAAAAGGCAGACAGCTATGACTGAAAACATCCAAACATCAAGTAATAAGTCCACACCACAAAAAGAGGGACCAAAAGCCTTGACTATAGAGGAATACCGCCAAAGATAGGCCAGGAACATTGAGAAACAATTGACAACAATCCCTAAAATACAAAGACCACGGCATAAAAGAGGTGGCAAAATTCTACATATTCGGAAAAAACTGGCTGCGATGAAAAGGATTGTGGAATCCGATCCACCACCATCTTTGGAAAGAGCCACAGAGATCTGGCTACAAATTGAAGCGTTTGAGGCGTTAATGCAGCAACGCAGACACTAAAATTATTTTACTTATTTTTGTCTTAATGTATAATTATTTTACAATAAAAAAAAAAGAGAAAAAAAATTTAACACAATAAGAATATATCAAAAATAAAAATAACAATAAAATTTAAAATTAATTTTGTAAGGTCATAAAATTTTTTCAAAATGAATAGGAAATTCAGAAGTAGGGCTAAAAACTCAGTTGAATGGGAAATTAAGGAAAATCAGCCAACTATGGAAGAGCGAATAAAGTTTTTAAAACAGATTTGAGAATTAACAGGTATAGAAGGAACTCCAACAGAAGACGACGTAATAAATAAACCAAAAATTGAACAAGAAACAGTCTTACTCATGAGGAAATTTTTAGAGTGGTAATTTTTTTTTACTTGTAGAAAAAAAATTATTTTTTGTTTTGGAGTGGTGAACTGTTGAACTTATTTTTTTCAATATGGTTAAAACAGAATCCAAAATGGAAAAACCCAATGCTAACGTAATTACTAATTTGGAAATCATTGATCACAAGTCAGAAATAAATTCGTTATGGCTACTAATGCTAATATTGGTAATAATTTCAGCAATAAACTTGTTGCTTAAAATATATTTGTCACATAAAAGAGCTCTAAGAAAAAAGTATTTCAGTAAAGCAAATGATATAGATAAAGAGTAACAGATATATTAAAACACACCATATAGATAGAATATAATGGATTGTATAATAGAGTATTCAGACAAAGAAATTTAATAGTACCTTTTTATCAATTACGTTTTAACAAGCCAAGAAAATGAAGAAAATTAAAAAGAAAAGAAAAAAAAGTTATTAATTTTTTTTAATAACAATAATAATAGTAATAACTATAACTATAATAGATATACTAACAATGTCAATTGTAACAATGGAATGAGACAAAAATTTAGCAACTGTAGAAATAGAAACCACGAAAATAGTTAGAAAAACTCGGACTTCCCCTAAAATCAATACAATAGGAAAAGATAACCATGTTGCTGACGCTCTATCGCGAATTACAATAAATGACCTAAAAGACATGAATAATAAAATTTGTTCTATATTAAAAGTCACGACCAGATCGATGACCAATAAGAAGGAAAAAGAATAAAATAGTAGTTTACATACCAAACAGCATAATATTAATACAAATAATAATGATTGTAAGCCCAGTATATATGTACCATTAAATAACACTGATATCAGAAAATATAATAAACTAAAGATTTCCCCCGGAACATGTTATATCAAACGAGGAAAATCTATAGTAACATATACACAAATTAATGATTTGTTTACTAAAGGGAACTTTGACTTAGGACACTTTTTCTTTAGGCTCGAATATGTGGCCGGTAAACATAATATCTATAAATTACAAGTGACACCTAGTGAGAAAATTTTCGAATTTATCTCTTGATGAATTTAAAATTTGTGAGGACCCCAAAATTTATATATAATTTTGGCCACACAAAGGCAATTTGGATTTAAATCCATGTCAAGGGGTGGCAGATTTATATCTGCCAAGTCCAATAGGTATATGAAGTTCAATCGCGAAGCTATGGGTCAATTCTAGAAAAGCGAAATAAAAGGCTTAAAATTCAAAGTAAAACTACAACGACGACAACTTACATACATACGTCGAACATGTGAGGAGAGAAGATTAGTGGTTCGAACATCAGAGAGGAGAAAGCTGCTAAGCGACAAACAAACACCATCGTGTCGGACATCGAACATGTTAGAAGAGAGGTGTAGCGGCTCGAACTCATCAAAAAAAGCGACAAAGCAACAAATGTGTAGCCGGCAGAAGATATAAAAGGAAACAACACCACGAAGGAGGGGCTTTTTTGGTTTTTTGAGTTTGGTGGTTCTACAGCGTGATTCAGAGGAGTGACGACGGCGAGTGGTAAGTGGTAACAATTGACCATGTGCGATAGTTTTTTTTTGTATAACAGGCAAGAGGGATTTTTATCCAACTTGCTTTATAATTCAGATTAACTTCTTGAAGAGGCAGGGCAGTAGGAATTCCCGGAGGTTTTCACCCGGAATACTAGGTCTCCAGCTTGTTAGCGGAGTGAGTAGTCGTCGGATTGTTATCCGCAAGTGGAGGAGCTAGTACCTTGTAGCTTAGGGTCTCGCCTTGGTCACCAGTTGCCCTAGCTGAACAAAAAAAAAAAAAAAAAGAAGAAAAAAATATTTCACGTGTATAATTCACAAATTTGGAAGTGAATCCTGGACGCGGTGAGCATACCTCAGCTTCAAACCGGAGTAACCGTGGTACGTTACATTTGGCGCCCGAGCAGGGACCCTTCAGGTCATAAAGAACTTTTTTTTTTTGGTGGCTAAGACATCATGGTACGCACATCGTGGGTCTATACTCTACATAAGGATGAATTAGTCCAATATCTGGAGGAGTTCAATGTTGATGCCAGCGGCACGGTAGAAGAAATGCGGAAGAGAATGGCTACCTTTATTTCCGGTGGTCACGAAGGTAAGGTGCAACGTCGTCTTGAAGAACTTGAGAATATCCACGGGCGTGGCGCAACAGTGTCATCACCCAAATTAACCATGCAATTAGAAGTACCAACGGGATCGGCGTCGGCAATATCGAAGGGGCAGCAGGCAACCACAGGCCACCTGTTGAGCCCTTCCCAACCGGCAGCCAACACCCAAAATCCAGAGTGGCCACCTACAACAGTCAGCACTCAACCGTCACCAGACTTACCGTATGCGGCCGTCATCGATGTCGTCAGGAAGTGGTCATTCCGCTACGAAGGAGGAAGGGACCCCATCGCGTTTATCGAAAGGGTTGAAGAACTAGCTGAGGTATACGGGCTAAACAAAAATATGTTACCCCGAACTATGCCAGAGTTGTTGAAGGACTCTGCCCTACTTTGGTTCCGCAACAACAACAGGCAATGGCAAACGTGGAGGAGTTTTCGAGAAGACTTCCTCAAATTTTTTCTCCCTCCAAGGTACTTCGAGGGACTAGATGATGAAATAAGAAGAAGATAGCAGAAACCCCGAGAAAAGTTCAAGGATTTTGTGATAGTGCTCCAAAATATGATGCGACATGCTGGATACAGCCCTGAGCAACAGGTGGAACGCATATTTAGAAATAGCCTCGTCGATTTCCAAATGTATATAAGGAGAAGGGATTTCCAGTCGTTGGAAGAGCTGATGCAGATAGCAGAAGATTTAGAAGTTATCCGAATGAACCACCCAGATATAAATCGCGACCATAGAGAGAACCGCCAGAACCAGCGGCGAGATGACCGAGCTCGACAGGTAATACACACGGAAGAAGAAGCAGTTATCAACCCGACCACGGCATGCCGAAGGTGCGGCAGAGAAGGCCATGGCTACCGATTCTGTCAGAACGACAGCGTAATATTCTGCTGGCAGTGTGGAAGACGAGGTATCCGAACCAGTGATTGCTGCCGAACGCAGGCGGGAAACGCCAGAGGCTCGCGCCAACAGCAAGGGGAGGCAGCGACCAGGAGCAATCATCCCTTGCAACAATGAACGCATTTAGCCAGACAGAGACGAGATTGCTGGCCAATGTGCATATTGGAAACCAGCTCAGGAGAGCCACTATCGACACGGGTGCCTCCAGGAGTTACGTGAGTGAGGAGTTGGCAAGGGAACTAAGGGAGTGCCATGAAGTAGTCCCTATCGAGAGTCGGATAAGTCTGGCAAATGGGACAACAGTCGTAGTGAGAGAAAAGATAAAAGTAGAAGTACACTTGGGGGGAAGAAAATGTCAATTGGAGGTCGGCGTCATGCCCAGTATGCTTGATGAGGTGCTTCTAGGGTTGGATTTCTTAAGAGCAATGGAGTTTGAAATACAGTGTGGTGACCAAAGAGTGAAGCTTATGGCGGTGAATGAGCAGGTAATGACAGCGATGGAAGAGCAGGTGACACAAGGAGAGGACAAACGTGAGGACGAAATAATCAAGGACTTTCTGGAAGAGGAGTTAAAAAGGTTCGAGGGGATCAAAGGTCCTACCACATTAGCTGAGCACAAAATAATACTTAAGGATGACAGACCGGTCCGACAAAGGTATACGCAGAGAAACCCCGAGATGCAGAGGAAAATTAATGAGGAAATTGAAAAGTTGCTAGAGAACGAGTGCATAGAGCCATCGAAGAGCCCCTACAGTGCTCCAATTGTTATGGCACCAAAGAAAAATGGTACGCTGAGATTGTGCATTGACTACAGGCAGCTCAACGCGAAAACAGTAGCTGACGCTTACCCATTACCCCGAATAAACGCGATACTAGACTTGCTACGGAACGCACGCTACATCAGTAGCATAGACCTTAAAAATGGCTATTGGCAAATACCAATGGCCGACTGCAGTAAAGAATACACGGCATTCACTGTGCCAGGTAGGGGACTGTTCCAATGGAAAGTGATGCCCTTCGGATTAACATCCGCACCGGCAACTTTCCAGAGGACATTAGACAGAGTAATTGGCGCCGAAATGGAGCCGCATGCATTTGCTTATCTCGATGATATTATCGTCTTAGGCAGTTCACTTGAGGAGCACATTAAAAACTTAAAGGAAGTCTTTAGGAGACTGCGGGAGGCCCGCTTAACCATAAATCGGGAGAAATGCAGCTTTTTCCAGACGGAAGTTAAATATCTTGGCCATGTAGTGAACGAAAATGGGATCCACACCGATCCGGAGAAAATCTCTGCTATTCGGGAGTTGCAGCCACCAACCAACATACGAGAACTCAGGAGATGCCTAGGTATCGCCTCTTGGTACAGACGCTTTGTCCCAAGTTTCACACAATTAGCACATCCGCTAACAGCTTTGTTAAAAAAAGGAAAACATTTCCGGTGGGGACCAGATCAACAGGAAGCCTTTGAACTACTTAAAAGGAAATTGACAGAAGCCCCGGTACTAGCGTGCCCAGATTTTTCTCAAAAATTTACCCTTCAGACAGATGCGTGTGATTATGGGCTAGGGGCGGTATTAACCCAGGAGTTAGAGGGACAGGAACGAGTAGTTTCATACGCCAGTCGTCGGTTAAACCCCGCCGAAATGAATTACTCGGCCACTGAAAAAGAATGTTTGGCAATTGTATGGGCAGTTAGAAAGTTGAGACCTTATTTGGAAGGCTATCATTTCACCGTAATCACGGATCATCTAGCACTAAAATGGCTCAATTCAATTCAAAGCCCTTCGGGTAGAATAGCAAGGTGGGCACTGGAGCTGCAACAATATAGCTTTGATATCCAATATCGACGAGGTAAATTGAACGTTGTAGCAGACGCCTTATCTCGTGACCCAATCAACGTATGTCAAGCCGTGCCCGGCGAAGATACCTTGTGCAGATGGTGGCAACAGCGACGCAAGGATATAGAAAGGGAGCCAGAGAAGTTTCCAGACTACACAATTATAGGAGGGCAGTTATATCGACATCTCCCTAGAGCAGAAGAGGACGAAGAGGACACGCCGTGGAAACTTTGCGTGCCATCGTTTCAGAGAAAACGAGTGCTGGAAGAAAATCATGATTTCCCTACGGCAGGGCATCTTGGCATAAGGAAAACTCTGGCACGTGTAACCAACAAGTATTACTGGCCAGGTATGTTCAGAGATATAAGATCATACGTACTGAACTGTCAAAGATGTCAGCAATATAAAACAAGCCAACAGCTTCCCGCGGGGCAGATGCTGTCTCGTATAGCGGAAGAACCCTGGGCCATCGTGTGCGCCGACTTTGTAGGACCCTTACCTCGGTCCAAACACGGCAACGCAGTCATGCTGGTGCTTACGGATAAATTCTCCAAATGGGTGGAGTTGATACCATTGCGTAGAGCGACGGGAGAAACCCTGCGTCGAGCATTTCGAGAAAGAATCCTTGCAAATTTCGGTGTTCCTAAAATGTTAATCACTGATAACGGGGCACAGTTCTGAGATTACCTAAAGCAACTCGAAGTACATCATCAGCTAACCGCGCCATATACACCTCAGGAGAACCCGACAGAACGCGTAAATCGCACAGTGAAAACTATTATTGCACAGTACACAGGGAAAAATCAGAAAACCTGGGACGAATACTTACCGGAAATTCAGTTGGCCCTCAACACTGCAAAATCTGAAACTACCCAGTACAGTCCGGCCTTCTTAGTGCAAGGAAGAGAACCAAGGCTCCCCGCAACCTTATACGACGAGGTAACTCCAGGAACAGGAACCTGTGACCGTAACCCGGAAAAGAACGCCGAGATGCTGAGACAAGTTTTCAGTCTGGTAAAGAAGCAACTTGTGAAAGCCGCAAAGGACCAAGGCCGGTATTATAATTTGAGGCACAGAAAGTGGAAGCCGAAGGTGGGAGAACTTGTGTGGGTGAAGGCACATCACTTGTCCAGCGCAGCTGACAGTTTCGCAGCCAAACTGGCTCCCAAGTTCGAAGGACCGTATCAAATCCACCAAATTTTATCCCCAGTTATCGTGGAGTTACGTAAACAAGGCGAAAAGTATTCCCGTACAGCGCATATAAGCGAGCTAAAAGCATTCAGTGGCTCAGTCAACCATGATACCAATTCCAAATAATAATAATAATAATAATAATAATACTAATAATTATAATAATAATAATAATAATAATAATAATAATAATAATAATAATAATAATAATAATAAAAATAATAATAATAATAATAATACTAATAATTATAATAATAATAGTCACAATAATAATAATAATAATAATAATAATAATAATAATAATAATAATAATAATAATAATAATAATAATAATAATAATAATAATAATAATAATAATAATAATAATAATAATAATAATAATAATAATAATAATAATAATAAGAATAATAATGATAAAAATAATAATTACAATAATAATAAAACAATAACATAATAAAATAGTCAAAATGATGATGATAATTAACTTTGAACAAATACTATAGTAATCAACTGTAGTAATCAACTGGGAAAAAAAAACGCTAAAATAACCACAGTGTTCGATGCAACAAAGAAGTGCATAAACAACCAAAGGGTATTACAACAACTACAACCCACAATGCAATGCAAGCAAGTAATTAACAAAACAACAACAACAATTACTTCAACAACAAGCAATCAATGTTCGATGTAACAAGAAAGAGATAAGCACAAACAATGTATTACAACAACTAAGATCTATAATACAATCCAAGAAATGAGTGCAGGCAATTGAGTAAGAACAATCGCAAAATAAATAACAACAACAACATCAATACGACGAGTTCGTAAGCAAGCAAGCGAGATCGGGCAGTGCGTATGTAGTTACAGCAGTAAACAACAAAGCAACCAAAAGTCTGATCGGACATGGCGAAGACTTAAAAATACCAATTAGAGTAATGTAAGTGACACCTAATTAATGTAATGCGAGTTGAGTTACATCACTAAACGTATACGGTCGACGTCCAACAAATTAATGAAAACCGAGCAACAACAGTCAACAAGGGGTTTATTTTTATTATTTAATTGGATATAACAATGTAAGTAAAGAAAAAAAACAATTTAATAAGTAACGGTGTGGAGTGTCAAATTAGTAAATGTGAGTTTAATAAGATTTTTTTTTATCACATTTTTTTTATTAAGTATTTATATACTAAAGAATAATTTAATGGAAACATACTTATTTGTATTTACATACACATAAGTAGTATAGAATAAAATCATAGTTTAAAATGGATATACATAAGTATTTACATACTTATAAGGAAAAAAAAAATCCAGCAATTACTTGTATATATTTACATATATATAAGTAAAAGAATAACTAATCATAATAATTATTAGAAATAGTATTTATAATATAACAAGAAATATGAAATTGATAATAATAATAATAATAAGAAAATATATAATAATAAATAAAAACTAAAACATAGACCTACTCCAACTAATCCTTCACGTGCATGGTAGTAGTAGAAATGAATGGAAAACCATCCAAGTGAAACCATTAACCCTAGGTAGACGCGACCAAGGAACATAAGTACGAGTGTTTAGATACTTACCTGCTTAAATAATTCAATGTACCTAGAAATTGTTTATATGTATTCACATGCATATAAGTCATCCTAACAGTGATGACCATTATGAGGGCGACAACGATTAAATAAATATGCGTGGGCGCAGTAGAGTAGTAGTTTGTGACTGAACCAGCATTTCTAAGTGACGTGTAGGCTACAATTTCCGTATCATTACAGATGGAGAGTGATGGCTCCCAAGAACCAAGAAACCCGCTTTTGGTCGGAGAAATAATTACCATTTCGGACTCTGAAACCGAGCGGGAAGAAAAGGAATTTTGTTTATCGCAGGAATCAGGGGAAAGTTTACGTACGGAAGTGAACGGTGGGGGTTATAATCCACACGAAGAAGAAGACGTATGGTCCCCACGAACGTCAGCCCGAATTGAGGTAGAAGATTGTAGTGAACCCGAGGGTGGATGGTTTGACCCGGACGATCAAGTGACCAGCTCACAGGGGTCACAAGTATCGCAGCGCACAGAAGATGGGGAGGGGTTGAAAGTCTATTTTGCAGCGAGACTAGATCGCCACATTATTAGGCACCGGAAATACCGGCAATATGTCGCACAAATCGGTCTCACGTGGACCGTGGAGGTAACGGACAAAGAGGTGGAAGAAGAACCAGACCCCTTAGTGGAATTTCCGGTGTCACCCAAGAAACTGGCCATTATGGATGGCAGAGTAACTCCAGAGCAGGAAGTTATCCAAAACGACCCACTGTTACTTGGAAGTGACGACGAGTTACGATTAAGTGGTTTCGACGAGGATGCCGTTTCCCTGGGAGGAATGAGTCTAGGAAGCTTGGAAGAAATCATTCACCAAGCCCTCCACGGGGAAGCCATAAACGAACCAGAAAACGCTGCCTTCAAAACGTCTGCTGAAATGCCTGTTGAAACAACGGTGGACCAACTTCCTTTAGAAATTCAAGAAGAAGTTTGGTCGGCATCTATGAAAAGAAAACGTATAAGTTTTCGTCGTGATGTGGGGAATCGATCGTACCGGATCCGGATTTCGGCATCGGGGCAGGTGACCATCCGAGTTCTACCGGTAAAGGGGTAGGTGTGTCGAAAAAAAAAAAAAAAAAAATTTTGTAAATAAATAAATTGGACTACATAGAAAATAAAAAAAAAAAAAAAAAGAAATATATATATATAATAATACGAAATAGGCTTCTCGAAGAAAGGGGGGAGTGTGAGGACCCCAAAATTTATATATAATTTTGGCCACACAAAGGCAATTTGGATTTAAATCCATGTCAAGGGGTGGCAGATTTATATCTGCCAAGTCCAATAGGTATATGAAGTTCAATCGCGAAGCTATGGGTCAATTCTAGAAAAGCGAAATAAAAGGGTTAAAATTCAAAGTAAAACTACAACGACGACAACTTACATACATACGTCGAACATGTGAGGAGAGAAGATTAGTGGTTCGAACATCAGAGAGGAGAAAGCTGCTAAGCGACAAACAAACACCATCGTGTCGGACATCGAACATGTTAGAAGAGAGGTGTAGCGGCTCGAACTCATCAAAAAAAGCGACAAAGCAACAAATGTGTAGCCGGCAGAAGATATAAAAGGAAACAACACCACGAAGGAGGGGCTTTTTTGGTTTTTTGAGTTTGGTGGTTCTACAGCGTGATTCAGAGGAGTGACGACGGCGAGTGGTAAGTGGTAACAATTGACCAAGTGCGATAGTTTTTTTTTGTATAACAGGCAAGAGGGATTTTTATCCAACTTGCTTTATAATTCAGATTAACTTCTTGAAGAGGCAGGGCAGTAGGAATTCCCGGAGGTTTTCACCCGGAATACTAGGTCTCCAGCTTGTTAGCGGAGTGAGTAGTCGTCGGATTGTTATCCGCAAGTGGAGGAGCTAGTACCTTGTAGCTTAGGGTCTCGCCTTGGTCACCAGTTGCCCTAGCTGAACAAAAAAAAAAAAAAAAAAGAAGAAAAAAATATTTCACGTGTATAATTCACAAATTTGGAAGTGAATCCTGGACGCGGTGAGCATACCTCAGCTTCAAACCGGAGTAACCGTGGTACGTTACAAATTATGGGCAATAAAATATTGTATAAAATTAAAGTAGCGCTACTAAATAAGGTGACCCAAATTGATAGTAAGAATGCCAAGGCAATTTTCGAACTTATGCTGAAATATCACGATGATCCCATAGAAGGAGGACAAAAGACATATCTAAATATGTAAAATCATGTCATAAATGCCAAACTTCCAAAACAGCAAAACATATAAAAAGTCCAATGATTATCACACAGACATCTAATAAGGCCTTTGATACGGTTTATGTGGATACTATTGGACCATTTCCAAAATCATTGAACGAAAACGAATATGCGATCACACTAATATATGATTTAACTAAGTACTTGGTAACAATACCGATTAGAGACAAAAATGCAAAAACAATTGCTAAAGCAATTTTTGAAAATTTCATACTCACCTATGGTCCAATGAAGACGTTCATTTCTGACATGGGAACAGAGTATAAGAATTCTATTTTAACAGAAATTTGTAACTTGATGAAAATTGAAAAACTAAACTCAACAGCTTACCACCATCAAACATTAGGAACAATAGAAAGAATCCATAGAACCTTTAACGAATACGTTCGCTCTTACATTTCAGTAGACAAAACTGACTGGGACGAATGATTAAAATACTTTACATATTGCTTTAACACAACACCTTCAACAGTTCATAATTACAGTCCTTATGAATTAGTTTTTTCAAAACTCCCGAATAAATTTCATCAATTCACTGAAGTAGATAGAATTTCTCTTTTATTAAATATAGATGATTACGCCAAAGAGGCAAAATTTAGATTAGAAGTAGCATATAAGAGAGCCCAACAGTTATAAGATAACTATGATAAGAATATAATTGATTATAACCTTAAAATAGGAGATCTAGTTTTAGTCAAAAATTAAACAGGTCATAAGTTAGAAATACAATACAGAGGACCTTAAAAAATTGAGAAAATAGACTTAAGAAATACTGTAACTATATTTGATAAGAAAATAAATAAAACACAAGTAGTTCATAAAAATAGACTTAAGATTTCCCGGGAAAAATTTCCCGGGATCCCGCATATTTCCCGGGAAAGAAATCCCGGGAAATGTGGACCCTCCCTTTACTGGGGGTCTCCACTAGCTATTAACTTGGTATGGGCATCATGTCGAACATCAAAAATGGCTAATGGAGACCGCTCATGTCCATGTTTTGTTCATGCTCTGACATCAATGCCCGAGCATATGTCTGAGCAACAATGTTCGCCATGAGATTATCAGTCGGCGATCATTTGCAATAGAAAGAAAAGAGACAGAACAAAAGTAGTAAATATTCCATCTTTATAGCACTAGCGCAAAATACTTTGATATGCCTTAACATGGACATCGCACGTATTCACCACAACAAAGAAGTTGATGATTTTTTCACAGTTGCTCTGCCGGCGTCATGTTTATGTCATGCTCAAGTCGATGGCTAGTGGAGACGTAGGGTTATTAATGCGATGGTGTAATAATAAGGTGATGGCAATATCACAATAGCTTAAGCTTTACAACAACTAAGGCCGAGTTTACATCTGGTACACATGCATTCTGAGACTTAGATGCCTTTATTTGGAAAAAGCAGAACGCGACTATCAAAGTTTAATTCTACAACAATTCATAAAAGTAAAAAACAGAAATGAGCAAGGAAATAAAAGAAAGTTACAAATAATTACAGATTATCTTTGGTAAATAGTACGGTTGACAGCATTAACAGCTTATTCTGTACTAAAGTCCTATTTCCAAAGAAATATGCCGTTATGCAAAAACGATTGTTAAAGTTAAAGCATGCGTTATAACTGGTTTAGCTATACAAAATTCGTTTGTTAAACCAATTTTAAGTTTAACAATGGTTTTTTCACAAGGGGGATATTTTGTAATATTTTTTTTTAATAATACTCGTATAATTTCTTTTTTATAATATTGGTATCTATGTATTATTATATAAAGAACGGAAACGGTATTATTTTTTTCCGGGAAACCGAAAAATCTTTCCCGCTTTCCCGGGAAATGAAAAAGTCAGGGAAAAGAAAAACTCTACTCTAAATAAACATCAAATATTTTTTGCAAACAAAAAGGTTAAACTTTAAGAGGTATATAACAGGTTGAACGAGTTCCCCTTATGTAAGTTCTTTTGAAGATTTACCGCCGTATTCATAAAAAATATTTTAGGCTTATTACAGGTTTAATTGACAAATTTCCCATAGAATTACGTCAAATAAGCGCTTAATAAACCTAAAATATAGCCCAGTTAGTTGTTAATAGTTAAAAAAATGTTGCACCTTTTTTATTAATGGAACAAACACAAACCTCCAATTTCCATTCCTGTTTGACACGTTTATGTGTGTGTGTTTTAAAATAAATTGAACGAACTTGACTTCTTTGATTTTATTCAACGTCAGCGCCTGTGCACATAGAAGTTTGAATAAAACCAGTTCGATCATTCCACTCACAATTACCCAAACGATGCGTTCGTTTCTACGTGGCTGATTAAATTCAACATTGAGTTTTGTTGCATGATTAAATGTGAATAAAACATTTGTGGTATGGTGAATGAATTGATTAAAACATGTTCGATCGCTCCACTCACAATCACTCCAATGAACAGATTAGTACGACGCTGATTTTATTGAACGTTGAATGTTTTGTACGTGATTAAATGTGAGTAAAAATATTAATGTATGAGTAAATCATCAAAAATCATGAAATTTGCAGCTCTCTGATTCACAGTCGTCAAATAAGCAATTATAAAACAAAAAATTTATTTTTCTGTATACATACATCTCATCCCCAGCAATTAGTAATTGTTCTCGTGAGTTGGTAAGCTAGAATTTTTATTTGCAAATAACTCGTGCGTATAAACGTTCATTTTATGAGTTCTCATAAAATGAACGTTTTTGTACTTCTTATCTATGATTTTTTTTGGTTTAAATCAGTGTGGGGCAGACACAATACACTTTCATATGTCTCATATGTGCTTCCTATATACGCTTGCATAGGATTTCAAAAATCTGCCCGACACTGGTTTAAATAAAAATAACTTAATAAATATGCTGGTTTCTTTAATTTTTTTTTTTTAATTTGAAGTTGCCTCTTTTTGGCTAGAAATTCCTTTTTGTGCCACTTTTTTTTTAAATCCCCTTTTTATGTCCCTTTCTGAAATTTTTCAATGGTAACGCTGGTTGCTATTTTGCTTCTGTTGCTAGTAGCGTCACCATATTAGTTTATTTTGAGCTAAATTTAGCTTATTTATTTTAGATTTAGCTTTAAAATTTTCTTTTAGCTCTTATCTTATTTTTTTAGCTTTTTTAGCCTTTTTTTAATCTAAATTGCGGATTCTCTAATAATATATTAACAACATAATCTTATAAAAATTAAAAATTTTTAACATTTATATATACATATAAATTCTTTCATTGGAAAATAGTTTACAAAAAATACAAAACATAAGTTATACGACGATTTATAACAGAAATGGAATTTTTAAAAATAGAAGACAATGACAAATTGGTTAGAGTTAGAATGGAAAATTTAAATTCATATTAGTGGCCAAAATACTTTTTGAATTTTTTGGGTATAAAATTATTTGACTTGAGTTGAACGTTCATTCGGCGACATGAATTAACTTAAAACAAAAATTAGAAATATACTTAAGCCTGAATAACACTATGTACCGATTTTCATATGCCCACCTCAATAAAGTCATAAGAAATAAGCCAAAACGGAATTATTACACAATTAATTCTGGAATAAGTCTATTACCAATGCCGTGTCGTACAATTATGTCCTTATATTTCAATTAGTTGATAAATTGGAGCAAATTTAGTTCTTTTCAGTAGTAGGGAACTGTTCATCCGGCCGCAATTAAAATTTTGAAATTTTAAAATTTTAATTACCCAAATTTTAAAATTCTTGGAAATTTGTGAAATTTGATACCCTACGAGGGTGGATCAATAAGTCCGTCCAACTTTTTGTTTACATAAGGAATTTTTTGTTTACATAAGGAATTTTTTGTTTACATAAGGAGTTTTTTTGTTTACATTAACTTTGTGTGAACGGGTGATTTTTTTGAGGTGGCATTAATTATGTGAATAGGTGATTTTTGGGGGGGGTGGATTAAGGGGTTTCATAAGATTAGTATTTCATAAGTATATATGCCGACGGGAAAATCATGCAATGATTTTTCCTAATACTAATGGGTGTGAAATAGTGAAAATTAATTTTTCCTAATGCCTAAGGGTATGCATTAATATTTTTCCTAATGCCTACGGCAATACATGATTTTCCTAATGCCTACGGCAATATATGAATATTTTTTTCAAATGCCGACGGCAAAACATGATTATTATATTTTCCAAATGCCGACGGCAAAACATGATTATTATTTTCTAATACCAAAGGGAAAATTGCCAGTGTTGCCAGACTGTAGAAATTTGTTATCGTAATACTATATCAGTAATATCAGAGAAAATATTTATTTATGTGTTCACATGTATGTGAACACCCATACTTGGGTTCACATGTATGTGAACACCCATACTTGTGTGTGGGGGGTCCAGCTTGATAGTCGCGGGTAATTTAATATTTTGTGTATTTGTTTAAGAGATATGTATGTATGTGTATGTATGTATGTATGTATGTATGTGTATGTATGTATGTATGTATATGTATGTATGTGTATGTATGTATGTGTATGTATGTATGTATGTATGTATGTATGTGTACATGTATGAATGTGTGATCGTGGGTATTTGTGCGTGGAATATTTTGTAGAATACATATATATTTTGCAAGGTAATCATTTTCTTTGTCTACGATTATTTTAAAGCAGCAAACTAAGTACAGTCAGCAGCAGAGAAACAAAAAGTAAAATTTTTGAATGCTGCAAGGATACTGCTTCTAATTTTAGTATAAATACGCCAACATTTCTAACCAACACATCAGTACGTTATTGTATTTACAAGAAGTATCATCAGCAATTGTGTTAAAGTGAAATAATAATAAAATAATTAAAAATGAGTTCATCAGGTTATCAGTGTAATACATGTAATAAGGTATACAAATACCAAAAGTCCTTTTTGGAGCATGTTAAAAACCATAGTGTACAGAATCAAGTGGTCGTAAGCCGGGGCATAAATCCAGAGCTACCGCAGACATCTCTTCAAAATCACCAAAATCCATCATCATCATTTATTCATCAACAATATCCTTCTCTACAGTATCCTCAATATCAGTTACCATTAAATTTTCAACAATACGGTATGCCATGGAATAATCAGTTTTTGGGATACAATTATAATCCCAATGTGATGCAATGGCAACCTCTTAATTATCATCAACAAGAGTACCAGCATCAACAACAAGATCATCAACATCAAGCTCAACAACAACAACAACAACAAGCTCAACAACAGGGTGTGGGTATCCTTGGAGGTAATTTATTCGACGATGCTATGGACATAAGCTTACCGGAAAGTGATGGAGAAGTAGAAGAAAGAAGAGAAGAAACTCTGCCAACTCCAAGGAATACTTCGCATGCTAGAACAGATGAAGTAGAAGAATTGCGATATTATAAAATATCTAAAGCATTCAAAAACCATATTGCCACTTATGCAATTTTAAACAAAAAAGACCAACTTCTGTTGGAAGAATTCGTTGAAGAAAATAAAAATGTTTTTATGGAGAGACTTCAAGTGAATTTAAGTAAGCATGCAATAATTAAATTTCATGTGAGTATTGTGGCAGAATATATCAAAATTGTTGGAGAAGAATTGGAGTTGTGCATAATATCACATGTAGCCAAAATGAGTTTGCTGACGAAGGCAGATAGCATAGATGAGTTATTCCGGAAGCAGGTTGCGGAGATTTCAACCAAAATGTCCGAATTTGAAGAGCGAGATTCTGGTTGGACCTTGTCACGCATAGTCCGAGCAGAAATCAACATCAACAAATCTTCGCTCGTCAAAGGATCGACCTGGATATCCACACCTGGAAAATTAGAAAGAAAATTTGCTTGCATCAACATTGAAAATGATGATGACTACTGTTTCAAGTGGTGCCTAGTCGCTGCCATGGATACTACCAAATATCATGATGCAAGACGTTGCAGTTCTTATAATATTCAAGACATTGCTGCAGAGACGATTGTTACGCGAAATGGTGTAGCGTTAAATTTCAAAAATTTACGCTTCCCATTAGGATTAAACAAAATAAAAGAGTTTGAGGTGAACAATCCAGCAATAAGTATTAACGTATTCGGCTATGATGAGGGGGCCAATCAGATTATTGGTCCTTACTATGTCACCAAAGACGAGAAAATTAGTCATGTAAACTTGTTGCTTTTGGAAAATGGTGAAGTTCATCACTACATTTTGATAAAGAACATATCAAAGTAAGTTAAAAAATTATACTACACTTTAATTTAATGATACATATACTTCTTTTATATATTTTATAATATATACGTTTTACTCATAAACTTTTATTTTACTTTTTATTATTCACAGACTTTTACGGAATCAGACTACCAAAAACCACAATAAATTAATTTTTTGCAATAGGTGTCTCCAATATACTCATACGGACACCATCATGAATACTCATAAGGAGGAATGTGGGAAGATAGTCACAACTATGCCATCAGGTGAGGATGCCATTCTTAGTTTTAAGGGACATCAACGAAAAATGGATGTCCCGTTTGTTATTTACGCGGACTTCGAATGCGTATTAGAGGATATAAGTAATAGTGTAAGTAGTAAAACAAATTTAATAAAAAGGCACACACCTTGTGCCTTTAGTTATTTTATTAAGTGTCTCCATAGTAATAATTTAGATAAGCTTAGAATATATACGGGGGAAGATGCCTCCAAAAAATTTGTTGAATATTTAATTAAGGATTGTGAAGATATATATAATAACTATTTAGTTAACAATAGACAAATGGATACTTTATCCCCTTCAGATACTTATAATTTTTATAGTGCGGTGAATTGCCATATTTGCCAAAAATTTTTAGGCAAAGATCGTGTTAGAGATCACTGCCACATTAGTGGCAAATTTAGAGGCGCAGCCCACAATAAATGTAATTTAAATTACCAAATTCCCAAATTTATACCAGTTTACTTCCACAATTATTCAAATTATGACTCACATCTTTTCATTAAAGAATTAGGTGAAATTTCATTGCAACTGAAAGTACTCCCTCTCAATAAGGAACTTTATATATCCCTCTCCCAATTCACAGAAATGAGTGATGGCCATAAGCTTGAAATAAGATTTCTTGATACTATACGCTTTATGGCTGAGAGTTTGGAATCATTAGCCTGCAATTTGTCGGATAATGATTTCAGCACTATAAGGTCCTTATTTCAGTCAGAAAAAGAATTTCAGCTTATTAAGAAAAAAGGTATTTTCCCGTATGAGTACCTAAATTCATTCCAAAAATTAAATGAATGCCAGCTGCCTTCACGCAGTGATTTTTTTAATAAGTTGAATAATAAAGAGTGTTCTTTAGAGGAATACTCACATGCTGTAGAGGTATGGAATACTTTTGGTTGTGAAACAATGAAAGATTACATGGAACTTTACTTAAAAACAGACGTCCTCTTACTGACAGATATTTTCGAGAACTTTAGAAAAGTTTGTAAGGGTATTTATGAGCTCGATCCTTGCCAGTATTATACAGCACCTGGCCTTTCGTGGGATGCAATGCTCAAATATACAAAAATTGAATTAGAATTATTGACAGACATAGACATGTACAATTTTATGAAAAAAGGTATACGTGGGGGGATAGTACAGTGTAGTCAAAGATATTCGAAAGCAAATAATAAATATTTGCAAGATTTCGACAAAGAAAAGCCCTCAGAATTTCTCGTCTATTTAGACGCTAACAATTTGTATGGATGGGCGATGTCGGAATATCTTCCTCATGGTGGGTTCAGATGGTTATCACAAGACGAGTTGAATCTGGATCCAAACAGCATAGCTGATAATGGAACAGACGGTTATATTTATGAGGTTACGTTGGATTATCCCTCTCATTTACACGACTTGCATAATGATCTTCCTTTTTGCGCTGAAAATAAGAAACCTATGCAAGCGAAGTATAGCAAGTTGATAACCGATTTCTCTACAAAGCAATCATATGTGATACACTTTAGAGTTCTAAAACAGTGCTTAGAATATGGCTTAGTTTTAAAGAAAACTCATCGTATTCTAGCATTTAAACAATCTCCATGGTTAAAAGGCTATATTGACCTAAATACCAGACATAGAGCCACTGCTAAAAATGCTTTTGAAAAAAATTTTTTCAAGCTACTTAATAATGCAGTGTATGGTAAAACCATGGAAAATGTGGACAAGAGGAGAGATGTTAAAATTGTTAATAATTGGGAGAGGACGAATTGCAATCATTTAGGTGCCCAAGATTGGATATCAAAACCAAATTTTCATAGTTTATCTATATTTTCTGAAGATCTTGTAGCAATCGAAATGACTAGAGTCAAAACCTGCTACAATAAACCAATTTACTTAGGATTTTGTGTACTCGAGCTGTCCAAATGGAAAATGTATAATTTCCATTACGGGTACATGCAACCTAAGTTTAAGACAAACCTCTCATTAAACTATATGGATACTGACTCTTTTATATATTCAATAAAGACTGACGACTTTTACGCTGACATAAAAAATGACATACATGAACAATTTGACACATCGGACTATCCTACAGACAATATTTATAATTTCCCCATAGTAAATAAAAAAGTAATTGGTATGATGAAGGATGAAAATTGCGGTAAGATAATGACAGAGTTTGTTGGGCTGCGCTCAAAAATGTATTCATTTAGCGTAGAAAACCAAGATGATATTAAAAAATCGAAGGGGGTAAAGAGAGCCATATTAGATAAATATAGTTTAGCTACATATAAGAATTGCCTATTTAATAAGATTAATGTATATGATAGTATGTTAACATTTAAATCTAAGCTACATCAATTATATACTAGCGAATTAAATAAGGTAGTATTAAGCTATGGAGATGATAAGAGAAAAATTAGATCAAATAATATAAACACTTATGCATGGTATCATTTTCGTATTAAGGAAACTAACCCTGAATACGAACTTGACATGTTGCTAGATGAGATTGCTAAAATGCAAGAAAATCTTAGTTAATTAGTTAAGAAAAAATATTGTATATAAAATCCTATTTATTAAGAAAAATTGTTGTATATAATATCTTAGTTAATAAGAAAAAATATTGTATTTATATCCTATTTAATCAGAAAAATTGATGTATATAAAATCTTATTTATTAAGAAAAATTATTGTATTGTTGTTAAAATGAATGTAAAAAAAGCCTAAGAAATATTATTGTATTTAAATCCTATTTATTAAGAAAAGTTATTGTAAATAAACTATTGAAAAAAGAATGGAAAATGTGAGTGTTTTTTTTTTTTATTTCTTTATTGACTTTACTTCGTTGGATCAAAAATTTTTGTTTTTTGCTTATTTGCAAATTCTTGTTTTCATGTCGCTTAAACATGCACAGTCTTGTTTTCAGGTTACTTAAACATGCACAGTCTTGTTTTCTTTGAGAGGTTCTGCACAAGAGAAATTGAATTTCACAATATTATGAAATTCCATTAGATATTTTCATAAAGAGAAATAATTTAGATACTCGGATAAATCCTCATATTTTTCACTACATACAAGTTTCTGTTATTTTATATTCGAACAGATGATTCCTAGTTTTCCTTTAGAAGAAAATAATACAAATCAAGGAATATTTTTATAATTCAATTTTATTTCATTTTTATTTATACAATTTTATTTCATTTTTATTTATTTTATTTATAATGATGGAAACATTTCGTAATAGCCAATTATTAGATGTTCTAGTATATTTTTTCGTAAAAAATATATGGTACATCTGCAAGTATCAGGTCCCTCCTCACACTCAGGATGATACCAAGGACAGCTGGGGAAGTGTCCTTCAGTGTTGTCTTCATCTTCCATGACACCATATTCTTCATTCTCATCCAGCATATTTTGGAAACATCTTAGCATCTCCCAATGATCAAAAAGCCTGAAGCTTTCAAAATCTGTTATAAATTGATTAAGAGTACGTCTAATTTGGCTCATTTTATTTGCTGATGAATGAATGATGATGAATGTTGGAAGGTTCCTTTAAGACTAATTTGTTCTGTAAATTTTTAAAATATCTATATGTTCTTTAAAATATCTATACTATCATCTCTATGTCATATTTCTTTTTAGCAGTCTATCTCTCTCTAACCCTTTTCTCTCTATTCCATATTTCTTTGTAGCACTCTATCTCTCTCTAACCGTTTTCTCTCTATAACTATCTCTTTCTGTCTATCACTATCCCCCACTTATTTACTATTTCACCACAATTATTTTCGATTAGCCTTTTTGAAGTCATCATCGCTACTTTTAAGATTATTTCCAGTTAAACATTCAGAGTGACAAGAAGTATCTAAATAAAATATAAAAAATAAAAAAATGGACTCCACAACAAATCTAATTGCAAAATTTAATGCTCTAAATAACAAAACTTTAATACACGTAAAGGAGCTTGATTCTTCAACGAAATATACTATTAGAAATGTGTTACGTGTAACAACTAAATATGGACCAACCCTAAAAGTTGAAATGAATAAACACATAATGTTCCTGCCCAAACGATATAATATTTTAACTGATGACGATATCAAAGATCTCTCAAGCGGATCATATTGCCTAAGTAGAGAAGGTGAAGAAAACCTAATTGTCGAGAGTGAGCTGAGTGAATTTCTAATTCAAAATTCCCAATTTCCTGTTTGGCAATAATATATTAATTATGTATTTTAAACTATGAATAAAAAGACATTAAAGAGTTTTTTAAAATATAAATGTTTGTGTTTTATTTAATATTTTCAGTTATTTCATAAAGAAATTTAAGACATAAATGTCCATAGGTAAATGTATTGAAATTCTGATGCTGATTATAGTTGTATTTTATATTTGCACCAAGATATTTGACTACTTCCCAAGGAGGTTGTAAGTTTCCAAAGCTGTCGAAATATTCTTTTTCATTGTTGTTTTTATAGTATGCTACCCAATGTGTACCAGGTCCTGTTGATACATCTAAGTTGATTATTCCACATTCAATTTTCTTTGTTCGTTTTGGTAGAGTATTCAACATGAAAACTCCTCTAAAATATGGAATTTTTATAGAGAAACGGTTTAGGTCCACATCAGATAGTGGTCTGTTGGGCAGCATCTTTAAGAGTTTTTTGATTCCTCTTTGTGAACTAAACCATAACCTTTTTTATATGGTTTTAAGTAAAGTCCTTTTCCCACTGCTATAGATTCCATCGCTTTATTATGTCTAGTTGCTTCATCAAGTTGATTTTTGGCATTCTTTGTTGCACTTACAGCTTTAGCTATGGCAGCACCTCCAGTTGTTAGACTTCCAATTGCACCCAGAGCAGTGAAAATCGGTATTAGAGGTAAAAAACCACCGATTTTTGGAACACGTATTACACGTGGAACTACAATTTGAGACTTTCTTCCTTTTAATGATTTGTTAATAGTTTTTCGTGCAATTTTAATAGCTGAGTTAATATCTAATGGTTTTTCCTTCTTTAGTATTTTTGTTGCAGCTCTAATTGATGTTCTAAACAGTTTTTTATCATTTGGCTTGTTCTTTTTAACATTTTTCTTTTTCTCCACACCCATACAAAATTTAGTTTTGGTTTTCATTGCGTTAGTAACCATATATGCAAATGATTTTTCTGCAAGACTACTGTCTTTTGCTAAAACTCGATTCCAAGCTGAATTTTCAAGTATTTTATCAGCTTTATGTCTAGTACTTAAATCCTTATTTTTTGAATACGCAATATCGTGATTTTTACAAGCAGAGTCCAATAAGTTAATACCTTTGTCACCTCGATTTAAACGTTTTTGTAGTTTTGTTCCAGGTCCACAGTACTGATACCCCGGAAAATGAAGCTCAACAGGTAGAGAGTTTATTATTTTATCTACTATACCTCCTCCAACGAAGGTGTTTTTATGACTAAACGTTTTCTGATATCGTATAACCATATTATCTAATTTTTTCTATAATAAGAGGTAACATTTATAAAATGTATTTAGTTACAAAAATGCAGTTAGTGAAACAACATAAAAATATTTTAGTTCGTAATATTGACGATTCAGTCAACATCACTTCAAAAATAAAGCATAGCCCCCTCTTACCAAATTCTATTCGTGCTCTAATAGTTGGACCATCCAATTGTGGAAAGACTAATGTTATGATTGGCTTACTAGAAAGTCCTAATGGACTCAAGTTTGAAAACATCTATTTATACTCAAAATCTCTATATCAACCCAAATATGAATACCTGAAGAAACTAATTTCACCAATTAAAGGAATGGGATATTATACATTTACAGATAATGAATCAGTTATTCCACCTGACGAAGCTAAAACTAATTCAATTATGATATTTGATGATGTTGCATGTGAAAAGCAGAATAATATACGTACATATTTTTGTATGGGGCGACATAGGGATGTCGATTCATTCTACTTGTGTCAAATTTATACTAGAATTCCCAAGCATTTAATAAGAGACAATGCCAATGTTATTATAATGTTTAAACAAGATGAGACAAATATGAAGCATGTTTATATAGATCATGTTGGTGGCGATATGAGTTATGAAAAGTTTCATGAGATTTGTCGAGAGTGTTGGAAGGATAAATATGGATTTTTGGTGATTAGCAAAGATAATGAATTAAATGATGGACGCTACAGAAAGCAATTTGACTATTTCATAACTATATAAACTACTCTTCATAAACATTTACTTTAGTTATTAATCTAACTTTAAGCTTGATACATCTATTTGCTATAACCTCATCTGATACCTGATAAGCTGATCTGAAAACCAGACCAGCTACCTAATAACCTGATTTGGTACCTGATAACCTGATCTGAAAACCAGACCAGGTCCTGAAAAGCTGATCTGAAAACCAGACCAGGTCCTGAAAAGCTGATCTGAAAACCAGACCAGGTCCTGAAAAGCTGATCTGAAAACCAGACCAGGTCCTGAAAAGCTGATCTGAAAACCAGACCAGGTCCTAAAAAGCTGATCTGAAAACCAGACCAGGTCCTGAAAAGCTAATCTGAAAACCAGACCAGGTCCTAAAAAGCTGATCTGAAAACCAGACCAGGTCCTGAAAAGCTGATCTGAAAACCAGACCAGGTCCTGAAAAGCTAATCTGAAAACCAGTCCAGGTCCTGAAAAGCTAATCTGAAAACCAGACCAGGTCCTAAAAAGCTGATCTGAAAACCAGACCAGGTCCTGAAAAGCTAATCTGAAAACCAGACCAGGTCCTAAAAAGCTGATCTGAAAACCAGACCAGGTGCTAATAAGCTGATCTAATAGCTGATACCTCATCTAATAGCTGATACCTTTTATTTATTAAACATGGATGAGAAAATTTTAAAACAGTTGGTGTTGACAAGAAATGTCTTGAAGAAAAAGCTTCGTAGTATAAAAACTGGTGAAATAGATACACGTGAACAACTAAGAGATACATTTAAACCTATAACAGAACCACTGAAAGAATTCATAAATAGTTCTAAGAAAATTAAAAGAATTCCCATTAAAGAAGAAAATAAAATGAAGACAGAATTTGAAAATAATACAAGTTTAAAGTCTGAAAAACCATCACTCAAGATAGAGACAAGTACACCAAAGAAACTAGCAGAAGGAACAATATTTGATAATACCACCTTATTTAATGATACTAATTCTAAAAATGATGATGATGACGATGATGATGAAGATGATTTTTACTCACAAACTTCCAATACAGAAGATACTTATACTGATTTATCAGTCTTGGAAGAAAGAAATGAATTAGATACAAACTATGGTCCACATAAAGATTTCAATAATGAATGGAAATTTGGTGATAGTAAACTTACACTTAGTGAACATAAAATACAAGTTGGTGGCCAAATATGGGCTCTAACACCTGGACTATTTTCTCTAATGTTTTATAAAATACCAAAAAATTATGATAAATTTGAACTCGAAATCTATAAAAAGATTTTAATTACTACTAATGCATGTAGAAGAGACTATAAACCTGATGGTCAAATTAAGGGTACTAGAGGATATAAATATAAACATATTATTAAGAAATTTATTGACGAGAAAATCCAGGATAATTTACCTGAATCAACAGGATCTAAGCCTAAAGGTAGCTATTTAGGTGATGGAATGATGGAATTTAACATCCATAAGCCCAACTATATATACTGGGATGATCCAAATGAGCTAGTAGATCGACTTCGACTACTGCTCGCATCACAAGCTGCAGGTCATAATAATCACAATAACGAGATTATATCAATTATTGAAGAACTACGTGAAGCTAATATAATACATTAACTTTAATAAAGTATATAAAGCATGTCTGTTGATAAATTTGGACATTATTTAAACGATACTAGCAACATAGTTTCTTTGAAAAATGCACCTAAACTGCTGGGGTTCTTTGTGGATACGAACAACAACATTGATGTCCAAAACAAAAGGATCAAAAATGTTGCAAAAGCTGTGGAGGAAAACGATGTTATCAATAAATTGTTTCTGCAAACTCAAATCGAAAAACTAGAAGAGAAATTATTAGCATACTTTAAGAGAGACAGTACTATAATTCAAGAAAATATTCAAATGCAAATTGAAGAAAATTATAAAATTGAAAAAGATATTCTAAAAATTAAAACATCCTTTGAAGAACAAATTGAACAGCTTAATGAGAAAATTTATAGATTAGAAAATTACATGTTTGTATCAATAGCTGAAAGTGCTTCAACTAGATCACAACACTCTCCAAAAAATCTCTAAAAACAACTTAATGTCTTCAAAAAGAAATTTAGTAAACGAACTCCATAAGCAAGCACGAAAACATTTTGTGCGTCGCAGAGTTATAATGAAAGGAAAAGATGACCTTTGGCAAGCTGATTTAGTTGAAATGGGGAGCTATTCTAGAGAAAATAGAAATTATCGATTTTTGCTGACTGTAATTGACACATTCTCAAAATTTGCATGGGCAGTACCACTAAAAACAAAAACTGCACTTGAAACAACTAACGCAATGGAAAATATTTTTGAATTGGGGCGAATACCAAAAAACATACAAACAGATGATGGTAAAGAATTTTTCAACAAACACTTTGAAAAATTAATGCATAAATACAACATTAATCACTACTCAACATATAGCATTATGAAAGCATCAATAGTAGAACGATTTAATAGAACACTAAAAGGAATGATGTGGAAAGAATTTAGCTATAATGGTTCTTATAAGTGGATTGATATATACAAAGATTTACTTAATACCTACAATAGAAAAGTTCATCGCACCATTAAAATGCCTCCAATTAAAGTCAACTCAACAAATGAGGAAAAGCTGCTAAATACAGTATACAGTCATATGAAAATGTATAAAATGTCAAAATTTAATGTAGGAGATCATGTACGCATAAGCAAATATAAGCATACATTTGAAAAAGGTTATACTCCAAATTGGACTACAGAAATTTTCACAATTACAAGAGTTCAAAATACAAATCCTGCAACATACATATTAGAAGACTATCTTGGTAATCCTATTAAAGGTGGATTCTATACTGACGAACTTTCAAAAACCAGATTTCCAAATACATATCTAGTTGAAAAGGTGCTTAAAATTAAAGGGAAGGAGGTATATGTTAAATGGCTGGGATTTTCTAATCAACACAATTCTTGGATAAGTAAAGATGAAATATTATAGATGAAAGAAAAACTAAATCAACAACAACATCATAGCAAAATAATAATAGCATTAATATTAAGAAACTAATGTTAATTTTAAAATAAGAAAATGAAATAAATATGTAAATTATGCTTATAAACCATACTGTCTACTAAACTTTATTTAATTGTAATCAGTCTGTTATAATGTCAATAACACTTACTCTGAGCTCTAACTCATTAGAATTATCTGCTAGTTACTTTCCTCCTATTGAATTACATGGTGCATATGAGTGTGCTCTAACTGATTTTCATTCATACAACAGTATTCCAAATGTAGACACCTACAACAATATGTTTCATATAGGAGAACATACAATAGAAATACCAATTGGATCCTACGAATTAAATGATATAGTTGATTTTATAGAAGAGCAATACAAACTACTCTGTCCAACAAATAAGATTTTTATTGAAGCCAATAACAATACAATGCAAGTTAAAGTTAATAGTTCCAAGGATACTGTATATTTTAATAAAGACAATACAATTGGAAAACTTTTAGGATACAATAGCAAAATCCTAACACCAAACAAATATTATTATTCAGATCTTCCAGTTAATATTTTTAAAGTAAATCTCTTGCGAATTGAAAGTAGTATCGCTATTAACACATATATGAATAACTCCAAATCGCATACACTTCATGAATTTCCGATTAATGTGCCTCCAGGCTATAAAATAGATGAGGTTCCAAGAAATCTCATCTATTTACCTGTGAACACCAGAGAGATAAGTTCACTAGCGCTGCGCGTAGTTGATCAACACGGTGATTTAATTAATTTCCGAGGAGAGGAAATTACAATAAGAATACATTTAAGGCCAACTAAATAATGCTATTATACAACACAAATACATTGAAAAATATAGCAGCAAGAACAACATCAACATTAAAGCGACCAGTACAACAAAAAGCACTAACAACATCAAATAAAAATTTTCTAAAGTCCTTGAATTTTAAATTGAAGACAAAATGAGTTCAATAATAGATGTCTTAGATAAGCCCTTGTCTGATGAGAATATAATCAAAAAGGACTATCATACATATGTACCATACTTACAATCTTACAACAATAATGATGAAATTAGAATTTCAATACAAAATCAAGATTTGTACGTGCTACCCAGTGAAAGCTACATTTATGTAGAAGGTTTTGTTGCTGATGATAATAACTCTAAATCTACTTCATCATCAGACAACTTTATATTAAAAAACAACTTTGTGGCATATCTATTTGATGAAATTCGCTATGAGCTCAATGGAATTGAAATTGATCATACAAGATATTTAGGAGCCACAAGCACCATAAAAAATTTGGTGTCTATGTCACCAACAGAAAGCAACGTGATGCAAAATGCTGGATGGAACAAAATTGACGATGTCACCCTTGTAAATGGCTTTTTCAATTTCTATGTACCTCTAAAAATGCTTCTAGGATTCGCTGAAGACTACAACAAAGTTATACTAAATGGAAAACATGAATTGATACTCTTGCGCAATAAGAACGACGAAGATCTTGTACGCTCGAGTGTTTCTACTAAAAAAGCTAAACTTACAATTTCACTAATCTCATGGAGAATCCCACATGTACAATTATCCGACTTTAGCAAATTGAATATGATTAAAATTATTAACAATGGTGCTTCTATACCTATGGCATTTCGCAGTTGGGATTGTCATGTCAATCCACAATTAAATATGGGAACTAGCCATATTTGGAATGTTAAACTAGCTGCAAATAGAGAACGCCCTCGTTTTGTATTGATTGCTTTTCAACAAGAAAATAAGTTTGTTCATTGTGATTTGACTAATTTAAAAGTACATTTAAATTCAGTCTCATATCCATATGATGACCTTAACATAAAGTTCAAAAATGAACGATATGCAATTCTATATGATATGTATCTAAGATTCCAACAAAGCTACTATATGAAAGAATCTCAACCGCTTCTAACTGCACCAGAGTTTAAGACAAAAGCTCCTATTATTGTAGTAGATGTCAGTCATCAGAATGAATCACTCAATAATGGACCGATTGATATAAAAATAGAATTTGAAACAGCAACTAATATTGGAGCAAAAACATCAGCTTACTGTATTCTTATTCATGATCGTATAATAGAATACATATATACCCATCAAAGGACAAGTTCGAAAAGTCTTATAAATTGAGTAATATGGAAACAACATAATTTTTATAGACGTACAAGGTTTCAAAAGTAATTAAAATGATTTCATCGCAAAAGAAGTAGCAATTGTTTTCAACAATTATGAATATAACAATTTCATTATAAAACCCCCATTTGATATCAAATGCTTATCAATAGAAAAGCAAAGAGAAGCAAAGTGGCTAACAAAAAACTATCATCACCTAAGCTGGACTGCTGGATCAGTTTCATTTCAAAGCGTTTGCAATTTTATAAAAGCCAACGCAAGATGTTCTATAATTTATGTAAAAGGTGAAGAAAAAAGACGATGGTTGGAAAAAATTTTATGCCGAAAAATTTCTAACGTTGAGGATATAGGCTGCATCAACTTTAAACAAATGGAAATCAAGTATCCCGAATATTTTTATTGTAATTATCATAAATTTGGTGCTTGCGCACTAAAAAATGCTATTTTACTAACAAAAGAAATGTCTTGCTTTAATTAAACTTTTTCACTTTTTAAAATATGACTGTATGTATCATTATAAAATTTTAAAAAAAATTTTAAACAATAAATGTATCAAAAATAAAATAAAATAATATACAAGTGTTTTCTTATTTCAAATACAAACTACATAAAGGAAAGAGAAGGAAGTGAGGGGAAGGAGAAATTAACTTTTTTGCTTACTTGCAAATGTTTGGTTTTTGTTTCTCTGCTGTTGAGTGTACTTAGTTTGCTGCTTTAAAATAATCGTAGACAAAGAAAATGATTACCTTGCAAAATATATATGTATTCTACAAAATATTCCACGCACAAGTACCCACGATCGCACATTCATACATGCACACATACATATACATACATACATACACATACATACATACACATACATACATACATACACATACATACATACATACATACATACACATACATACATACACATACATACATACCTGCATACATACACATACATACATACATACATACACATACATACATACATACATATCTCTTAAACAAATATACAAAATATTAAATTACCCGCGACTATCAAGCTGGACCCCCACACACAAGTATGGGTGTTCACATACATGTGAACACAAGTATGGGTGTTCACATACATGTGAACACATAAATAAATATTTTCTCTGATATTACTGATATAGTATTACGATAACAAATTTCTACAGTCTGGCAACACTGGCAATTTTCCCTTTGGTATTAGAAAATAATAATCATGTTTTGCCGTCGGCATTTGGAAAATATAATAATCATGTTTTGCCGTCGGCATTTGAAAAAAATATTCATATATTGCCGTAGGCATTAGGAAAATCATGTATTGCCGTAGGCATTTGGAAAATATAATAATCATGTTTTGCCGTCGGCATTTGAAAAAAATATTCATATATTGCCGTAGGCATTAGGAAAATCATGTATTGCCGTAGGCATTAGGAAAAATATTAATGCATACCCTTAGGCATTAGGAAAAATTAATTTTCACTATTTCACACCCATTAGTATTAGGAAAAATCATTGCATGATTTTCCCGTCGGCATATATACTTATGAAATACTAATCTTATGAAACCCCTTAATCCACCCCCCCAAAAATCACCTATTCACATAATTAATGCCACCTCAAAAAAATCACCCGTTCACACAAAGTTAATGTAAACAAAAAAACTCCTTATGTAAACAAAAAATTCCTTATGTAAACAAAAAATTCCTTATGTAAACAAAAAGTTGGACGGACTTATTGATCCACCCTCGTAGGGTATCAAATTTCACAAATTTCCAAGAATTTTAAAATTTGGGTAATTAAAATTTTAAAATTTCAAAATTTTAATTGCGGCCGGATGAACAGTTCCCTACTACTCTTTTCTTATGACTTTATTTCACAGAGCTGACGAAACTCGGTACATTGTACCGCTAGTCTAATCCATGCTATACTTTCGTATTTTAGTATAAATGTTTTTACTTTTTTAAACACTTTTTAAGATTATTTTGGGAAGCTTTTTTTCATTTAATATAAAATATAATAACTAATGAATAATTTCATTAAAAAAGTATTCAACATTTCTTATGTATTTATAATAAAAAAATATGTTTGTGTAATATTTAATGTTATTTTAGCAATAAGAAACTATTGAAAAGTGATCAAAGAAGTAGAAAAAAATTTAGCTTTATTTTCAGGCCTAAAATTTTAAAATAAAATATTATTTTAGCTTTAATTCAAACGTTATTTAGCTTAATGTTATTTTAAAATCTGGTCAGACTTGTAACGTAGTTTACTTTTCCAGCTGCGGTATGACTCAGTGTGTCCATTTTCATATTCAAAGGTCCACTTCCTTTGAAATAAAAGATTAATTTTCTTGGATGTTGAGAATATATACTAAGCTTTTATTTAACGAAACTTATACTACTTAGGATATCTTATATGTATGTATATGTATGTCAATGAATTTACGGGTATTGACAGCTATAATTTTTTTTTTTTTTTGAATGCATGATTTTTTATTTATTGTATCTTCATTCAGCTATAATTAATACCAACTTATTACGTAAGTATTCGGTTGGCCCTAGGGCCGTTTTAGTAATTGAAAGAAATTCGGTGGCTCTCGTAATAAAATACGTTCGGGTATGTTCGGTGGGCTCCAAGGCTGGTTAAGACGGGCGAGAAGAATTCGGAATAGATAAAAGAAATTATTTCAAGGTAAATTCGATAGGTCCTGAAATAAAAATAGCTAAAGAAATTCAAGATAAATTCGGGGTATCTTGAATATAAACGAGAAGTTCAAGATTAATACGGTAGATCTCGAACAAAATAAAATAAAAATTATTTCAAGATGAATTCTGTAGATCTTGAAATAAATATAGCAAAAGAATTGAAGATGAGCTCGGGGATCTTGAATATAAACGAGAAGTTCAAAATGAATGCGGTAGATCTTGAACGAAAAATTTTTTTTTTTTTTTTTTTAATGCATGATTTTTTATTTATTGTATCTTCATATATGAACTAACAATAAGTATTCAAATCTTAAATCTAAAAAATATAATTAGGCCCGACCAGTGTCGGACATAAGCTTAGTAATAGTTATATATAATACATAAGTAGTGATAGTCAAAAGGAAAAAAATAAAGTATTTTCAAGAAGTCCCATCTGGAGCGCTATGAATAAGAGCCCATGTGTCCCTCTTTTTTAGGCGGATGTGTCCAGTAAAGTTCAAAATATTACGGGCAAGCGGATTAGGATGTGATTCGAGTTTTGTTAAATATTTGCCAGCGTATTTTGCAATTTCTTCAGTCACTAGTGGCATATTTAAATCACGATGTATATTTGAATTTTTTATATACCATGGAGCCAATGTTATTAAGCGTAAAATTTTGTTTTGCCTTCGTTGGATTCTCTCGACATTAGAAGCTGAAGCAGTGCCCCATAACTGTATTCCGTAGCACCATATTGGTTTCAAAATCGTCTTGTATATTAAAAGTTTACAATCTAGACTGAGTGTTGAATTTCTACCAATCAGCCAATGTATCTGAGTTAATTTCAGTTTCATTTGTGTTAGCTTTGAGTCAATATGGGGCTTCCATGTAAGCCGTCGATCAAGGTGTATACCAAGGTATTTTACGTGTGTATGTTGAAGAACAACTTGATTGTTGATTCGAATTGGGGAACAAGTATCTCTTCGCAGGGTAAATGTTACCTGGACACACTTTTGCTCGTTTACTTTGATTCTCCATAAATTTAAACATAGTTCCAGTTGTGTAATATGTTCTTGTAGATATCGGGAAGCCTCGTGAGGGTTTTCGTGCATACTAAGGCAGGCTGTATCATCGGCAAACGTAGATGTATGGATATTGCTGCTCAAAGGCATATCACATGTGTAAATCAAATACAAAACTGGCCCCAGTATGCTCCCCTGTGGCACACCGGATGATATAGATTCGGGCACACTCATGAAGTCTCCTTCCACAACCGTAAACTTCCGGGTAGTAATATAACTTTCTAATAGCTTCAGAAAATTTATTGGTAAATATGATTTCAATTTTAAAATAAGACCTTCATGCCACACTTTATCAAATGCCTGAGAAACGTCGATAAACAGCGCAGAACAATACTTCTTTTCTTCAAATGTTCTTCTTATAAATTGAACCAATCTATGAGTTTGTTCGATGGTGCTATGCTGACTTCTAAAACCAAATTGATGGTCTGGTATGCACCCACTACTAACTAGAATTGGGCACAATTTTGTCATGAGCAGTTTTTCGAAAAGTTTTGACATTGTTGATAGCAGACTTATTGGCCTGTATGACTCAGCCTTGGTAAGGTCTTTGCCCGGCTTTGGAATCATTTTAACTTTGGCAAGCTTCCAGCTATTTGGATAATACTCCAGTCGTAAAATGGCGTTAAAAATAAATAACAGGATTCTAATTGCAATACGAGGCAACTTTATTAGCATCTGGTTACTAATTCCATCAATACCCGGAGCTTTCTTCGGGTTAAGTTCAGCAATTACTTTTTGTACATCACACGTTCTAAATTTTATGGGTCGAGGGGGTAGCGCCACTACATTTGGCAAATCAATAACACCAGTACACGAGTTAGGGGTAAATACTGATTTTAAATGCTCAGCAAATAGTTTACATTTTTCAGTATCGCTTCTTGCCCAACCCCCTGTAGATGTACGCAGAGGTGGTTTAAACGCAACAGGTGTTTTAAGCTTTCTAGCAGCGCGCCACAAGGAGTAATTAGATGCTGGTGTGGCATCAAGACCTTCCAGATAGTTTTTAAAAGATGCAGTTTTTTCAAATGCAAGCAAGTCTTGGAGTTGTTTAGTGCACTCTTTAAATCTGATTTTATGTTGGGGCGATCTGTGCTGTTGCCATTCCCTTCTAGCTCTTCTTTTTTCACTTACAAGACGTTCAATATCCGTAGAATAAATTCTATTAAATCCAGTCTGCGGGTAGGAGGTAGTCGCATGTTCAGCAGCCTGTTTTATATTTTTGATAAGATTGCCAATGTTAAATTCAATATCTTCGGATGTTCTTAGCGTAATGTTTTCCGTACAATGAGTACTGAGATATTTTCTGAACCCCAGCCAATTAACACGGTTGATCGTCTTCACATACGGGTGAGGTAAGTCACTACTTAGTGGGCTACAAATTGTAACGATCGTGGGAGAGTGATCGGAGGAAAGATCTTGAGACGCTTCAACATGAACTAATTCCCTAGAAATATTTTTCATGACTCCAAAATCTATAACATCCGGAATTTTTTGTATGTCCGTAGGCCAGTAAGTGGGCTCCCCACTCGAAATGACGTCCAAGCCCATTTTTGAAATTGTATTGAACAATGCCTGACCTCTAGGTGTAATAAGACGCGAACCCCAGAACGTATGTTTTGCATTGTAGTCGCCAGCTGCTACGAAGCAAGGGCCAAGGGATTTGTAGAAATCCTCGTATTGGTCCTCAGTAATTGCGAACCTAGGAGGGGAGTAAATTGATGATATGACAAAATTAGTGCAAAAATTTTCGATACAAATATTCGTTGCTTGTAAATGTTCTTCGCAAATGTTGTCAATAATATAATGCTTGAGTCTTGACTTTATTAAAATTGCTGATCCACCGCATGCTCTTCCTCTCGGGTCCTTTGAATCATATAAGGTGTACCCATAAATTTTAAAAAGGCTTCTCGAAGTCAAATGAGTCTCAGAGACCAACATTATATCAATATTTTTTTCCGTGAGGAAGTGCTCAAGTTCATTTTTATGTTAGCGAATGCCGTTTGCGTTCCAGAAACATATTGTTAACGTGTTCATGGCTTATTAAGTATTGCTTGAAGCAGAGTATTCTGCATTCGCAGCATTTCTTGCATCATGCTAGTCATACTTGTTGTGAAATTGTTTATAGTTTGCACCAGATTTTCAATAGTAGCTTCAAGGCGATTAAAATTAAAGCCTGAGTTTGTATTTATTGAAGTATTTGGCCGTGAAACATTTTGTGTGGCAATAGAGCTTGTTTTTGCAGCATCGGCATACGATATACGTGAATTAACTGGTTGGCTCACTTGGGCAAGAGTGGCGGAGTAAGTGTTTGCTGTTTGTGCTGGAGCTACTTTAGGTTTTTGCCCCATAGTCTTTTTAACGAAAGAATATACAGGACAACCTCTGTAGTTAGCAGTGTGATTTTCTCCACAATTACTGCATTTTTTGTTACTTTGATCTTTCGGTTTATTGCAACTAGCAGTACCGTGCAATTCACCGCAAATAACACAAACTGTAGGTAATTTGCAGTAAGTTTTTGTGTGGCCATATTCTTGACAATTATGGCACTGTACGGGTCCAGAACGCTTGTGTGGTTCTTCAACTGTTATTTTTCGGTATAAAAGATATTTTAAATTATAAATTGGGTGCGTCTCATTTTTTCTCAATTTTATATCATTCGGCTCAAGTTCAACGCGAAATAGAGGCTGGGGGATCTTCTCCCTATTTATTATATTTGAAACATTTTTTACCTTGAATCCCTGGAGGACGAGTGCGTCTTTTATTTCTTCGGGAACAACATAAGAATCTATGCCCTTCAATACGATCTGCAGGCCTTTAGCACTCTTGAGCTGGTATGTGTAGAAACTTGTTTTATTTTTTTCAAATTCAGAAACCATTTTACGGAAATCTGTTTCGTCATAAATTTGAATTTTCGTTTCATCGATATTGCCACGTTTTATTGGAACAATGTGAAATTTTTTCTCACCAATGACCGAAATTAATTTCTTAATAAGAGCGTTTGAATTTTTTTCTCTCAAATATATTGGTGGCGGCTTGGAGGTTTTTTTCTCAGATATATCAGGTGTGTCGTTGTCATCTTGCAATATTTGAAAACGATTAGTGGAGGATGCGCTGTTATCCCTAGATACCTTTGAAGCAGATGCAATCTTAGTAGAATTTGGGCTTCGCCCGCGCTTTCCCACAAATATATATCGGTCCATTCCGACTTGGACCTTGGGTTTTGGGCTACTCTTATTTATATTGCCAATTTGGGTAAGTGATGAACACGAGCCTGAATCGGATGATATCGCTGATTTAAATGACGAAGTAGTAGGCAACTGTAATGTTAACAAATCACTAGTTGGCATTGGACAAAGCGAAGTTGATCGCTGACGAAAAATTGGCTTAGCCGTTAAAAAAAGTCTGTCATCAGGTTTTTTATTTATTTTGTTTATATTAAGAGCATCAGAACTCACAGTAAGTCTATCATCAGATTTTTTATTGTTATCATTAAGATCATCAGAGCTCACAGTAAGATAGGCATTTCTGCCGTTATCACTCACTTCACAATTATTTGTTTTTGAGGTACTCATATAGAGTATTCCTCAAGGGCACTTTGTTAGTGTATTCCTCAAGGGCACTTTGAGTTATTTTGTTTACGGTTGTTTTTGTTTTAGTTATTACTGTCTATGTAAAAAAAATATTAGCAAAGCAAAAAAAGCTTATTTATCAAAGTTAATGTACAACGAATATTATGTACTACAAATATTTTTTTTGTATGGTTTTTTTTATTTAGTATGTATGTAAAAAAAAATTCCGCTAATACGTCTGTTCACTATGAAGGTACAACGAGAACTCTTGAACGAAAAATAAAATAAAAATTATTTCAAGATCTTGAAATAAAAATAAAATTAAAAATAAACCAAAAATAAATTCAAGATGAATACGATAGATCTTGAATACTAACTACAATTCATTAGAAAGCTCAAGATGAATGCGGTAGACCTTGCAGCTTTCTGCCCAACAAATTAGAACAAGGCTGTATGTTGATGTCCGTTCTTGTAATATACAGGTAGTGACCCTGCTTACCGTACTCTGACTTCCAGCTCGTCCTGATTACTTGTGGCTTAAAGTAGACATCTTATAGTAATTATTATTTTTAACCTCTTGAGAATCATTTTCCCATTTGTATGTTTGTTTTATTTTACTTCTTTTATACAGCCTGATTGTGCTTACAAAAGCATGTGCGTGTTTGTTGTTATTTTACTTCTGTTAGTACGATTTCCACTAGGCAGGCTTGCCATTTTAGCAAAGTACGGCATTTGAAATACTAAATTAACAAAATCTGTTTTAATAATAATGTTATTGATCAGCTTAATAAAAAGCACAGTCAAAGCTAAAGTGATCCCATAACTTTAGTTGTCGGTTATACGATTTTGTTTCAGTAAAAGTATACAACGTGTGCAATTGGTATATATCTATTACTTAAATCGGTTCATCTGATTTATCTATGTAGAAAATATATATATTTTTAATTAACTACTCTATTTAACAATCTTAAAGATGATTAGATACAAATCCTTAAAAAAATATGGCGAAATTTTTTTCACAGTAAAAAACTTAGTACTATAAAATTTTGCCAAAACATGACATAATTCTATTTTCTTTGTTGTGAAAAAATATTGTGCCACCTAAGAGAAACTAAAAATTTTAACTGATTTTAGCACTTTGTTGTATGTGCTGTAGAGCATTTTAGCACTTTTATTTCTGTAATCTAGCACTTTTACGCTTACATCTTATGGCAACACTGCCACTAGGCTGAATAAGCGTGGTTGTTGTATTTTGTTTCTCTTGTTATAGCGTACGTATGTATGTATGAAAGTATGTGTGCGGTAGTTACACTGAAGGAAATGTGAGGTTAAGTGTCCCCATGTCACCACTTTTGTCGACTATTTTGGTGACATTGTCAACGGAGCGTCTACATATTAATATTATTTTTGATGCTTAGAAAACATTTTTGCATATACACAAAACTATGCCTCTTCTTAATGTTTTATTGGTCTGTTGAAAATAAAAGTGGCGTCAAACAAAATTTAAGTGTTTCTTAAAAAAGAAATTACAAAAAAACAAATAAAAGAACAATCCATATTGTATACAAATACAACATTAAAAAAATTTAAGTGAAAGTCAAGGATTTGTCACATTTTCAGATCCATACTTAATTAATCAGTATAATTTTACTATTGATATTTCCTGCAGGTGGTGACAGCGTCTATAGTGAATTAATACAGTTTTACTACGGACATTTCCCACAGTGTGGTGATATCGTCAAAAGTAAGTCAGTACAATCTTATTATTGACATTTTCGCCGTATGGTCCCACAAGTACTACCTAGTCAGTATTGACGCAGTCTACTGGTACAATTCGCAAGACAAACATGTGTTAGATGTCAAAAGTAGATAACATTAGTGGGGTATAATTTGTCAGTAGTACTGGTAACATCGTCAATAGATAATTAGTATAATTTTACTATTGACTTTTCCTGCAGGATACTTTGTACGATCGCAACTTGACTGCATGAGCGTGGTTGTTGTATTTGTTGTGCACTTATAAAACCATGTGTGTAGTTGTTGGTATTATTTCTGTGGGTAAGTTTTCAATAATAATAAAAAAATAGGAAAAAAATATAGTCATTTGTGACGGAACTTTACAGTCCCCTCCTACTTTAAAATAAAATAAAAAAGTAAAAACTAGAGTTAGTATGAATTAATTATTGGTATTAATTTATTTAGTTAAGATCTTACGATCTGCACTTACCCGAAGGTAATCTTTTACCGAGCTCTAATAGCTTCGGCTAAATTAAGTAGTATGATAACAAATACTATTTACAATTGCAATAAAAATAATATTTGACATTTATAAAAAAATAACCAAGTACTTCAATTCAAAATATGGTAATACGATAGCACTTCCATCAGAGATAATTAGTATAAAAATAGTATTTGATAGTAAAAAATAATCAAAAAATATAATATTGCAATAATACTTCATGTATAATAATATTTAGGTAACTATAATATTCAGGTAGACATAAGACTACAATAAGGTACCCCAGCGACCATGTACGCCTGGTTGAGGTCAAACTTTTTTATTTGATCCTGGCTTCAAGGTCAGACATCGCCATTCTTAAGCCGCACTTCGACCTTTTATTCTTCCTGGAGGGTATATCGTCCAGTTGTGCAGCTTACGCTGAATGGTTGGTGGCCTGATGATAATGCCCCTGAATGGATCGGATACGGACTCGTCATTATGTATCAGGTTAATCACATCATTATGGAAGTCTTCCTCCTCTCTCTGTTTGTGCGGGGCGTTCGGTGGCTGGGATGATCTTCTCACAGGCATCGTTGAAGTGTGGGTGATGGTATGTACAGGGTGGAAGGTGAGCTCTTTTGGTAGAGCGGCTGTTGAGTTTTCGGTCCCTTTGATTCTTTGTCTATCTTCTGGCGGTTCGGCATGGAAGTCTGCCTTAGGTGGTCCCGTATTTTACCCGAGGCGATTCATCGAGTAGGTCAGCGTTCCATTCTACAATTCCTCTATTGGTGGTGCTGAAAATAAAATAATAAAAAATAAAATAAATAAAAAAAGGTTAGGTTTGTTTTCAGGTATAGAAAAATGCGGCAACTGAATTGGTCGGTCGTGGTAGGCCTTCAAATCTTGTACATGAACGGTGTGTGTTTTGCACGATGTTGCAGTTATGACATTAATGTTAGGTGAGACTTCCTTTGCTGGCTAGGTGATCAGTTGCACTATTGCTTCAACTTCCGGGCTCCATTCTCGACGGCGCAGGTCATAATATACGGGCCTGTTCTGCAAATCACGACATGCCAAATCACGGTGATTTCTAAAAATTAATAAAAGCTTTTGTAAATTTTACGTTTTATAGCTTTGGAAGTTGGAAGAAAATATGGTATTATAAATGGAAAAAACTTAAAACGCAATAAAATCCCATTACCAAGTCAGATATTAATAGTTTACTTTTTAAGTCACGTGATTTGGAATCACCGTGATTTTCAGAACATGAGGGATATATTCTGTTTTCTGGTGGATTTCTCCATGATTTTTACTATATTCTGCCATTCGTTCGGCCCGAGTGGCGAATGAGTACCTTCGGGAGGTATCTTCCCCTCCCTATATATTTGATTCGGTGGTGGTAAGTTTCGACAAATAGTATATTGGCATTAATCTAGGGCAGCGGGTATTCATCGGGCTCGGCCGCGGCGTTTATTTGCCGGTAGTCTATGCACATTCTCCAAGTATCCTGTTTTTTTTTGGACGAGCACGATTGGCGAGCTATATGGGATATATAGGGTGATTGACTCGGTTTTTCAACCGGTTTTAAAACCTGGGTTTTTCACAATGCGGTTGACGGTTTTTTCAAAAAGTTGATTTTTCGAATGTCGAATAGTCCGGTTTTTTTACAATTTAAAACCCGGCTGCGTCGAATACTTCTCGATTTGTATATTTTGCAATAAAATTAGTTTTTACTATGTTAAAACTTAGACTAACGTGTTGTGTTGATTTTCCTGAGTATTTTGTTAGTGTTTTTTGAGCATTTCATCACTTAGTGAAACATAAAATTAAAGCGAAATTATTTTATGAGGTGGTAGCAGAGGCAAATTAAACTGGCCTTATGGATGTCAAAATCCATTTGCAAAAAGTGTTTTAGTTTTGTTGACATTTTGCTTCATATTTTATGTAGAGGTAGATATCCACCTTGTCCATGCATTCATATGTACATTGGAATCTCCCTTCACGGACACTTCCTATAAGCGCACAATCCCTTTAGACGGACACTGTTGATAGTTCCCGGCAGCGCTCCATAAGAAAAGCATTGCAATCGCTCCCCCTTGAAGGGATTCTCTCATGACCAGACTCGGACACCCGCTGGACAAAAAAAGTCTCTTGAAAGGAAATTTTGTTTGTTTTTTTCAATTTTGTATGTCATATTTTACAAATAAGCTTGTCAAAACTCTTAATATACTCGTCTTGACAACAAGGCTAGGTTTGTAATATTTATTAAGTCACATTACATATATTATATATTACATATGTTATATATTTTCTCTCACATAATGATCTTATAGCGTTTGTGACATGCCAAAGTGAAACAAAAGCTATGAATATACTTTTAGCGCTTGACTTAAATATTGCTAAGTCCAAACACATCAAACTAGAAAAAGGAATATCTACATATTGCACACTAAATCATAAGAAGTCACAACTCAAGAAATTTCAGATGCTGAGTAGTTGCAAACAACTATTTATACTGTACAAATGACGGAAGTATGTGACATAAAAACAAGCATAACAATATTTTATATTCTTCAAAAAGAATGTATTGCAAAAGAAATTGTTGAGGTAGCTATAGATTTCTTCAATTAACTGTTTATAAAAAAGTAAAAGCAATTTCATAATTGTGAGTTGTGAAAATTAGATAAACAAGTTAATTTTTATGTTTTATCTTTAATTTTTGTATTGTTTTATAGTATTTACACGAACTGTAGATTTTTAGGGTTTCGTACGGCAAAGGTGAAAAGAAACCCTATTGTTTTCGCTACGCTGTCCGTCACAGGGTATTTTCTCGAGAACCGTAAGAGCTACGGACCTGTAATTTTGACAGAGTGAAGACCCTTGGCCGCTACAACAAAAAATACATGAGAGTTGGAAACTAAAGGGTGTGCCAAAACGAGCAAAGAAAAATGTTAAAATCCCATGTAATATACATACATACAATTGTGTGTATATGCACTTGAAATTTGTAAAGTTAGTGTATTTTTATACAGACTACAACAATTAACACTAAAATTTAAAAAATTTGAATTAGAGGGTGTACCAACAGTTAATGAAATTTTGGCTATGTAATTTTGATAACTTGCTGTATCTTGGAAACCGTAAGAGCAAACTTCTTGAAATTTTCAAAAACAGTAAAACAAAAAAATCCTAAAATTATAAAATCGCAAAACCGAAAAAAAATCGCCAAAATAAAAAAAATCGCCAAAACGAAAAAAAGCACAAAATTAAAAAAAAATTTTAAATCGAAAATAAGTCGCCAAAATTAAAAAATCGCCAAAATTAAATAAATCCCCAAAATGAAAAAAATCGCCAAAATGAAAAAAAAATCGCCAAAATGAAAAAATCTCCACAATGAAAAAAAATCGCCTAAATTAAAAAAATTGCCAAAACGAGAAAAAAGCGAAAAAAATTATTTCAGCTGAAAAAACGTAAAAAAAATTATTAAAAAAATGCTCAAGGCCCAACGTACGGAACCCTTTTTGTATAATAATTTTCTTACTTAAAAAAGCCGGTTGACCGCTTTTTCTTGAATTGTAAAAACCGAAACCGGGGTTTTCATAATTTCAAATATTCGAACTATTCGAAAACTGTGCCCATGTTCTGTAACTCCCGCGTCGAATTTTCGATGGAAATGTGTGAAATGAAACAAAAATGCCATAAATTGAAACAAAAAAATTTTTTTTATCACTAGACTGTGTCAGTAACTTTTTTTGGCGAGTAAAAGCTGTCACGTAAGGAAATTACTCAACAATTTACAGAAAAAAAGTATCTGTAAAATTTTCGTGTGAAAAGTTTCCGCTCTGTACTGCCAAATATACTCACAAATAAAAATGGAGTGAGATAAAATTTTAACCAAAAAAGACATGTTCAAAATGCAATGAATAATAATGCAAAAAAGGTAAGAATCTTGTACTGAATTGATACTTGCACTGTTAAATTATTTTAACAACATATGTATTTTATTTATTTTTTTCAGCCATTTTGTAAACAATAATCATCAAAGTCGCACTATACATTATTTGGTATAGCCGACGATTGTATTTTACTGCCGTCGTTGAAAGTTTTCGACTCTTAGTGAATTTTGATCACCGTCAAAGACATTTTTGATAAGCGTCCACAAAGTCTGCGATTTTTAGTTGGCCTTCAGTTGTATATTATGACATTTCTAACGTAATGACGTAATCAATTTTTATGGTTTTAGTCACGACTTACAGACACACTTTTTTCTCACTTTTCGAGAAAGGATGGAACATTTTGTTTCACATCTTTTCGACGCAAGAAGTTCTCGCCAAACTTACAGAACAAGGGAACTGGATTCTGGAAAAATTCGAATAATCGATCACCCTAATAGCAGGATTGCGTGGATAGTATTGTTTGATTGGTCGATCGTGTTTCATCCTGATTACATGTTCGCTTACATTACATGGATCCTTTATTGCCTCAAAGGATAGCTGTGCTGCCGTTAAAATAGATTCAAGTTCTTCCTCCTGGGTCTCAGTAAGGAAATCTCTTGTAGTAATGGCGTACTTACTGCTGTTTGTTTTTATTTGTCGGCCATCAATTAACAACACTGTGTAGAAAGTCCAGTCCACGGATGATTGGCTCAGCTAAGCTATCTAGCACTAATGCCAGCAGTCGGATAGTGGATCCATGTAGCTTGATGGTTAGTCGGTAGACTTGAACGCTGGTGACAATTGAGCTGTCGGCTAATTGTATAGTGGGGTGATACGGCCTCGGTTTCATTCTATCAGAATCGAGTATATGTCGGATTTCCCGTCCCACATAGGTCAACGTTAATCCTGTGTCTACGAGAGCTCGTAGTGGAGTATTAAAGACTGTTACGGTGAAGTAATAACACTCACCTCCTCGTGACTGCGTGGACTGACAGTGACAGTGTTTTAGTGCAAAATATGAAAAGAAATTCGATATGAATAAAAACACGATACTTTTAATAAAAATTAAGAGAAATAATCTCAGCTTTATTTTACCTTTTGTATGGGAAAAAGATATATTAAAGTATGAATTTACACTTGAAGATAGATCTTGCTCGCTCGAAATTCACGGAACAAATTGATGTAACTGGTAAAAGTTGAAGATGGCGAAGACAAAGTTTAATCGCACCGTTAGCAGTTTACTCGTTAGAACCTAAATGAGTACTCCGAAAACACAAAGTTGCTAGCAACAGGAGTTAAATTTGGGCCCTAATAGAGGAGTCAAACCAAAAGGTCTAGATTGAACTAAATATTATAAATTATAAAGGAAAAAGAGACAATTTACATTTCAGATTAAACAGGTAGTCAAGTGACATTACACAGTGGGGACTTTTGCAAAATAAATGAAAATAAATCTGGAACTTCTAAACTACTAATTGGATTTATATGAAACTTCGAACATCCGTAGAGGAGGACTTAGGCTTTTTTAACAGATGTCTTGGCAGCCATCTGGCTTAAGTTGGACAGGAGTTACAGTTGACAACATGGGATTCACAAAAAATTCTGTTTCTTGTAACTCTTAGAAAACTTATCCGATTTTAATGAGATAAAGCATTTTGATCTAAGCTCAACATTTTAAAGAAATAATGTCCTTAGATGTATTTTCGTATCTCTCATAACTTAAAAGATATTTGACTTTAAATAAAAAAAAAATTTTTTGCCTTGACTTATTTTAGTATTTCACCTACAACTTTTAGTATATTGTTATAATTTAAATTAAAAAAAAATAAATTAAAATAAATAATAATTTTAAATAAAAATAAGTAAAAAACTTATTAATATCTTCAGTTTTCAAATCGAAAAAAGGCAAAGAATTTAATATTTTAAAATTTTTTATCTTTATTATTTTCAATTTTGTGAAAAACTTTGTTTAATACATGCACTTTTAAACCACATAGCGTTAAGGACAATCTATTCAGAATAGGCTAACAGCCAATTATTTTGTATTTTGGGCATGTACCCTACATTCAGCAGAGCCCGCAAATTGCCAATTTTAAGAATATTTTTTGTACTTATGCGCTTATAAAAAGTTGTGACGGTCGATTTTGAAAGTTTTAACTATAGCATTTATTTGTGAAGATAGTTTGCAACATGTTTAGCTTAAGTTTTTGACAGCCTTTTTAGAAATGCGAACATACGCGCAAATTTTCTGAAAAAATTCAAAATTTTGGAAAAATTTTGTTTTGTACCATAAAAAATATATATTAAAATAATTTTCTTTTCTTATGTTGGCCTTTTTGACTTCTATATAAGTCATTCTACTTCACCTGAAAAAATTATTCCAATATAATTAACTGATCTCGAGATATTCCGATTGTAGGGTGCAATTCAAAAAATATATAGAATGCGATTAACTATTTTCCCTTTATTCACACATCAACTGTTTAAAACTTTAATGAATTCTGAAATTCAACCTAACTACACCCAGAAAAAAGATTGGTTGGAAAATGGTTAGGCCAACAAAATATCATTTGCATAAACTATATTTCAGTTCACACAATCAATTTTCTGTTAATCCAAAAAACAATCCATGTTTATTTCCATAAGGGCATAATTGTAATAAAGATATGATTCTGACAATTCTTAAATTGATTGCATCAACCGAGCGTATGCTTTTGCCATGACTAATTCATTGATTGGTTAACACAACCGAATAAAATATTATGAATTGGATGTTACTACCAACTTTTGGTATTGGCAACTAAAAAAATTTTCGTTCTATATTAAGGTTAAAATAAACACTTTCTATCGGTTGCTGCAACTAACTATAGGTTGAGCTTACTATCATAGTTTATACTCGTTGCAGCAAATTAAAAATTAACTTTTGTGACTTTCAAAGACATTATGATTTATGAATTCTCAAATGGTTTTTGAAAGTCTGTGCATAAGATAACAGGTTCGTGGCTGTTCAAAATGTGTGGTTGAAATAAATAAATTTCAATTAAAAATAACTTATGACAATATGTTAAATAATAAATTTCTTAAATTGTATATTTTTATTTGCGTTTATTGCTTATTTTATTTCAGCAAAGAAGGCCAATTTTTCTTTCACAGGTACCAATTCAATATTGTTTCAGTTATACTAACCACATTTTCGGTAGCAATAATAACTTTTTTTCAAATTTCATACTGTTAACCAATTTTTTCTGTTGCTGCAACTATTTGTTTAAGGGTTATAATTAAAATAAAGTGGTAACACACAAGAAAATTGCAGTCGTTATACCAGAAATCTATATAGTTGGTGCAACCACCAAAATTCGATTGGCAACAAATTCGGTTGTCTCAACGAATCTGTTTTCTCTGTGTAGAAAAACAAAAATAAATTTGAAATGTTATCCAATAAGTCTATGTATATTTTTCGCAATAAAAAATATTTATGGTAATTATACCATATGTTTTTCAATGTAAGTATAGTTAATGCTAAGAACAGGTAAGCATTTAACGAATAACAACACACATTTTTAATGGATTAAAAAAAGGTTGTCGCGCATTACTTTACAGCGGCATCCGGAGGTGCTACCTGATTATGCTACTACTTAAAATAAATAACACTTCACGGTACCAGGAAACTAGACAAAATTAGCAAACGTGCTTATAAAGTATGCTGTATTGTATAAAAAGGCAGGGTTCTTTTATTAGAATAATCACTCTTTATTGAACTGTTATGGAGATTAGTATTAGATATAAACTTCTATGGGATTACGTTCCTGTTAGTTTATTGCGCCAAGAAAATTTTTTAAAATAATAGATGTAATTGAAAACTCAGTTGGATTAAAACTAAATGAAGATGGTACTAAAAAAAATAGAGAAGTTTTTGGTAGCGTACGAAAGAAAAATTAAAGAATTAAATTATAACAAAACTAAGTTCCAAAAACAAAATGAACAATGGCTAAAAACCGAGATAGTTACACAGATTGGTATGAATAATTGGGAAGGCCTAATAAATTATACGAGGAACTTCAACCAAGAAGCCAGAAGAGAAAGCAAGAGGATCTCATTGAAACACACTCTTTTGGCCTTATAAAGGATGCTTTTAGAAGTTCCATAACCAAAAACAAACCGAAGGAAGTTGGCCAAATTGTAGATGCTCTTCCTAAATCATCTACAAATTAAATAAGATTTTGACCAGGTGCGATTAACTCAAAATCAGCTTATCTCCAATTTAAGCACTTTATCCTTTTTGCTACAGAATTAATAAATATGAAATATTAAGAAATATGAAATATTGCGTTAGTGTTTTGCCGGATCGTTGGTGGACTTCAGCAACGTATTTTGGGTAGTCGCAGGCCTCTTGTATTGTGCGGGGTTTTTTGGGAGCTTTCTGAGGGTGCACAAATAGTAATAAAAAGGTATTATTTTCTCTTTTGAGATTTTTATAAATATTGTGAGCTCTCATATGGATTTTTAGGGGTCTTTGCATGGGATTTGGGGGTTGTGGCTGTTCGGAATGAGTGGTGGGGTTACTGATGGGTTGACGGGGCACCGGTGTAGTGTATGGAGGGTGCTTGGCCGCCAGCAAATGAATTTCATATTGTATTCTATAAATTTCATATTGTATAATATTATTTCACAAATTTTTTTATTTTTTATTATCCTTTATTATAATTCTGATTTCATATTTGCATAAGACTGGCTTAAGCCAATATTGATATGTGTAAAAATGAACTACAACATAGTAATATATGCGATTCATGAATTATTATTTTTTAACATAATCTTGTTCCCCGCCAAAATGTTTTTAAATTTTTTTAATGAGTTCTAATAATAATATTTAATAAATTATTAAATATTCTATATTTTAGAAAGAAATAAATTTGTACTCGTATTAAAATCAGAAAAATTTTACTTATTTTAGGGTTGGAAGTTGAAAAAAATGTGGGTAAAAAATAGCCAAAAATTAATTTTTTTCTCATTTAAAGATATTTCATGTTTTAGGAAACCAAATTCTTTTGTCGAAAAAACCCGATAGGTCTCTTACTAAAAATTGCACTATAACAAAAAATTTTAAGTTTAACGTTTATTAACCCTTTCGAACCGAAAAAAAACTACGGTATGTACGATATTGTACATAGTTGGTGCTAAAGCAGTATTTAAATGTTAAAACTTCTACCGTGCCAGAATGTCCAAATTCACCACCAGAGGCGCTGGGGAGGCTGGGACATATAGTCTAATACGGTGTTTTGAACTCAAAATTTGGGATATAATGTCCCATCAGTACTCATAGCAAAAAATACATAAAAGCTAAAACGTTTTCTTTTTTATTGATTATTAAAATTATTACATGAGAAATGGTGTAAAGCATTGAAAGCAAAGTGGAACTTCACATGTCTTGCATGTAAAGAAGGTTCGTTTGTCATTTTTGCCGCCTTTTTTGTCCTTGGAACATTTTACACATCGGCATCGTGTTTTGCCTTCAATGGGCATGTGATCAGCAACTATGCCGTAACTAACGTCTCTGGTTTTCAGATGTCGTCCAGATTTTTTCTTTTTCGGTACCTTAGTGTTTTCCAGGCCAAACTTTACCATACTCTCTGCTAAGCCCCAGTAACAAAGTCTATATATGGAACATTTGGCATATGGTGGGTTTCCTCATATAATATCCAGGCATTCACACATGTGGTTTGCAACAATTTATAGAATACCTTTTTCCACCACTTTGTGGATTTTCTATTAATGTCGTATAGCTGTGAAATTTGGTCTGACAAATCGACCCCACCCATATGTTGGTTGTTGTCGACAATAGACTTTGGGCAGTTGAAGGTAACTTTTTCAGCGTTATTTTGTTTTCTTTGAATAACCCCCATTTCTGCACCATGACAGTTGCTCATTACAGTCACCAGTTTTGTGTCTTGCCAAAACACGAATGAAGTTCCAAATAGATTTTGATAGAAGACGCTTTCTCCTCTTTTCAGAGGAGAAAATTATTATTTTACCAAGTTATTATTTTACTTAATTAGTAAAATAATAAATTGTAGCAATTCCCAAAAATAAAACACTAATTATTAACTTGACTGCACCAGGTCAAAAATACTTGTGTGGCAACACTCTATTCTTATATAGCTGTTGTTGTTATTTACATTTATTTTCTTTACACACTTTTTACAACTACAACTAGAGCTGAAAAAAAGTCAGCCAATGTAGTAAAGTAAGAAAATAAAAAACATGTTGATTATTGAGTTCTTGTTTCAACTTTGTTATTTGTTGAACTTCTCATTTGTTTAAATGAAAGTTTATAACATAATAACTCTAGTTGTTCTAAGATTTTTGGGTAAAGGTTCCCTGATGATCTGCATTAGCAACAGTGAAATGCGCATAGGATCCAGCTAAACCCCTCAATAATCAATTTAAATGTATTTTTCATAAAAAAGTTATTTTACTAATTAATGGCCTAATTTTGTAAAACTAAACGAATTTTCGTTTTCGTTTCTGGTTGAAGCGAAAACAAAAATATTTTAAATTTTGTAAAACGCTACGTTGTTTTCGTTTCTTGTCAAAATATTATAATTGAAAAATATATTATTCATTATAAAAAGCTGAATATAAAAATATTTCAAAGTCAAATTTATTTAATTATGGAATATGCACCAACTAAGCAAGAAATTCTAAATCAGCGGCCAAAAAAGAACTTTATAAAAAAATGTATCTCACCGAAATTTTTTATAGGAACTTTGCCTTTTTCACATTTATATTTTTGTGAAGATCTAACTACTTTTGTTTTCATTAATAAAACATTGCAAATTAAATATTGCTAGTCTGTTATATTTCTATTAATGATCACTGCGCCAGTTTAAAAGGGGCAGAGTTAAATAATATAATGGGTTAAAGAGAGATACCTAATAGTATAACATCACGTTATAAATTCAATGCTTTCGAATTTTTCTTGATCGTAACTCACCTAGGCCGACTTGTGTAACAAAATATAGCTCTGTTGTTAGAGTTCAAGTGCTTCATCAATTTGATGAATGTATCAGTGGTCAGTGTCAGTGAGTATGTCTTAAGAAATGCACTTTTTGCATCTCAATTTATCAGGAAACTTTTACTACACGCTTTCAAACTTCGGATTAAATTTTATCATTTAACCATTGACAGGAACAAAGTAGTTATGTATGTGTAAATATAGGCACTACGTCCATATCCCGAACTGGGCTGGAGCTCTATCGTGCACCTAGATCAAAGTCAGGCAAACGCATACATATACATATAAAAAAAGAGAGTAAAATGCATACTTGTACGAATGTGCGTGTAAAAAATATCATAACAAAGTACCCACGGACGGCCTTTTGCATATTTTTGACCTAGATACTAATTTACTCATTATTGCAGCAAAACTAATGCAATAATGTAGTTAAAACTTTTAAAACGAATACAATTTAATAAACGTTTTCATATGACATTTAAGTCGTTTGAAAAAGTTTGCAACTGTTTTATAAAATATATTTATTTTACGTAAGATAGAATTTTCGTTTTCAAATGTTTTACAAAATTCAAAATTAAAAACAAACCAAAAATTTCTGTTTGAAACGTTTCGTTCTGTTTTACAAAATTAGGCCATAAGTAAAATAATAATTTGGGATTATTAGTGCGTTAATAAATGTTAAACTTAAATTGTAGCAATTCCCAAAAATAAAACAACAAAAAATTTTAAATTTTATCACAAAAGAAATATGTACGTATGTACTTATGGTAAAGGGTATATAACATTCGACACAGCCCAATATAGCACTCTTACTTGTTTAACATAATGTCCTCTTAAATTTTTTTCAAAAAAAGTGTATTTTTTTAAGCAATTGTCCTGTATTGTCCTTTTATTTTGATTACTAATTTTTTTATTTAAACTCCAAAATTATAAGTTTTATTTTCTCAAGACCCGAAAATGTCAGCATCAATACAATAGAAATTATAATCATCCAAATCACACTAAATCCTAGATGTTGAGGAGTGGCAAAAAACTGTTTATACTGTACAAATGACGCAAGTATGTAACACAAAAATAGGCATAATGGACAACGTAAAATGTTCAGGAAGACCGTGTTTCAAAAGAAAATTTCCAAGTAAGTGGAAATTCGTTCAGTGAATAGCAACCCTGCTTGTGTAAACGTATTTCTTGGCGGTTGGTCTTGATTTTATAATACTTAAAATAGAAGAAACTTTTGATGTAAAGTGCTTACTGATTTTTCTTGTTATATGCATAAACGTGTTCTCTGTGGTTATATGTACATAGTTCATAAATGTACATATATACTGTTTTTTCTTTACTGAACATTTGCACAAAGCCTACAACTAAATATACAGTTCTTAACCAATATACAGCTTTTATTTAAATATACCATTTTAAATTTATACTGAAATGGCTCCTAATAAAGTCTATAAATGTGGATCGTGTGACCTTGCCATTGGTAAATCGCAGGCAAGTGTCTTATGCAAATCCTTCGACCGGTGGCATCATGCTGAATGTACCGATATTAATGCTGATGCACTTAAGACGCTTAAGGAGTTAAAATCTATTGTCTTCCTTTGCGGTGAATGCTCCGAAAATTGTAACCTACCAACCCAGTGATATGGAGAAAAGACTGCGTAGTGAAATTGTTAGCATTGATCAAAAAATTGAAACTTTTATGAAAGCCTTAAAAAGACATTTAGTGAAGGCATATCTTTGTTCAAATCAGAAATGCTGTCGTTCCGCAATGAACTTCAAGCTGACATTTTGAATTGTAAGGAACTTATTAAGCAGGTAGATGATTCCACAGCAGCAAAAATCACTGCACTTGAAGAGGAAAATAACACTGTGATACAAAAAAAAAAAAAAAAATATTCAGGGATTCTAATGTACCAATTCGATTTTGTTGGAGTCCATGGATGACGAAAATACCGTTGGTTTTTTTAGGTCACTTCATAAAGTGATTTTATAACGGTAAATGTAGTGAAAAACGGGGTTTCAGTTTTAAACAGGTGTAACTTCTTTGTTTCCTAACGGATTTCTTTTAACTTTCCGTTGGTGTAAAGGACCGAATATTATCTTTCAACCAAGATATATTTTTTGAAAATCGACTCACAAATGGCTAAGTTACAGTCGTTGAAGTGTAGAAAAAACCCATTAAAAAAGTATTCTTTTGTAACTCATAAGCAACTTATGGCCTGAGGAAAACAAAAGAATACTTTTTCAATGGGTTTTTTCTACACTTCAACGACTGTAACTTAGCTATTTGTGAGTCGATTTTCAAAAAATATATCTTGGTTGAAAGATAATATTCGGTCCTTTACACCAACGGAAAGTTAAAAGAAATCCGTTAGGAAACAAAGAAGTTACACCTGTTTAAAACTGAAACCCCGTTTTTCACTACATTTACCGTTATAAAATCACTTTATGAAGTGACCTAAAAAAACCAACGGTATTTTCGTCATCCATGGACTCCAACAAAATCGAATTGGTACATTAGAATCCCTGAATATTTTTTTTTTTTTTTTTTGTATCATAGTGTAATTTACTCCATACCCGACTTAATCGAGCCGATGTTATGGTTAATGGTTTACCGAGTGGCATTGACGACCGATTTAATGTTGTCGCCAAACTTTGCTCCCACTACAACGTTAACATCTCCCGCAGTGATATCTACCACGTTGGTTATTTGAAGGTTAGCCGCGAATAACGTTTTAAGTGACAAAATAATAATTTTTCTTAGCTTATCGAAAATAATGATAACTAGCATTAACTTTTCTTTTTATATCTCTGCTACACTTATCAATTATTTTCGACAATTTCGTTTACATGATTTTATTAGTTACTTAGAAAGTTTTCCACTGACTGACTGATTGTAATTGTATTTTGACGGCGATAAGATGCATAATTTTGGATGGTTTGATGTTTGAACAATGCAAGAGAGATATCTTAATGTTAATCTGTGAAAAAACTGGTTTTTTAAAAATTGTCTCTTACAACGTTATTCGCGGGTGTGCTTCATTTGTATAATCGTAAAGCTAATAATTTTAATTGAAATTTATTTGCTGGTGGTTGGGCATTGTCTATGTATTGCGTTAGTGTTTTGCCAGATTGTTGGTGGACTTCAGCAACATATTTTGGGTAGTCGCAGACCTCTTGTCTTGTGCTGGGTTTTTTTTGGGAGCTTTCTGAGGGTGCACAAATAGTAATAAAAAGGTATTATTTTCTCTTTTGAGATTTTTATAAATATTGTGAGCTCTCATATGGTTTTTTGGGGGTCTTTGCATGGGATTTGGGGGTTGTGGCTGTTCGGAATGAGTGGTGGGGTTACTGATGGGTTGACGGGGCACCGGTGTAGTGTATGGACGATGCTTGGCCACCAGCAAATGAATTTCATATTGTATACTATAAATTTCATATTGTATAATATTATTTCACAAATTTTTTCTTTTTTATTATCCTTTATTATAACTCTGCTTTCATATTTGCATAAGACTGGCTTAAGCCAATATTGATATGTGTAAAAATGAATTACAACATAGTAATATATGCGATTCATGAATTATTATTTTTTAACATAATCTTGTTCCCCTCCAAAATATTTTTAAATTTGTTTAATGAGTTCTAATAATAATATCGGTCCGTTGATTAATAGTAGTGCTGAACTTAATACTATTTAACGACCCTACAAAAAAGCGTTTGAGCTTGCACACCTAAATTGTCAGAGTATTAGACCTTCGTCATACTCTGCTAAGTTTGATGAACTTAAAACTCTTCTGAGTGGATCTTCGTTAGATGCTTTTGCTATATCTGAAAGCAAATCTGTTCGTATTCAAGGTTATACTCTCTGTAGGAACGATAGGTGCGGTGCTAGAGGAGTTGGTACTTATGTCTCAAATAAGGTTGTATTTAGTAGTAGTATTGCTGGCTCTTGCGAAAATCTGTTTTTGGAAATTCATTGTAATAGCTTAAAAATTGTACTTTGCGTAGTTTATCTCCCCTATGGCGATATTTCTGCCTTTGAAAATGAGCATTTTCAATTGTTATCTACTTATCGGTGACTTTAACTACAACTTATTTAATGTCTCCAAATCCATAGCCTTTCGCTCCTTGTGTACGAGATTAAATCTAAGCATTGTCCATAACTGTAAGCCAACTCACTTTGACGTTTGTCATTGCTCTTCATCCTTAATTGACTTTATGCTATTGGGTGGTTCTTCTTCCTTAATTTTTTCCTATCAGTATCAATATACTGGAATGTCACATCATGCCTTGATCTGTGCGTGCTTCGGAATTGAAACTGTGCAAGTACCAGTATATATTGAATATCGTAATTATAGTGCAATTAATTGGGATGGAATAATGAGCTTTTTGTCTGATTTTGATACTACCATTATATATGGAACTTCCGATGTGGATTTATTATGCTCTAACATATGTTCTTTATTACATTCATTATTAACGTTTGTCCCTATTTTTAAGAAGAGGCTTGAGGTTAGTACTGATAAATGGATGAAGTCTAGGTGTATTACGTTAGCTCGATCCCTAAGAGACTTGTCTTATTCGTACTACAAGTCCAATAAATCGTAATTGGAGAATTTTTTGTAAATACCGAAATAGAACGAAAAAAACTATACGCAAGGAGAAAAAGCGTCATTTTTCTGACTTGTTTCATGGCCTTAATAACGTTGGCATTTGGAGAGTACTAAGAAATTCTGGCTGTTTAGGTGATGATGATCGTTTCAATGATATGGATGTTGACATGATAAATGATTACTTTGTAGATAATGGAGGCGTGGGTGGGAGTGACAATTTCGAAATTGACCAAATTTCTTTTTCTGATGATCATACATCTTTCCGATGTGTAAGTGAGGTTAATATTTTTCTGGCCTTGAATAGAGTTAAATCGAATGCTATTGGGACTGATAATATTCCGATAAAATTTATCAAGATGATGTTTCCACATATATCTAGTCTTTTAGTTCACTTATTCAACTCTATCTAGGTTTCCTGCTGCATAGAAAACTGCTAGAGTTGTCCCGATACCTAAAACAAAGATTGTCAATGGTCCTGAGGATTTAAGGCCTATATCAATTCCTCCTGCACTTTCGAAAATCTTTGAACACCTCTTGAAAGATCAGATTTTAGAAGCTACCTCAACACGCATTTATCATGCTCAATATGCTTTTCGCAAAGGCTATAGCACTACCACACTCTTACTTGACTTAACTGATTCAATTAGAGAAGATATAAATAATGAAAAATTTAGTCTACTTGTTTCGCTTGACCTCTCCAAAGCATTCAATTCAATCGATCATGAAAGAATGATTAGCAAACTTCATGTTAAATTTGGTTTTTCGATATCTGCTTGCAAGCTTATTTTCTCATATCTTAATGGAAGATCTCAATTTACTGCATTCATTCGGGTGTTCCACAGCGGTCAGTTATTGGCCCATTACTATTCATTCTATATAATAATGAACTTTCATCCCTAGTGAATTCATCAATATGTAAATCTTTCATTTTTGCAGATGATGTTGCCTTACTATTTAGTTGTGACCGTAATTTTACTGATGTTTTACAAAGTAGCCCATACGGTTGCTTTACTATTAATTTCAATATTTTTATTAACAATGTTATAATTGAATTTCTAGATCGTATTAAGTTCTTGGGAGTTGTATTAGATAGAAGCTTAAATTTCGAGTCATATTTTGATGTAGTTGTTGGCAGAATTCTACAAATAATACGAAGATTATTTTCTATTAATGCACATCTACCTATTACTATTAAATACCGGTTGGCTTATTCTCTAATGATGTCGCAAGTTCTATATGGATTGGAGGTTGTGTCTGGGACGTTCTCAAATGATTTATCCAAAATTAATAGGATTGTTAATACTATTGTTCGATATGTCTACAATATTGGCCGCAGGGAGCATATTACTGACTATATAATAAAATTTCTAGGGTGCACCTTTCCTAGTTTTTTTTGAGATTACTTTGCTTGATTCTTTTTCATAGAGTTATTAAAACCAGTTGTCCAGTATTATTATCCAAAAAATTTATCTTTAGTCGGTCGACGAGAAATCCACAGATTTCTATTCCTAGGTATTCCTAGGATTGTAAGCTCTTTTTATGAATCATTTGCCAATTGAACTTCGTAGTCTAACAATGCCTTCCGTCTCAAACTTTTAAATTTCTTTCAATCTACATAATCTGTACTTACACTAATTAGGTGTATATACCCAGTAAAAAAAGACACTCCAAAAAAGTCATGAAAATGTAGAGTTTGCGATCTGGAAGTAGTGCAAATTTCGATCCGATCTAATGATTTTTACATAGGGTTGTCATTGCAAGAAGTTCTCTTTTTCGATGCCTGGTCACCGAATTGGAAGCGATTTTAAGAAAAATTTCCTTTTTTGTGTTCTATGATAATATTTTCATCTAGGAAAAATGGTTAATAGTTACTTATTTTAACAATTAGTTTCTTTTTATAGGAGTTTAAACGTAAAACAGTATTTTCATGTAAATTTGAGCAAATAACTTCAAAATTTTAGACCAAAATAAGTTCATAAGTTTCTTCAAAAAAATCGATTTTTTAAAAATTCTGGTGAGTAATTTCTAAAACTATTGAGGAATTACAAGGTTATGTATAACTAAAATAAACTTCTACTTGGTTTTCTGCTAACTATCGGCAAATTAAAAATATCGATTTTTTGGAAGGAATGAAAATGTAGTTCCTTTAGAATGACTTCCAATTTTTTTTACTGGGTAGTATATGTATGTAAATATCCTCATACTATATATTATACCTGTTATGTGAATTAAACATAAATATATTTTTTAATTTCACGAATATTACAGGTTTTGTTAACTTACTTTACTGAGTTATTCTTAATTAAATTGATTTATATTACTAGTATTGCTATTGATCTGGACTATCAGAATATTTACTGCTTTTTTGAAATTCCTATGATTGTAATTACTTTTGCTGAACAGTATGGTTAGGGGACCAATAAAAGATTCCTTTTTTATTATTAAAAATTTTTATTTTCTTATAATGAAAAAAAATTATATATATGTATATAATGAAAAAATGTATATTTTTATAATTAAAATTATTATTTTTGTAATTAATATATTTAAATTTTATATACATGGGCATTATTAACACTAAGTAATATATGTGTAAGCTTGGCTTTATATTACTTTGAATAAACAAATAAATAAATAAATTGTTTTATGAAAAAAAACAACAACCATCAGTCAGGTACCCGTAATTCTAAAATAACACTAGCCAACAAGGTTTTGGACTTGAGCAACCAAATATGTTTTCAAGGGGTGGGCTTAATTAGAATTTATAATTGGCTTTTCTCTATCACGTCAGTTTTTTGCATAAATAATCATTAGTTTAATTAAAAATCAATGCATTTTGGTTTTACGTATTAGAGTCCAGCAATAATCTCCCAGCATGTGTTTGTCCCAAAATCCTTTATAATTTCATTTGGTGGACATTTCATATTGAATCCAGCATTTTTTGTTAAACAGAAATAACTTTTGTTAAACACAAAATAAAAATAGCTTGAATGAGTAACATACGATCTCCCTGACATGCTTAAACCTACTATTATGAAGATTTAGAATGAATGTGGGCTTCAGTCAAATTAACAATTGTGAAATTGTAGTGTCCATGGTAAAATTATACTAGGTACATGCACGACTACAACAAAATTGCAACACCAAAAAACACATGCATTTTGTTGGTATAAACAAACGAATAATTGTCAGAAATAGATGCCTTTTGTTTTAAAAAATAACAATTACAGGGTAACTAATGTACAATTGCAGACACGGCATTCATGAATGATTATAGTCCTTCAGTGTTGCCAATATGTGTATAATTACACATAGTGTGCAATTACTCTCATGTGTACGCCATTTAATTAGATTCATGTATAATCTGTGTAATTCTACTTTGTGTTCTATTTTTATTTAATTTTGTTTCCATTTTAACCTCCACAATAGATCTGTAGTGTAATTTTCTTCAATCTGTAATTGGAGACACAGCAATGTGTAACTTCGTTGGCAACACTGTAATCATTTTATGTACAACACATACACTAACATTTTTGTAGCTTGTAAACAAAGTTTGACAACTCTTGGTATTGTATACTTTAACAGGCTGGCCTTGTGCATGTACCTGTTATAATTTTACCATGGGAGTGTCAGTATTGACTGTTTTACAGTATTGCCAGCATGCGATCAAAAATATACGAGACGTGATGGCCCGATCTTTTTTCCAGATTCGAATTCAGTGCAGCCAGATTAGTTAAAAAAAATGTTTTTTTCTGCAGTTATTTTTTTTATATATTTGTTTCCTCTTAATCAGGCTCAAGGTCATAATCATTTAAATAAACTTCTTTTTGTTTTATTAAATTATTGATTTTTCTTATATCTTTTATTTTTTCAATATTTCGAACACCTTCGGTGTCCTTCTTCAGGAAAAATTTTAGAGTAAGGTCGTCAGCTGTCCGCTTTGAGAAAGAGTCAAATTCTTACTTATTTTTTTTTCTAAATTCGTAGACCAGTGTAATAATCCCAAGAGCAAAAACCGCTTTAATATTAATGTTATAAATGATCAATATAGGGTAAAATTATCAAAGTGTAAATATGTTTCTTGCAAGAAATGTCAAACGCCATACAAAACTGAATATAACCCAAATAAAAGTATATATTTAGGATTATGCCCACACAATCCAAATTTGACATTTTATAAATAAATAAATCAGTCTCCTGGCTTATTGCAGTCACCTTATTAATGCGTCTTGATTTAATTTTATTACATTTCTAAATGCTCTTTATTTTTTGCTGAAAAATATGGTCACCGTAGCTATAGACGTTTTTTAACTACGATATTGGCATCACTACTAGTGAAGAAAAAAGAGAAATTTCAACAGCCCAGGCGCATCTATAACCCCACTAAGGCAGGTGACTTTTATTTGTTAACTAAGCTGAATGTCAAATTTGGTTTGTGTGGGTTTAAGCCTAAAGGCAGAATTAGTTTAGTATTTTTTGTTCTGTTACGAATCAGCTAGTTTTTCAATTTCGGTTTATCCTCTGTAAATCAAAAAACTGTTAACATAAATAAAATAAAAACCTTTCGAAATGAACTGTGATTGTGCTTTAAGAATTTAAAAAAATAATTTTTACCAGAAAAACATAAACACTATATTGAAACATAGCAATGTACGATACAAAACTCATCAATTTAGTGGAAAACTGTGACCGTTCTGGTCAGAAACAGCTAATGTATTACAGAAAAAGTAACTATTAAAATTTAGAAATAGAACGGCACAGCACAGAACAGCAATATAAAGTACAGTAGTATATGTATTTATTTTAGATTTTAAACATTTTGGCAACATTTGTACTATAAAATATCCATATATCGAAATATCGATGTTTTCAAACAATATATATCGAAATATATCGATAATTTTTTCATTTGCCCATTCCTAATGCATGCATGTTGAGCATTTATAGTTCCTTTCGTTGTAATATTTCCCAAAAATGCGCCTGACAAGTCCTTTTGATTGCTTGAGTCTATCTCCACGTGTGGTGCTAAAGCTTTAGTTTTTACTAGTGTGGTGTCCAGTGTGGCCACAACTAAAAAAATTTTTAATGCTAAATGGGGCTTAAAATAATGCTAAAAATGCTAAAAAAAATATTTGAAAATGCTAAAATATAACGCTAAAATTTTTTAATGATTTTTTATTAATTATATCGGTATAACGAAGAAATATTTAATTTAATTTTAATAAAACAAACAAAGTTGATTCAGAAGTTAAAACAACAATTCAGGAACATACAAAATACGAGTACAATTGCTAAATTCATAAAACCTCCTGTATCTTTGCACTATCGTATTAAATATAAAAGTGTAAAACTTGTTGTTGGTAATTTTCATATAAAAATTAAATACATAAAATAATTTTACACTTTTATTTTATATGTATGTTTTAATGTATTAATATGCCTGCTATCAACATCCCAGTAAAAAAATTGGAAGTCATTCTAAAGGAAGTACATTTTCATTGCTTCCAAAAAATCGATATTTTTAATTTGCCGATAGTTAGCAGAAAACCAAGTAGAAGTTTATTTTAGTCATACAAAACCTTGTAATTCCTCTCTAGTTTTAGAAATTACTCACCATAATTTTTAAAAAATCGATTTTTTTTAAGAAACTTATGAACTAATTTTGGTCTAAAATTTTAAAGTTATTTGCTTAAATTTTTAAATTTTCGTGCTTAAATTCCTATAAAAAGAAACTAATTGTTAAAATAGGTACCTATTACCCATTTTTCCTAGATGAAAATATTATCATAGAACACAAAAAAGGAAATTTTTCTTAAAATTGCTTCCAATTCGGTGACCAGGCAGCGAAAAAGAGAACTTCTTGCAATGACAACCCTATGTAAAAATCATTAGATCGGATCGAAATTTGCACTACTTCCAGATCGCAAACTCTACATTTTCATGACTTTTTTGGAGTGTCTTTTTTTACTGGGATAATATGAAAGACATTTAAAAAATACTTTTTGCATTAAAAAACGGATTAATTTACTTTTTTATTTTTTACTGTACGTCCAGGAGCCGGATTCAGCAACGATGAATTTTGAAGTGTTCGACTCCGAAAAACATAATTAAAATACTTATTTTCTTCTTATTATTAGGTGTTTGACGTTTAAAATACATTAAGGCGGCTATTAGACGCTCATACTCGGTATATGAGCAAGACAGACTTTCGTACATTCCAACAAACACCTCTTAAAATGCGCGATCTAACTAAGTCATCTTTATGCTTTCCGTACTCTACGTTTCCACATTACATGACGTTTCGTTGTAACTTGAAGTTATAAGTGATTTGTTAAAACAAATGCACTATCAATAATGTTATCACTTGAAAAAAGCATTAACTTGAGCAGTCTACACTTAACATTAACTTAAAGTTTATGTTCAAGTGAGCCTTCTTATGTCAGGTGGAGACCGCAAGTTACGAAAACATAAATGAAATTTGCACTGAATTTGACAAAAGATATATTAAAGGAGTATGATGACAAACACAAAAATTCAAAATTCCTTAAAGCTGAAAAACACGAATTTTGAATTATCACACTATTCTCAAATACCAAGTATGACAGCCTAATAGCCGCTTCAGACGTCTTTTGCTGTTTACATGGTTTCCATCATTATACATTTCTACAAAAACGACAAAATACAATGAAATACAGGAGTTTTTACATGTATAAATGGAAAAGAATATATGAAATTTATAAAATTAAAAATGCTAAATAATGCTAAAAAATTAATACAAAAATGCTGAAAAAAATGCTAAATGCAAAATAAAAAATTCACTGTTAAATCAAAATATATAATGTTAAATTTAGCAGTGAAAATGCTAAAAGGGTCACACTGGTGGTGTCTGTTCCTGTGTCTACCAGTAAGGATAAGTTTGTTCCAGTGCTTCACTGCATGGGAAAGCAATAAATGCGTAATTTTTCTCTACTATTCTATCGTTACCACTTTGCAGATTCTGTTCTTTTTGTGAATCAGACCTGCAGTTAGAATAGCTTCTTTCTGTAAAATTTTTCGGTATGTAGGTGTGGATGTTTTTATTCGAATGTATTTTCTTGCCAGTCTTTTGAGTTTTTACCCGCACTGGGTTTAATAATAAGTTTTCATTTGCTGTTTTTATTTAAATTTTTTCGTATGTCCATTAATTTTCGGCATCCCAGTTTATTAGTTTTGGCTGGTCCACCGAGAGTTTCCCGAATTTCGTGCTTTGCAGTTAGTTCTTATATGTCCCGTTTCATTGCAATTATAGCATTTCGGTGGCTCATTTCTCCCACGTCCATGGCGTACTTGATTCATGTTGGCGTTGATGGACCATTGGGTTGTAGACTGTTGACCACTTTCCGTGCTATTGTGTTGTTGCCTTTGGTCATTGTGATTTCTTCTAAAGTAATTACAGTTAGGTGGTTGCCAGTTTGTTGTCAGCGGTGTGTTTGGGTTGCCTGAATATATTTGCTGTGGTTTTCTACAGAACTGATTTTCTGCGTATCCGTACGTTCTGCATATCCTACAGAATAATACTCTTAAATGTTTTCTGGATTCTACTTGCTTATGTCCCTTATTGTTGCAGTAATCACACGCGTCAACTCTAGTGTCTCGGTTTGATTCACATGCTGGCCCAATTTCATGCCCATATTCTCCACATTTAATGGAATATGGTGCGTTAAGCCTCTGTTCACAATTTGTTATGTTGTGACCTTGTTGCTTACATAAACTGCATTAAGTAGTCAGGGTAATGTGTTTATTGTGATGCACAGTGGGGACTTTTGCAAAATAAATGGTAATAAATCTGGAACTTCTAAACTACTGATTGGATTTATATGAAACTTCGAACATCCGTAGAGAAGGACTTAGGCTTTATAACAGATGACTTGTCTTAAGCTGGACAGGAGTTACAGTGGGCCTAAGTTTACAGCATGGGACTCAAAAAAAAAATTCTGAGGCTTGTAACTTTTAGAAAAGTTATCCGATTTTTATGAGATAAAGCATTTTGATCTAATCTCAAAATTTTTAAGAAATAATGTCCTTAGAAATGTTTTCGTATCTCTCGTATCTTTTTTTTTTGTTAAAGATATTTGACTTTTAACAAAAAAAAATTTTTTTTGCCTTGACTTTTTTTAGTATTTCACCTACAACTTTTTTGTCTATTGTTGGATTTTAAATCAAAAGGCAGCATTAAATTTCCGATAAAAGTTTAAATAAAAATAATTAAAAAATTATTAATATCTGCAGTCGTGAAATCGGGCAAAGGCAAAGAATTCAAAACTTTAAAATTTTCCTGAAAAAGGCATGTTTTTTATGAAAAAGTATCTTCATTATTTTCAATTTTGTGAAAAACTTTGTTTAACACATGTACATTTAAACCACATAGCTCTAAAACCAATCTATTCAGAATATGCTAAGAGCCAATTATTTTGTATTTTGGGCATGCACCCTACACTCAGCAGTGTCCGAAAATTGCCAATTTTAAAAATATTTTTTGTGCTTATGCGCTTATAAAAAGTTGTGGCGGTCGATTTTAAAAGTTTTAACTATAGCATTTATTTGTTAAGATAGTTTGCAACATGTTTAACTTAAGTGTTTGACAGCCTTTTCAGAAATGCGCAAGTTTTCTGAAAAAATTAAAAATTTTGGAAAAATTTTGATTTGTACCATAAAAAATATATATTAAAATAATTTTCTTTTCTTATGTTGGCCTTTTTGACTTCTATATAAGTCATTCTACTTCACCTGAAAAAATTATTCCAATATAATTAACTGATCTCGAGATATTCCGATTGTAGGGTGCAATTCAAAAAATATATAGAATGCGATTAACTATTTTCCCTTTATTCACACATCAACTGTTTAAAACTTTAATGAATTCTGAAATTCAACCTAACTACACCCAGAAAAAAGATTGGTTGGAAAATGGTTAGGCCAACAAAATATCATTTGCATAAACTATATTTCAGTTCACACAATCAATTTTCTGTTAATCCAAAAAACAATCCATGTTTATTTCCATAAGGGCATAATTGTAATAAAGATATGATTCTGACAATTCTTAAATTGATTGCATCAACCGAGCGTATGCTTTTGCCATGACTAATTCATTGATTGGTTAACACAACCGAATAAAATATTATGAATTGGATGTTACTACCAACTTTTGGTATTGGCAACTAAAAAAATTTTCGTTCTATATTAAGGTTAAAATAAACACTTTCTATCGGTTGCTGCAACTAACTATAGGTTGAGCTTACTATCATAGTTTATACTCGTTGCAGCAAATTAAAAATTAACTTTTGTGACTTTCAAAGACATTATGATTTATGAATTCTCAAATGGTTTTTGAAAGTCTGTGCATAAGATAACAGGTTCGTGGCTGTTCAAAATGTGTGGTTGAAATAAATAAATTTCAATTAAAAATAACTTATGACAATATGTTAAATAATAAATTTCTTAAATTGTATATTTTTATTTGCGTTTATTGCTTATTTTATTTCAGCAAAGAAGGCCAATTTTTCTTTCACAGGTACCAATTCAATATTGTTTCAGTTATACTAACCACATTTTCGGTAGCAATAATAACTTTTTTTCAAATTTCATACTGTTAACCAATTTTTTCTGTTGCTGCAACTATTTGTTTAAGGGTTATAATTAAAATAAAGTGGTAACACACAAGAAAATTGCAGTCGTTATACCAGAAATCTATATAGTTGGTGCAACCACCAAAATTCGATTGGCAACAAATTCGGTTGTCTCAACGAATCTGTTTTCTCTGTGTAGAAAAACAAAAATAAATTTGAAATGTTATCCAATAAGTCTATGTATATTTTTCGCAATAAAAAATATTTATGGTAATTATACCATATGTTTTTCAATGTAAGTATAGTTAATGCTAAGAACAGGTAAGCATTTAACGAATAACAACACACATTTTTAATGGATTAAAAAAAGGTTGTCGCGCATTACTTTACAGCGGCATCCGGAGGTGCTACCTGATTATGCTACTACTTAAAATAAATAACACTTCACGGTACCAGGAAACTAGACAAAATTAGCAAACGTGCTTATAAAGTATGCTGTATTGTGTAAAAACGCAGGGTTCTTTTATAAGAATAATCACTCTATATTGAACTATTATGGAGATCAGTATTAAATATAACGCGGTATGTAAACTTCTATGGGATTACGTTTCTGTTAGTTTATTGCGCCAAGAAAAATGTTCTAAAATCATATTTTTAATTGACAACTCATCTGGATTAAAACTAAAAAATAGAGAACTTTTTGGTAGCGTACGAAAGAAAATTTAAAGAATTAAATTATAACAAAACTATGTTCCAAAAACAAAATGAAGAATGGCTAAAAACCGAAATAGTTACACATATTGGTATGAAACAATTGTGAAGGCCTAGTAAATTATACGAGGAACTTCAACCAAGAAGCCAGAAAAGAAAGCAAGAGGACCTCATTGAAAACCACTCGTTTGGCCTTATAAAGGATGCCTTTAGAAATGATTTAACCAAAAACAAACCGAAGGAAGTTGGCCAAATTGTAGATGCTCTTCCAAAAGTATCTCCAAAGAGAATACAATGTATGGTGGAAAGCATAGCTACGCCTAAATCTAAAACAGATTTTACTAATGAAGATGCATTAGCCCTTATTCTAAACTTGGGTCCAACAAGGAAGAAATATGAAATATTAAGAAAAGCTATGACTGAAAAGAATTGGGAAAATTTGCCATCTACAAAGTCATTGAAGGCAACAAAGGATGTAATTTGGCCATCGGTTTCGAACGTTAATAGCAAGGTAGCCACTATTATCCAGTTATCCAGTCTCCTCGAAATACTGCTTCTAGGATAATTTCAACCTTTAGGAAAGAAGACATAAGTAAATGCCACAAGTCCGAGCTAGTATTAATTTGTAAATGGGGTTGTGATGGAACTACTGGATTTTCTGAATATAGACAACAAAGCGAAGATAATATATCTTTTTCATCGATATTTATGTCTACGTTGGTACCTCTTAGAATGAGTTTATATACAAATTCATCATCATCATCCACTATACCTGCATTAGAAGACGTATGGATAAATAGGACGAATGCATCAAAGTTATTATGACGACCAATAAAATTTTAATATATGAAAGAAAATAGAGATGAAACTCAAAATATTGTGGTTTCTATATCAGAAGAAATAAGGAACTTACCAAGTAAAAATTTCTGGCTGCATTATAAATGTCACATTTGATTTACAATTGACTATGATAGATGGAAAAGTTGCCAAGTCATACTGGAAATGCAATATATGTGGAAATAAAGGCTCTGAGTTTGAAGATAAATCTGATGAAGCTATAAAAGAGGAAGCCTTTAAATTTGGAATTTGCCCACTTCATGTTCGAATTAGATTTGTGGAGTATTGCTTGCATCTATCATATGATAATATAGAAATATCAAAGGTAATGAAACTGTCTCCTCACGAAACAACAAAGATTTAGCAGAGACACGAAGAACTGAGAAGAAAAGGATACAAGATGAATTTAGAAAGCATGGGATTATAATTGATAAGCCAATTAATGCTTATTGTAGCTCGAATAATGGAAACACTGCTAGACACTTTTTTGAGGATCCTGAGACCACATCCTTGATAACCGGCTTAGATAAAAATAATAAGGAACTTCAAAATAATACTGGCAACTATTAACAGTAAAAAGCAAATCAATGCAGAAAAATTTAATGCTTTTGCTAATGAAACAAAAGTACTGATAAAAAATTTATATCGATGGAGATTGATGACGCCAACTGTACATAAGGTTTTATCTCAAGCTCAAGAAGCAAGGAACAGAGATGTAAGACAGTACAGATTATTTAATAGTCAAGTGTTCAAAAGTAGCAGATCCTCAGATCCAGTTTTACAAGCAATACGATTAAAATGGTTACCAAAGATAAATAAAGAAATAGGGAAAGACGACAGTGAAGCAGTTCAAATAAATAACCTCTTACGCTTCGAAATTTCGGATTTTTTTCTTCAAAATAATTGAAATAAATAAATTGTAAAATTATGATAATTAACATAGCTAAAACATGTAATTTAAAAATAAATAACTTATTTAGTGTTAAAAAGTTTTTCTTCGTTATAGGCTAATATTAAATAGATTATCTATTGGTAAATAATAATAATAAACAATACATACAAATTAAAATTTTCAAATTGTTTGTACAATACATCATACTTTATAAGCACCTTTGCTATTTTTGTCTAATTACCGGGTACTGTGAAGTGTTATTTATTTTAAGTAGTAGCATAATCAGGTAGCACCTCCCGATGCCGCTGTAAAATAATGCGCGAACACATTTTTTTAATCCATTAAAAATTTGTTTTGTTATTCCTTAAATGCTTACCTGTTATTAGCATTAACTACACTTACATGAAAAAACAAATGGTATAATTATCATAAATATTTTTTATTGCGAAAAATATACATAGACTTATTGGATAACATTCCAAATTTATTTTTGTTTTTCTATTTAGGTTGAATTTCAGAATTCATAAAAGTTTTAAGCAGCTGATGTGTAAATAAAGGCAAAAAAGTTAAGCGCATTCTATATATTTTTTGAATTGCACACTACAATCGGAATATCTCGAGATCAGTTAATAATATTTTTTTTTTTTTCATATTTTATATATTGTATCAAATCTTAAATCTAAATATAATTATTAGGCCCGACCAGTATCGGACATAAGCTTAGTGATAGGTATAAATAATACATAAATAGTGATAATCAAAAAGGAAAAAAATAAATTTTTTTTTTCTTTTTTTAATACATATTTTTTATTTATTATATCTTCAAATATGAACTAACAATAAGTATTAAAATCTTAAATCTAAAATATAATTATTAGGCCCGACCACTGTCGGACATAAATTTAGAGATAGTTATAAATAATACATAAGAAGTGATAATCAAAAGGAAGAAAAAATAAATAAAAAATAAAAATTATTTTCAAGCAGTCCCATCTGGAGTGTTGAGTATAAGAGCCCTTGTATCCCTCTTTTTTAGGCGGATGTGTCCAGTAAAGTTCAAAATATTACGAGCAAGCTGATTAAGATTTGACTCGAGGTTTGTTAAATATTTGCCTGCATATTTTGCAATTTCTTCAATCACTAGTGGCATGTTTAAATCACGATGTATATTTGAGTTTTTTATATACCATGGAGCCGATGTTATTAATCGCAAAATTTTATTTTGCCTTCGTTGGATTCTCTCGACATTGGAAGCTGAAGCAGTGCCCCATAGTTGAATTCCGTAGCACCATATCGGTTTCAAAAGTGACTTGTATATCAAAAGTTTACAATCTAGACTGAGGGTTGATTTCTACTAATCAGCCAATGTACCTGAGTTAATTTTAGTTTCATATGGGTTAACTTAGAGTCAATGTGGTGTTTCCAAGTAAGCCGTCGATCAAGGTGTATACCAAGATATTTCACATGAGTATGTTGCGGGACAACTTGATTGTTAATCCGAATGGGTGAACAAGTATCTCTTCGTAAATGTATATGTTACTTGAACACACTTTTGTTCGTTTACCTTAATTCTCCATAAGTTTAACGATAGTTCCAGCTGGGTAATGTGTTCTTGAAGATATCGGGATGCCTCGTAAGGATTTTCATGCATACTAAGGCAGGCTGTATCATCAGCAAATGTGGAAGTGTGTATATTGCTGCTCAGAGGCATATCACAAGTATAAATCAAATACAAAACTGGCCCCAGTATACTCCCCTGTGGCTTACCGGATGAGATAGTTTCAGGCATGCTCATAAAGTCTCCTTCCACAACAGTGAACTTCCGGGTAGTAATGTAACTTTCCAAAAGACTTACAACGTTAATTGGCAGGTATGTTTTTAATTTTAAAATTAGGCCTTCATGCCACACTTTATCAAATGCCTGAGAAACGTCGATAAACAGCGCAGAACAATACTTCTAGAGTTTGTTCAATGGTGCTATGCTGACTTCTAAAACCAAATTGATGGTCCGGTATGCACCCACTACTAACTAGAATTGGGGAAAATTTTTTCATGAACAGTTTTTCGAATAGCTTTGACATTGTTGATAGGAGACTTCTTGGCCTATATGACTCAGCCTTGGTAAGATCTTTGCCCGGCTTTGGAATCATTTTAATTTTGGCAAGTTTCCAGCTGTGTGGATAATACTCATGTCGTAAAATGGCATTAAAAATGAATAACAGTATTCTAATTGCAATACGAGGCAAATTCATCAGCATCTGGTTACTAATTCTATCAACACCCGGAGCTTTCTTCGGGTTGAGTTCAGCAATTAGTTTTTGCACATCACGCGTCTTAAACTTTATTTGTTGAAGGGGAAGAGCGACTACATTTGGCAAATCAATTACACCAGTACATGAGTTTGGGGTAAATACGTATTTTAAATGGTCAGCAAATATGTTACCTTTTTCAGTATCGCTTCTTGCCCAACCTCCGGTAGATGTGCGCAGAGGTGGTTTAAACTCAACAGGTGTTTTAAGCTTTCTAGCAGCGCGCCATAAAGAGTAATTAGATGCTGGTGTGACATCAAGACCTTCCAAATAATTTTTAAGAGATGCAGTTTTTTCAAATGCAAGCAACTCTTGGAGTCGTTTAGTACACTCTTTAAATCTGATTTTAAGTTGGGGTGATCTGTGCTGTTGCCATTCCCTTCTAGCTCTTCTTTTTTTTCATACGAGACGTTCAATATCTGTAGAATATAGTCTAATAAACCCAGTCTGCGGATGGGAGGTAGTGGCATGTTTAGCAGCCTGCTTAATATTTTCGTTGAGATTGTCAATGTTAGATTAACAATCATCAGGTGTTCTTAGTGTAATATTTTCCGTGCAATGACTACTAAGATATTTTTTGAATCGCAGCCAACTTACACGACTGGCCAACTTAACATATGAGTAAGGTAGACCACTTCTCAGTGGGTTACATATTGTAACGATCGTGGAAGAGTGATCGGACGATAGATCTAGGGAAGCTTCTACGTGAATTAATTCCCTAGAAATATTTTTTATGACGCCAAAATCTATAACATCCGGAATTTTATGTATGTCAGTAGGCCAATAAGTGGGCTCCCCACTCGAAATGACATCCAAGCCCATTTTGGAAATTGTATTGAACAACGCTCGACCTCTGGGTGTAATAAAACGCGAACCCCAGAACGTATGTTTAGCATTATAGTCGCCGGCTACTACGAAACAAGGGCCCAGAGATTTGTCAAAATCCTCATATTGATCCTCAGTAATTGCGAATCTAGGAGGGGAGTAAATTGAAGATATGACAAAATTTGTTCAAACATTTTCGACACAAATATTTGTTGCTTGTAGATATTCTTCACAACTGTTATCAATAATATAATGCTTGAGTCTTGACTTTATTCAAATGGCTGATCCACCGCATGCTCTTCCTCTCGCGTCCTTTGAATCATATAAGGTGTAGACATAAATTTTAAAAAGGCTTATCGAAGTCAAATGAGTCTCAGAGACCATTATTATATCAATATTTTTTTCCGTGAGGAAGTGCTCAAGTTCATTTTTATGTTGGCGAATGCCGTTTGCGTTCCAGAAACATATTTTTAACGTGTTCATGGTTTATTAACTAAAGCTTGAAGCAGAGTATTCTGCATTCGCAGTATTTCTTGCATCATGCTAGTCATATTTGTTGCAAAATTATTTATAGTTTGCACCAGATTATCAATAGTAGCTTCAAGGCGATTGAAACTAAAGTTCGAGTTTGTATTTGTTGAATTATTTGGTGGGGAAACATTTTGTGTATGAATAGAATTTGTCTTAGCAGCATCGGCATACGATACACGGGAACTAACTGGTTGGCTCAATTGCGCAATAGTGGCAGATAAAGCGTTTGCTGATTGGGCTGGGGCTTATTTAGGTGTTTGCTTCATAGTCTGTTTGACGAAAGAGTACACAGGACAACCTCTGTAGTTAGCGGTGTGATTACCTCCACAATTACTGCATTTTTTGTCACTTTGATCTTTTGGTTTATTGCAACTAGAAGTGCCGTGTAATTCGCCGCACACAACACAAACAGTAGGTAGTTTACAGTAAGTTTTAGTATGGCCATATTCTTGACAGTTATGGCACTGTACGGGTCCTGAACGCTTGTGTGGTGCTTCAACGGTTATTTTTCGATATAAGAGATATTTTAAATTATATATTGGATGGGTCTAATTTTTTTTTTCAATTTTATATCATTTGGCTCAAGTTCAACCCGAAATAGAGGTTGAGGTATCTTTTCCCTATTCATTATGTTCGATACATTTTTTACTTTAAAACCCTGGAGGACGAGAGCATCTTTTACTTCTTCGGGAGCAACATAGGAGTCTATGCCCTTCAACACAATCTGCATACCTTTAGCACTCTTGAGCTAATATGTGTAGAAATTTGTTTTACTTTTTTCAAATTCAGAGACCATTTTGCGAAAAATCTTTTTCTTCATAAATTTGAATTTTCGTTTCATCAATATTACCACGTTTTATTGTAACAATGTGAAATTTATTCTCACCAATAACCGAAATTAATTTTTTAATAAGAGCGTTTGAGTTTTTTTTTCTCTTAAATAGATTGGTGGCGGCTTGGAGGTTTTATTCGCAGATTCAGCGGGTTTGTCATTGTCATCTTGCAATATTTTAAAACTGTTTTGCCGATTAGTAGACGATGCGCTATTATCTCTAGACATCTTTGGAGCAGATGCAATTTTAGTACAATTTGGGCTTCGCCCGCGCTTTAAAATTGTAATGTATCTGTCCATTCCGACTTGGACCTTGGGTTTTGGGCTGCACTTATCTTCAGTGACAACTTGTTTAAGTAATGACCACGAGCCCGAAGCGGATGATATCGCTGAGTTAAATGTAGAAGTACTAGGCAATAATGTCAGCGATTCACTAGTTGGCATTGGACAAAGCGAAGTTGATCGCTGACGAAACTGTGGTTTTGCCGTTAGAGAAAGTCTATTATCAGATTTTTGATTTTTGTTAAGAGCTTCAGAACTCACAGCAAATCTATTATCAGATTTTTTATTTTTACTATTATCATTATGAGCATAAAAACTTACAGTAAAATAGGCATTTCTGCCGTTAGAACTCACTTCACTATTTTTTTCCTTTGGGGTACTCATATAGAGTATTCCTCAAGGGTACTTTGTGTGTTTTTTGTTTACGGTTTTTTTTGTTTTTGTTATTTCTATATGTAAAAATATTATCAAAGCCAAAAAAGGCTTATTTATCAAAGTTAATATTTACTAAGAATATTTTTTGTATGCTTTTTTTTTTGTTTAGTTTGTATGTAAGAAAAATTCCGCTATTACGTCTGTTCACTATGAAGGTACTTCGAGAACTCAAAAAAAAAATTATTTTCAAGAAGTCCCATCTGGAGTGTTGAGAGTAAGAGCCCTTATGTCCTCTCTTTTAAGTGGATATGTCCTGTAAAGTTCAAAATATTGCGAGCAAGCAGATTAGGATGTGACTCGAGTTTTGTTAAATATTTGCCTGCGTATTTTGCAATTTCTTCAGTCACTAGTGGCATATTTAAATTACGATGTATATTTGAATTTTTAATGTACCATGGAGCCGATGTTATCAAACGTAAAGTTTTGTTGTGCATTCGTTCGATTTTCTCAACATTTGAAGCTGAAGCAGTGCCCCATAGCTGAATTCCATAGCACCATATTGGCTTCAAAAGCAACTTGGATATCAAAAGTTTGCAGTCAAGGCTGAGAGTTGAATTTCTGCGAATTAACCAATATATTTGAGTTAATTTAAATTTCATTTGAGTTAGTTTAGAGTCAATATAATGTTTCCATGTAAGCCATCGATCAAGGTGTATGCCAAGGTATTTCACTTGAGAATGTTGAGGAATACTTTGATTGTTGATTCGAATGGGGGAACAGGTATCTTTTCTTAGGGTAAACGTTATATGAACACACTTTTGTTCATTTACTTTAATTCTATATTCAACCATATTTCAAGCTGGGTAATGTGTGCTTGGAGATTGCGGGATGCCTCATCAGGGTTTTTGTGAATACTCATACAGGCTGTATCATCGGCAAATGTAGAAGTGTGGATGTTATTGCCACCAGGCATATCACAAGTATATATAAGATACAAGACTTGCCCCAAAATACTACGCTGTGGCACACCAGAAGATATAGATTCGGGCACACTCGTGAACTGTCCTTCCACAACAGTGAACTTCCTATCAATAATATAACTTTGCAAAAGCTTTTGTATGTTTATTGGTAGGTATGTCTTCAATTTTAAAACTAGGCCTTCGTGCCATACTTTATCGAATGCCTGAGAAATATCAATAAAGAGAGCAGAACAATACTTCTTTTCTTCAACTGTTCTCCTTACAACTTGAACCAATCTATGCGTTTGCTCAATGGTGCTATGCTGACTTTTAAACCCTAATTGATGGTCCGGGATGCACCCATTATTAGCTAAAATTTTGGACAATTTAGTCATGAGCAGCTTTTCGGAAAGCTTTGAGATTATGGATATGAGACTTATAGGCCTATATGACTCAGCCTTGGTAAGTTTTTAGTTATGTGGAAAATTCGGCATTCGTAAGATGGCATTAAAATTATATAGTAAGATTCTTATTGCAATATGAGGCAAGTTCATCAGCATCTTGTTACTAATGCCATCAATACCTGGAGCTTTCTTCGGGTCGAGTTCAGCAATTATTTTTTGTAGTTCACGCAATATAAGCCTTAAGGGACGAGGGGATAGAGAGACTACACTCGGTAGATCGGCAGCACCAGTACATGAATTGGGAGTGAATACAGATTTTAAATGCTCAGAAAATAAGTTACCTTTCTCACTATCGCTTCTTGCCCAGCCTCCGGTCGAAGTACGCAGTGGTGATCTAAGATCAACGGGTCTTTTAAGATTTCTAGTAGCGCGCCGTTCTCTTCTAGCTCTCTTTTTTTCACATACAAGACGTTGAATTTCCGTAGAATAAATTCTATTAAAGCCAGTCTGCGGATAGGAGGTAGTGGCATGTTCAGCAGCCTGTTTAATATTTTCGTTAAGAAATGGCATCCAAGCATAATTTTAAAATTGCATTAAACAACGCTCGACCTCTAGGTGTAACAAGACGCGAGCCCCAGTACGTATGTTTTACATTGTAGTCACCAGCTGCCAAGAAACAAGATCCAAGCGATTTGTAGAACTTCTCATACTTCTCATACTTCTCATAGGTGAGTAAATTGATAATATCACGAAATTCGCACAAAAATTTTCTACGAAAATATTCGTTGCTTGCACTAACGTTGTCAAGGATATAGTGCTTGAGTCTTGACTTAATTAGAATTGCTGATCCACCGCATGCTCTCCCTCTCGGGTCCTTTGAATCATACAGAGTTTAACCATTTATTTTAAAGCTGCTTCTCGAAGTCACATGAGTCTCAGAGACTCATGTGTTAGCACCAGATTCCCAATAGTAGCTTCAAGGCGACTAAAGTTAAAGCTTGAGTTTGCATTCGTTGAATTATTTGGCGGTAAAACATTTTGTGTGGGAATAGAACTAGTCTTAGCAACATCGGCATACGATACACGTGAAGTAACTGGTTGGCTAGTTTGCGAAAAAGTGGCGGAGCAAGCCCTACTGATTGAGCTGGAGCTAATTTAGGTTTTTGACCCATAGCATCCTTAACGAAAGAATATACAGGGCATCCTCTGTAGTTAGCGGTTACTGCATTTTTTTTCTTAGTACAGGTAGCAGTACCATGCAATTGACCGCAAATAACACAAACTGTAAGTAATTTGCAGTAAGTTTTTGTGTAGCCATAGATGGCTCTTCAACTGTGATTTTTCGGTGTAAGAGATACTTTACGCTATAAATTGGATGGGTTTAATTATTTTCAATGGTATGTCACTCGGCTCCAGCTCAATGCGAAATAGGGGTTGGGGGACCTTTTCTCTGTTAATTATGTTGGTAAAAATTTTTACCTTAAATCCTTTGTCGATAAGTGCACATTTTACTTCTTCAGGTTCAACATATGTATCTATGCCCTTTAATACTATCTGTAGGCCTTTATCACTCTTAAGTTGGTATGTGTAAAAATTTGTTTTATTTTTTTCAAATTCACTAAAAAATTTCGGAAATCTTTTTCATCATATATTTGGATTTTAGTTTCATCAATATTTCCTCGTTTAATTGGAATAAGGAAAAAAGTATTTTCACCAATGGTCGACAGAAGTTCTTTAGAAGCGCGTTAGAATTTGTTTCTCTCAGATAAATAGGTGGTGGCTTAAAAGACTTTTGCGATGATGCAGCGGGTTTGTCGTTTTTGTGTTGCAATAATCAAGAACGATTTTGACGATTGGTAGAAGATGTGCTGTTATCCCAACACATTTTTGGAGCAGATGCAATTTTAGCAGAATTTGGGCTTCACCCGCGATTTACAATTGTAATGTATCTGTCCATTCTGACTTGGACTCATATAAAAGTCAAAAAGGCCAACATAAGAAAAGAAAATTATTTTAATATACATATATATTTTATGCTACAAAACAACATTTTTCCAAATTTTGACTTTTTTCAGAAAATTTGCGCGGATGTTCGCATTTATGAAAAGGCTGTCAAAAATTTAGGTTAAACATGTTGCAAACTATCCTAACAAATAAATGCTGTAGTTAAAACTTTCAAAATCGAATGTCACAACTTTTGATAAGCGCATAAGCACAAAAAATATTTTTAAAATATTTCCTTTTTCAGGAAAATTTTAAAGTTTTGAATTCTTTGCCTTTTCCCGATTTCACGACTGCAGATATTAATAAGTTTTTTACTTATTTTTATTTAAAATTTTATCGGAAATTTAATTTTTTCTTATAATTTAAAATACAACAATGGACTAAAAACTTGTAGATGAAATACTAAAAAAAGTCTAGGCAAAAAAAAATTTTTTTGTTAGAAGTCAAATATCTTCTAAGTTATGAGAGATACGAAAACACATCTTAGGATATTATTTCTTACAATATTAGATCAAAACGCTATATCTCATAAAAATCTGATAATTTTTCCAAAAGTTACAAGCCTTTTTTTAGTCCCATGTTATCAACTTAGGCCCACTGTAACTCCTGTCCAACTTAAGCCAGATGGCTGCTAGGACATTTGTTATAAAGCCTAAAGGTAGAATTAGTAAAATCGTATCGTTCTACTTTACAGCTTGCCGTATCGTTCAGCTTTGTGTACAAGTTATAGAAAATGTAACAGTTTGCACAGCAGATTTTTTTTGTCTGGATTTTAATGCGGCTTTTTTGACATTCGCTACAGAAAAATCTGTTTTCTGTAGATTTCTACGTCAGCAGTGCTACCACCACATATTTTATAACTAGTAACACGCATTGCATATCGTACGGCTTTTGTCAGCTGACACGCAACTTCACGATACGATTTTACTAATTCTACCTTAAGTCCTCCTCTACGGATGTTCAAAGTTTCATATAAATCTAATTAGTAGTTTAGAAATTCCAGATTTATTACCATTTATTTTGCAAAAGTCCATACTGTGCACTATGTCGTCTTGCCCACATCGTGAACAAAATAGTTTGCAACTTTCTGTATAATTCCTGCGGGTATCTCCAGGTCCATGATACAATTATAACAGGTACATGCACAAGCCCAGCCTGTTACTGTATACATTGCAGATAAATGTAAAACTTTGTTTACAAGCTCCAAAAATGTTAGTGTATGTGTGTGAATAAACTGTTTATAGTGTTGCCAATGAATTTAAAAAAGGCTGTGTCTGCAATTACAAATTGAAGAAAATTCCACTACACATATTTTGTGTAGGTTAAAATTAAGAGAAAAATAAATAAAAATGGAACCCAAAGTAGAATTACACACAGATTATACAAGAATTTAATTCCATGGCCTACACATGTGAGTAGAAATTACACACTATTTAACTACACACAGAATGGCAACGCTGAATAACTATAATCATCCAGGAATGCCGCGTCTGCAATTGTACTTTAGTTACCCTGTAATTGCTATTTTTATAAACAAAATACATTTTTTTCTGACAATTTTTCGTTTGTTTATACCAACAAAATACATGTGTTTCTTGGTGTTGGAATTTTGTTGTAGTCGTGCATGTACCTAGTATAATTGTATCATGTCCAGGTCGATTGCAGCGTCAAAAATGCGTCCAACTGTGGTACGAATAGGTAGGGGCGGATGAATTTATGTAGTGGCTCTGAGATGGCCTGTTTCCCTCTTGATGAGCTCGTATTCGTCGCTGAGCTCCATCAACTCGTATAGTGTGGAAAAATCGTTCCGACGTACATAGAGCTTGTATTCGCATCTTAGGCCATCGTAAATCAGCTCGGTGTGGTCGCGGTTCTTAAGGTCGGGGTGTTGCCGTATAAGGATCTGTAAGGACCAGTGTTGGGATTTGACTATTCTTAAATTGTACCAAGAAAATTGTAAAATTGTACCAAATTAAGATCAATTGTACCAAAAGGTATACATCTGCTAAATAAGCATACACCGTTAAGGCTGGAACAGAATAGTAGCTGCAGTACAACGTAACGAGTAGCGATGCAAGGTGTCAAAAGTTAAAAACTGTTGTTTTAAAGCGACTGTTTACTTCGTTGTGGTTGGAATTCTTTGCAGTGGAAGTTGAAGCGAAAAATTCGAAATTTTTAACTTTGTTGCGCGACAAAAAATAAATATTTACATATATCAGCAAGGATTACCATGCTTTTATGTAAAATAATCAATTATTATTAGTAATTTCTTTAATACAGTTAGCAATTTTTTGCTAACTTGCGATCTTTTCCGAACTTTTTATACCCTTTACGAAAAATGGAAAAGGGTATATATAGATTTGTCATTCCGTGTGTAATTTCCATAATATTCATATACGACCCATAAAATATATATATTCTGGGTCCTTATGAATAGGGAAGACGAATAAGCGATGTCCGTCCGTCCGGCTGGTGTACGTGAAATCGGTTTTCCGAAGCTCCCAGAAAATATAGAATCTTCGTTCTTAGACTGGTGTATCAGAAATGGCCCAAAATAGATTGGTATTGAAAATCAGCGAAATCGACCAGACGGTTTCAGAGCTGGAAAACTTAAACTTGATTTAGCCATATAAAAGTAACTAGATAACATAAATTTTTTAATTTTTTTTTTAAATAAACTTATTTTATATTTCAGTACGAAAAAAGTTGGTATTTCAAATTAAAAAAAAATAAAAATATTAAGAAGACGTTTCCAGGGTTGGAAAACTTTAACTTTTTTTGTTAAATAAAAGTAATATACTAAAACTAATTTTTCCTTTTTTTTCTATAAATTAAACATATATTAGATTCTTAACAGAAAGATATTGGTGTAAGAGATCAGAAAAATAAAAAAGGATGATTCCAGGGTCGGCAAACTTAGACTTTTTGTGAATTATAAAAGTAAGTGGGTCTAATTAATTTTTTTCTTTTTCTTTACAAATTATATATATTTTGCGTTTTGAAAAGAAAAATTTGGCGTAGAAAATTATAAAAATAAAAACCACAGTTCTATAGCTGGAAACTTTTAACTTTTTTTTCTGTACCCCATTTCTGTAACTTGTGAGAAGTTCTCGCATCGAGAAAAACTAAATAATTATGTTGGTTGTCCTATTTTACACAGGGTTACTCACATAAAAACGTATATAAACTTACAAAAAATATCAACAAATACAGTTTTTTTCTTACTCACCCTGTGTTTCACAGGATGATAACAATTTTTTCGACTCGAAAAGTTCTCACATTCCTTACAGAAACGAGGCACTGGATATTAAAGTAACTAAATTGTTTTTTTTTAATGCATGATTTTTATTTATTGTATCTTCATATATGAACTAACAATAAGTATTCAAATCTTAAATCTAAAAATAAAATTAGGCCCGACCAGTGTCGGACATAAGCTTAGTAATAGTTATATATAATACATATGTAAGTAGTGATAATCAAAAGGAAAAAAATAAAAGTATTTTCAAGAAGACCCATCTAGAGTGCTGTGAATAAGAGCCATTGTGTCCCTCTTTTTTAGGCGGATGTGTCCAGTAAAATTCAAAATATTACGGGCAAGCGGATTAGGATGTGACTCGAGTTTTGTTAAATATTTGCCTGCGTATTTTGCAATTTCTTCAGTCACTAGTGGCATATTTAAATCACGATGTATATTTGAATTTTTTATATACCATGGAGCCGATGTTATTAATCGCAAAATTTTATTTTGCCTTCGTTGGATTCTCACGACATTGGAAGCTGAAGCAGTGCCCCATAGTTGAATTCCGTAGCACCATATTGGCTTTAAAAGCGACTTGTATATTAAAAGTTTACAGTCTAGGCTAAGTGTTGAATTTCGACCAATCAGCCAATGTACCTGAGTTAGTTTAAGTTTCATTTGAGTTAACTTAGAATCAATGTGGTGTTTCCATGTAAGTCGTCGATCAAGGTGTATACCAAGATATTTCACATGTGAATGTTGAGAAACAACTTGATTGTTAATCCGAATGGGGGAACAAGTATCTCTTCGTAAAGTAAATGTTACTTGAACACACTTTTGTTCATTTACCTTGATTCTCCATAAGTTTAACCAAAGCTCCATCTGGCTAATGTGTTCCTGGAGTTTGCGGGATGCCTCATCAGGGTTTTCATGCATACTAAGGCAGGCTGTATCGTCGGCAAATGTGGAAGTATGGATACTACTGCTCACAGGCATATCACAAGTATAAATTAAATATAAAACTGGTCCCAGTATACTCCCCTGTGGCACACCAGATGAAATTGTTTCAGGCCTACTTGTAAAGTCTCCTTCCGCAACAGTGAACTTACGGGAAATAATGTAACTTTCCAAAAGATTTAAAATGTTTATTGGTAAGTAAGTCTTCAATTTTAAAATAAGGCCTTCATGCCACACTTTATCAAATGCCTGGGAAACGTCAATAAACAGCGCAGAACAATACTTTTTTCCCTCAAAAGTTCTTCTTATAAATTGAACTAATCTGTGAGTTTGTTCAATGGTGCTATGCTGACTTCTAAAACCAAATTGATGGTCTGGTATGCACCCACTACTAATTAGAATTGGGGACAATTTTGTTTTGAGCAGTTTTTCGAAAAGCTTTGACATTGTAGATAGTAGACTTATTGGCCTATATGACTCAGCTTTTGTTATATCTTTGCCCGGCTTTGGAATCATTTTAACCTTGGCAAGTTTCCAGTTTTGTGGATAATACTCCAGTCGTAAAATAGCATTAAATATGAATAACAGGATTCTCATTGCAATATGAGGCAAGTTCATCAGCATCTGATTACTAATTCCATCAATACCCGGAGCTTTCTTCGGGTTGAGCTCGGCAATTATTTTTTGTAAATCACGCGTCTTAAACTTTATGTGTTGAGGGGGTAGAGCGACTATATTCGGCAAATCAGCAACACCAGTACATATATTTGGCGTAAAAACGGATTTTAAGTGCTCAGCAAATATTTTACCTTTTTCAGTATCGCTTCTTGCCCAACCTCCGGTAGATGTGCGTAGAGGTGGCTTATACTCAACGGGTGTTTTAAGCTTTCTGGCAGCGCGCCACAAGGAGTAATTAGACCATTGATCACCAAAAGGCCGCCCGTGGGCACTTTGTTATGCTCTTTTTTACACGTACATTCGTACAAGCATGCAATTTGCTCTCTTTTACATTACATATGTATGTGTTTGCTTATCATTGAATTAGACGCCGGTGTAACATCAAGACCCTCCAGATAATTTTTAAGAGATGCAATTTTTTCAGATGCAAGCAACTCTTGGAGTCGTTTAGTGCACTCTTTAAATCTGATTTTATTTTGTGGTGATCTGTGCTGTTGCCATTCCCTTCTAGCCCTTCTTTTTTCACGTACGAAACGTTCAATGTCTGTAGAATAAATTTTATTAAACCCAATCTGCGGATGGGAGATAGTGGCATGTTCAGCAGCCTGTTTAATATTCTCGCTGAGATTGGCAATGTTCGATTCAATATCATCGGGTGTTCTAAGCGTAATGTTTTCCGTACAATGACTGCTGAGATATTTTTTGAACCCCAGCCAATTTACACGATTGATCATCTTCACATATGGGTCAGGTAAGTTTCTTCTTAATGGGCTACAAATTGTGATGATCGTCGGGGAGTGATCGGACGAGAGATCAAGAGAAGCTTGAACTTGAATTAAATCCCTAGAGATATTTTTTATGACGCCAAAATCTATAACGTCCGGAATTTTTTGTATGTCAGTAGGCCAATAAGTGGGCTCCCCACTCGAAATGACATCCAAGCCCATTTTTGAAATAGTGTTGAACAATGCTCGACCTCTGGGTGTAACAAGGCGCGAACCCCAGAACGTATGTTTCGCATTGTAGTCTCCAGCTGCTACAAAACAAGGTCCAAGAGATTTGTAGAAATCCTCATATTGATTCTCAGTGATTGAAAATCTGGGAGGGGAGTAAATTGATGATATAACGAAATTTGAACAAAAACTTTCAATGCCAATATTTGTTGCTTGTAGGTATTCTTCACA